>VFFE01007698.1:1436458-1743544 GCA_008921705.1 Burhinus oedicnemus
GGTGTGACCCCTCTACGCTTTTCTGCTTCTGACCCTCCAACGGGGCAAGTAGCAAAGTTGGCTGCCCTTGGTTGCCATAGCAATAAGTATAAGCCAGAGCCTCTCTGCATACCGTTCCTTGGCATCAGCCATAAACATGGGTCTTATCACTCTGAGAACGAACGGTTTCCTGCACAACATGCTGTTAATTTCAGCAGTTAGAAGAGGCCCAGCTAACAAGCAAAGTTACTGAACAAAATTGGTCCTGCTTTACCTCAAACCAGGACACCCATACAAATGGTGTGCAAACCCTAATGAAATGGGTCATAAGCTATCACAGCTCCAAGTACCCGAGAGGAGAAGCTAAAAATAAAGCACTGACAATTAAACTAACAGTTTATTTTTCCCTTTTACTTAGAGTATTAACTCAGTCTATGAAAAAAACAGCCTTTTAATATAATACAGAGAACAATGGTTTATTCTGCACATAAAGTGTATACAAAAAAGCCTCTGATAACTGTCATTCAGGATTGTAGCCAGCTTATAACTGTATTCCAGTTTAAGCATGTGGCCTCTAATTAAAGGATGGTAAAACATGCAGTTTGGGGAAGGTCGCTGAAGCCAGTCCCAAAAAGTCTTTGCTCCATTGGTTAAAGCAGTTTAGTAATAATAAATCAGCTTTGTGTGCAGGGATCATCGTTTTGACAGAAGTGTAAAAAAGCAAACAGCAAAAAGTGCAAAGATGATGTCTGTTGAAGCCCAAGCTGTGTGTACGTGTAAAAATATGCATGTGTGTTTCTATGTGTCTGGGTATGGGCCTCGTTGATAGAAACAGAGAGGCCATTTACCAGCAATTATCTTTTCCACAGAGGCCTCGGAGCTGTTCTTGTATTTATAAACTATTTAAAATGTATGAGAAAATGTGGCGAGGGGCGGGGGGGACAGCAAGGCAAGAACTTGAAAATGAAAAGAATGACTGCAGCACTTTGTATCGATTTCTAGCAGGCAGGGACATGTCAGATAGTATTTAAACCATCTGCTGGAAACATTTGGATTATTCTTATCATCACATTATCTCCAGGTAGCATTTCCTCCAATAAATAAAAGAACTCTGTGTTTAAAGATAAAAGTCAGATTAATTATTAACTTGTTCAAAGGATCCTTTTATGGACACTTACTTTTGTGATTCTTCTCTGCTTGTTTATTCTTCCCTTTTGTTAAACTCAGCTGTAATTTCCTTGCTGAAGTGCTTTGTTTTAGGATGATTATGGTCTCAGACTCACAATAGCTTCTGACCCAGATAATTTCCCATTCGTCTGGGCAACAACAAATGGATTTACATTTCCCCCTGTTATTTTCAGTAATTAAGATGGCGTTCAGCAAGTATCTCACTGCTTTCTATCTACAGAGTTTTCCTAAAATCTGTATTTGTCTAACTCTCTAAAAACAGATGAAGGGAATCAGAGGGGAAGACAAAAGCAGCTCTCCTCTCTGGCCTCCATTCAAGAAGGATGGACACTCTTCCTTGTCCTTGTGCTTATGCCATGAGACGGCTGGAGCGTTTAAGCCAGCAGTAGTGCTAGAAAACAAGATTGGGTGAGCTGAACATGTTAAGGCATATTTAAGCCATATAGCACTTACTACTGCTAACATTTTTGAGCTCCCTACAAGGATAGCATTCTATGTATTCGCTTTCTGTATAAGAGATACACGCAGTGGATAGCCAGGCTGGGTCATTTAGTATTATATATTTTCAATGATAATGCAGAAATAGAAAATAAAAATCATAACCAAAGTGTAGCAATAAATAATAAAATTAACTGTGGATTCACAGAAGACTTTATTTGCATAAAAACTGGGGTTTTTTAAGCAGATAGATCTTTACATAACTCTGGACTTTCATCATTATTCTTATTCTTATTCTTATTCTTATTCTTATTCTTATTCTTATTCTTATTCTTATTCTTAATTATTATCCCTAACCTATTTTACAAAAAATTTCTCTCCCCACCCTGCCCAAGACGTGTAAAGAGATCCTATTTGTGACATAGTACTCTCATCATTGTGATATAGTAGTATCATGATGTCTGGATATTACAAGACAAAAAATAGACCGTACTACTTGTGAAGTGCATGATGACTACAGAACACCTTATCTCTTGGGAGGCATTTTGTATTTTATAAAATTGGATCAGGTCACCACTGTATTGGATAGCTCTGATGAATAAAATCATGTCACACAAAATATTGTTCACTAGTGGATGTAGTTCATTATTTTCTCTTACAGCATTTTGGAAAAATGAAATTGCCTATAAATAGAAATTCTAGCTGTTCATCAGCTCTCTGCAGCCAGTAATGTCATTCTTTCAAGAGGTACTCCATGTACCCATAGTTTCTAAACTTCACCTCTTAATCAGTTCTAATCATTAAAAATCCTACGGTGCTTTCCTTCAAAACTTGGTGTTAACACAGTATCTTGGTCAAAGTCCACTTTGTATGATTATTGTCTACATAGATTTTTTTTTTTCTTAATTTGCGTAAATTTGTCTTAACTTTTTAAAAGTAATTAATAAAGTAATTAATAATACATGTCCTTAAACCATTTCTGTCTTTCTTTCAAGACATGACTCTTTCAGCAGCCAGTTTGATTTGATCTGATAGATTCTCCATCTACTTCAGCAGAAGATGTGAAGAGTAAATCACTTCCAATGAACTGGAATCAAAGGGCCTCTCTCATCATGTGTTTCTCTTATTGATCATAACACTTTTATAAAAAACTAGTTAGTTTATTAAAATGGCTAGGGCCATCCTGGCTACTGTGGGACCAAAATGATGAAATCATTATTTATATGACAGCAATAATTGGATGTTTCAATCCAGACCGGACCTTATTATACTATGTAACCTAAGACATAGCCTTCACATATAGAAAGTTAACAATTTATCTACACGATGTGACAACAAATATTTTTGTTATTGTTATCATTGTGGTCTTGGTGTTATTCCCTTTTTACAGGTCTTCAAATAAATGTGCAATGCCACTCCTGTCTAAATATCCAGACAGCATCTGGAGCCAGGGTGGGGGTCTGAAAAATACATTACCTAAAATAATAATCTAAATACCTTAAAATTCATAGGGTGAATCGTCATCTACAAGTGCCGATCGGTGTCTAATAACTAACAGAAAGACTTGGAAAAAACACATTCAGCCTAGCTTTTGATGGCCAAAATGAGATCTCACATTAAGTGACCTGGCAAAGGTCACAGAGGAAGACTATAAAAATGAAGACAAATGTGTGAGTCCTATCTGAGTGCTTTAGCTACACGTCCAATTTCTTCATGTGGCCCTTAAAAGTATGCGAAAGAAGTATTTGTATTTATTTAAATGAATGGTACAGAATAGGTATATTCACTGAGGAAGAAAAAATGAATGAAATGAGTCACCATTGTTTCTTCACTTGGTCTTTTCATTTGAAAAACATGTCAAACAAATATATAACAGCCACTTATTCCCTGTAATCCTTGCAGAAAACTAGTAATTGCCAGTTCCCTTATACATTTATAGCACTTAGTACAATGTGTTCTCAGGTTCCTTTACTGGGGGGGGGATTTCTCCCCTTTCCTATACGTGATTTGTTATTTCTTTAAAGTACATATACATAAACATACACTTAAACAAACTCACATCTGGGTTTGACATTTCTGAGTCACCCTTCTTCTTTATACACTAACCCATTCAGAGCTGCCCTTGGCGTTATCCACTTCTTTCAGTGATGTGCCTGTAGTGCAGGATTCTTGCATTATATGATACTTGTTATACATAACTGCGAACTGTGTTCTGCCTACCCAGAGGGAACTCATCAGCTACAATCCATCTGCTTTTTCACAGCTCCCTTATTGATTATTCATGAAGCAGCTGCCTTAGAAAGCAGGTATTGCACATATTAGTGATGATAACCTGCATGCATCAAAAGCTTAAGTGTTATCATCTCTGCTTTTGCCATATGTGACCTTGAGAGCAGCTGGGCTCTGTGGCAGAGCCTTGGGTTTGGTATGCAGACTCAGGAGTTGGTTTGCTGTGTTGCATCAGTAACTTTACTCTGTAGCATGGGTTTCTGCAGGTGTGGATGATGTGCAGCCTGCTTTCATTCAACTAGAAAAAAAAATGATGCTTCTGTTGCATGGAAAAAACAAAGAAAAAAAAACCAAAAAACTTGAAACTTCCATAAACTTCACATCCATTTAAAGACTGAATTCAAAACAAAATAGAAAAAATTCAACAAACAACAACAAAAAAACCAAACACCACCCACAACCTACCCACAAAACAAACAACAAAAAAACCCGCCTCTAAGCTCCAGCTGTGGAGATTTGCTCAAAGATAAAATTCTGGTGAACTAACCTGTGGGCTTTTGCCTCAGTTATTTGCCTAGTCACTCACCCATTCTCCTTCACCTTTCCCTAACCCATGTGCTGTTGAATGTTACGTACTCCTTCTTGCCTTGACACATAGGCCTTTCTACTGCTTTTTCAATACCAAGATGTTAAATGTCTTTCAGATTACCAACATATAAAATAAATGTTTCTGTTATTCAGATGTTCAAAGGAAAATGCGCCTCATTAAAGAAAAAAAAAAGTTTTTGCTTGTATTTTGGTTGGCAGTCTTTTTTTTCTTTCTCTTTTCTGGGGGAAAATGATGTTCCATCAACCTCCTTTTTAATGTCCTGTCCAGGAATTCATTTTGTTAAAAGATAAAAGGATGAATATTAGCCAAGATAGAGAATACAGTTGGATTTTCTTGGCAGAGATAATTCTTTCATGTGTCATCGTTGATTACTGGCATTTTCTATTACAGCTGCAATATAGTAGTGTTTCAGTAGTTAACTTTGTGTCTCTCCTACCATTATAGACTAGGTTTTTTCCTCCATATTTTTTCAGCTAAACTTTTAAGGTGAAAGATAATGATGCCTCAACACTTGGGTGTGAATTGCTCTAAGAAGGAGAGGCAAATATTTCCTTGTTTCATTTGCATTTCAAGAAATAGTTGAAAGATATTCACCAGTCCTGTCAAATTTTCATTTAGCTTAGACTGTATTCTGAAATAGCATCCATTGTGCATCAGCAGTGTTCATTAAAATGTGATATTCACAGTGGCTGAAATATAAATGGTGAAGTCTCTTTACAAATCCAAAGTCAAAATGTAGATATTACACTAAACTTAATCCGTATACTGAAAAGCACCAGTATACTTCTTGGAAAAGTGGTCAGTCTGTTTCAATTGGTGGGCAATGCTGTTTGAACAATCACGGTGATTTTAAACTAAGACAAGTTCAGCTCACAGTGAAAGTGGACTCCACTAAGCTTAATTAGTCCATATAGCGGTGTGCTTGTGGATTAAGGCTCAGCAGGTGTGCAGTGACTTGTCTCATGTCTTCCATAACCATGTGTAAGCCCATGTCCTTGTGATGATGCAAGGGAGAGAGCAGTGGTTAAACTTAAGCTAGTTCACAGTTGAAAGAAAGATTGTGACATGAAGTAAGAAAGGAGATAAAACTGTTTATTAAAAGAGGGGGTTAGAACACAGGTGTCCTGGTTAGACTCAGGGGGGGAATAACAGCTTAAACTACAGCAGAGCCATGGTAGGCCTTAAAAATGGGAGCAAAAAGCCTAAATACAAATTGCAAGAGAAATAAGTGAGGGTATATACGATGAAAAGTAATTTGACTTGGTTTTCTTTCACTTCGTCTATTTGCATTCCTAAAACCTCTACAAGTTGTTGGGTGCAATACTGCCAGCTCTGGGAGAGAGAGGGAAGAAAGTCAGAAATTCAGGTTTTTTTCCATACTGTGCTGGGGGTATCTTTGGGAGATGCCTGATGTGTTGTCAGAGATATTTTTGTTTAATATATAATTCTGGAGAGACTGGAATCATGACACGTGTTGGTGATCTTAAGCATGAGCTGAACTGCCTCTTTCTCTGATGAATAAAGTTGCTAAAGGTGCTTATTTGGGTCAGGCCACCTCTCCTTACAGTCATTACTGTAGTATGTGTTATGCATTATTAGAGAACAATAAAGTTTCTTCCACTTATTCCCATTTTACAAAACCTTTCATTTTCTTATAATCTCCTTTTCATCCATCTACTTTTTGGTCAACAGTAAACAAAAGTCTACATGCCAGCACCTATATTTTAAGAAGACAGAGAGAAGCTTCTTCTCTCATGACATATTCTATCTTGTTATTGATTTTCTGAGTCTGTCTAAAAAGAGTTTTAAATTCATTAGAGGTGGATTCTTTTTAGTAAGTGATCAATCAATAAAGGACTCCAATCACTGTTGATGACACCAACTTAAACTAGAATGACTTTTTAAATTGAGGTAGTATGTAAAAATGTTATTAATAAATTGCAGAGATAATTTTTCATCTATTTGACAAATAAATTAGGAAACTATATGGGGATTTTAGTGTTAATTGTAATAAACAGTGTGATTCTAGCACTGTTGAAAAACGCCAGACAGTTAGTCCTGTGTTTTTTATCTACAAAATATTGAAGTTGTAGCTGTACAAGTTTCCTCATATTGCCCTCCAAATACAGCTCAATGTTGCTCTTGAGGGACATCATTAGAAACACATCTTATTTTTCATGCTTCTCTCCATCCTTGAACTCTCTCTTTTGAGACTACCCTGTGTTCTGAACCGTGAGAAGGCTAGAGGATGTTCTTGTGCTTCTGCTGGGGTCTGAGCTGAGGTCACCCCACAACCACCAGTTAGTAAGATGTTTGTTTTTATCAATAAGCATAGATTTGAGCACAGAATGGTGAAGGTCTCTATGTCTCCTTCTCATATCCTGAGCCTCTGGAGTTCCAGTCTTCCTTTATGAGATAAAAATATATCTTTATAACCTCGTCTCCAGGCATTTAAATTAGACTTCTTAAGGTATTAGAATATGTTTATGTAACTTCCCACATCAACAACAATTACAGCTGTGTCAATAATGTGGGCTGCGTTTCCTCTACAGTTCTGGTACCCAGATGTGCCTCTTAGCTGTGTCCCAACTGCATAACGGGAAGAAACATGGATGTTCCCAATCCCTCCATTTGCCCTGATTTCCCATGAAAAGAAACTCAAGTGTCCGGAAAGGAGGGAGCTACGCTGTGCTCCAGTAGTGGGGAACCAGGAATATGGGATGCTGCAGGGAGTGCAGCTGCCCCAGAGCATAGCTGCAGTCTTTGAGAGGGCACTGCAGAGATAACAACTGACAGATGCTCGCTCCTTGAGGAAACACCACCAAGGATTCATTTACAAGCTGGTGACCTTTGTGCTTAAAAGGGAGGCATTTCTAATTGGGTATGTCTGTTTTCTGCAGTGAACTAATACATTTTCTCAAAGCCAACTTCATATCCTTGTCCTTATGCATTTTTTAGTAAATGAGACACATGTAAAGACTTTGCATTGTTTTTCTTTTTCTTCTGAATTACCTTCCTAATATATTTTGTCTGCCTGCTCAAACTGATTTCTGTTATCACAAATAGAAATCCAGCTTCTTCTAACAATGAATATTTAAATTTAATGAATTTTTTATACCTTATAAGACTGGATCTCAACTTGTCATAAACACATAGATTGTGCTTAAATTTACTGACTAAACATAATCACTGCAAGATGACATTAAAAAAGAAAAGGGTGAATCCAAATCCTCCTACAAAAGTGCAGGGTAATGAATGAATCCAAAGACAAGCTGGGTTGGTTATTTGAAGGTTTCTATTCACTGTTTCATGAGGGAAGATTTTTGCATGGTTTAAACTTCACTGTCTGGTGTCCTGACCCTGCTTCTTTTACTCCACAGAGTGACTCAAGTGTGTCATTCCATTTATGGCATTAGCCTGAATGGGAACTGCAGAATTTGGATGTCGGATCTGATCCAGAATGGGATTCCTGTTGGCCAGAAAGGACTTTAAAACAAGCTTTTCAGAGGGAGGCAATGGTTTACCATGCATAGCTGCTCTTAGAGCCAAGCAGCTCCACTGGAGGGTGCTTCTGAGCTCACCTGCTTAGTAGCTTAGCATCAGAGGCATGCAAAGGGATGAAGGGAGGGACCATAGTCAGCACAGGACAAACCTTCACCATGACACACTTAAGGCAATACCACAATGTTAAGGAGTGTTTTCTTTTAACCCACACAGTCTCAGGATCAGGGTAATAACCTCAGAAAGGGAGAAATCTTGCTACAATAACAGTATTAGTCCTGTATTCCCCTTCCCAGCACTACTGACATCAAGTATTCAAAAACCATGTCAGACCTGAAAAAATTATAAGATCACCCTGAAATTTATTGAGGTTAAAAAAATGTTATTTTCTTTTTCTGTTAAGTATGTTTGATTCATTTGAGTAAGTCATATTTTAAATAAGTAATAATGTAAAAATCACAGGATTTCAGGAGTTGGAATATCATAAATATGTCACAGGTATGTGAGATTTGCAGCGCAATACTACAGAAAATACCAGTTGTTAGACCTGGCCAAAGCAGAATCTCAATCACCTCTCATGGATACTTTCATATTTTGGACTCATCATGCATACTCATCTTTTGGCCTCTCACTACAAGAAAGACATTGAGGTTCTGAAGCATGTCCAGAGAAGGGCAACGAAGCTGGTGAGGGATCTAGAGTACAAGACTTATAAGGAGCAGCTGAGGGAACTGAGGTTGTTTAGCCTGGAGAAAAGGAGGCTTGGGTGACATCTTCTCTCTATATAGAACTACCTGAAAGGAGGTTGTAGCCAGGTGGGGGTCGATCTCTTCTCCCAAGTAATAGGCAATAGGACAAGAGGAAATGGTCTCAAGTTGCACCAGGGGAGGTTTAGATTGGATATTAGGAAAAATTTCTTCACAGAAAGGGTTCTCAAACATTGGAACAGGCTGTCCAGGGAAGTGGCTGAGTCACCATCCCTGGAGGTATTTAAAAGACATGTAGATGTGGTGTTGAAGAACATGGTTTAGTGGTAACTTGGCAGTGCTACGTAAACGGTTGGACTTGATGATCTTAAAGGCCTCTTCCAACCATAACAATTCTATGATTCTATGATTCTATGATTCTATCTATGATTCTATGACTCTGACCTTCCTGTAACCTTCCTGTGTGACTCCCTATGGATATATGAGAGTCCAGGCAGCTTATTTTAGGCAATGGGAGTTTATCTGCAAGCTTCCATCTGCCACTGTTTATTCTTGATGAATCATGTGTCAAGTACTATCACATTCTGGATCTGCTTTGTGTCTGCTCCTCTGCTAAGAATACTAAAAAATACCACACCCAGACATACGGGTACAAAACCAGAAATAAAACAAAACAAAATGAAACAAAACCAAACACAAATAAACAAAAAAAAAGGATTTAGGGGTGTTTTGTTTTGTTTGGGTTTTTTTTATATGAAATCCATAATTCTATAAATCTATCCTTTTGCATACTCAAGAGACAGAGTTTTAGTGCACTCAAATTCAGAGAACGTATATCTAAGTTACTTTTTCTATGTACATTCATCAGCAAAAGCATGTGTGCCCATTCAAATCAAGGAACAGGTGCTGTAATGGTATGGCTTAGTTAATAACAGAAGAGCACTGTTCAGACAGGAATCCAGCAGAGCAATGTTCATGAACTTTAATGTCTTCTTGCAATAAAAAAGTCCAACTCTTTGAGATAATGACTATGTTTGAGGAAATCACAGTCTATTTTTGGATATGCCCAGGGCAGAAAAAGAGGCAAAAATCAAGGCATTGATGTGAATTGCTGCACACTATAGGACGACCATCTGTATCAGAATTTAAGTCCCCAGAAGGTATGAAATCCTCCTTCTGTAGCCATGCAAATGCAGAGATTGTAAAAGATTCCTCTGAGCAGGACTTTGTTTTACTGCATCTGCTTCCTTGGAGTTGTCTTTATTGTACCAAAGAACTCTTGTTTCAAGTCAAATTAAATCCAGTGGTTTTATGTAAAGATGTATAATTTTTTCAGGGACAAATGATACTTCCTACCAGGAGAATAAGGAGGCTGCGTAGGACATCATTGTTACATTCTCAATTTTAAAAGACATTTTCATTTATTCCATTGCATTTTTACCATGCACTGTTTGAATTCAGCTAATGAAATTCACTGAGAAACTGTGTATCCTTTGGCCACATAAAGTCTTAATGTTTATAAAATAGAAATAGTTAATTTTCAGAAAGGATTGAAATTAATATTGCAGCTTCACAGATTTTTAGAGAAATGATCAGGTTACAGAAAAGATCGCAATACATCTTTAAAAATCCAGATGTTTCTTTGTTGTTTGGAATGCTTAGGTGTCTGCTGTAGAATATGTTTATGTATTAAGATTTGCATCTTGTAAATACAATGTCAAAACTAGAAAAGTTAGGATCCTCACACAACCACAGTACATAGATCACTGTGATTTTAAGAAAAAGCATCAATTTTTATGAGACTTCTGATATAATAATGACGTTTGACAACTTTTATAAAATTCAAAACCCAGTTATGTCTTGCTCCTGATCAAATCAGTTCCAAAGCACTTCTAGTACAAAACATTCATTTTACATGTTCTAATATTTTTATTATCTTGTTTCTTTTTTTTTCCTTTTTTGTGCTTCACTGAAGTTAAATAAGGACAAGAAAAAAAGACTTAATGAAAAACAGGAATCTGTATTACAAAATCATTCCCCTTCCTTTTCTTACAGTCAAAAAAGCTTGATTGACCAAAAAGTAGCAGTAAATTGACAACATTGCTATTATTTGATAAGAAATTTGTTCCCTTTTTAACGTTAATTGTGATAGAGTAGGAAGTCTTCCCTCACACAGGATTTGCCCTGTGCCCTACGCTTGGGTACATAAGCGTGTGTCTTAATCTTGGGCCTATTTTGCAGTCCAATGAAAGTGTATTGCTCTTTTCTGCTTCATAAACAAATAATTCATTCTCAGCATTTTTCCTACATATTTCAATACCACTTGTGCCTCAAGTTTATACAGTTGCAACTTTTCCAATAAATTTACTTTAGAGTTGAACAAAAATTGTCATTGAATAATTCATTTAATCTGTTTAATCCTGTACTCTGTCGCCAAATAGCCAGAGGCTCATCAAAACATTTTTGAATGTGCTTGTTATTTGAATCAATACAACAAACATCTTTATGATTTTTTTTTTAATATACAATTGAATGCAAGTGTTTGATTACGAATGGTCAGTTAATTACTCAGAATAATTTATGAACAATTGATGAAACTAAACCACTTCTAGAACAATTCCTAGTGCATTTGTCAATCTATAACGTTATGTGAAGTACTCATTACCATAGTATCTGAAAATGCATATATTTAACTGTTTGAATCCACTACTGGCACTACCACATGTTCAGAAATTATACTACTAGTATCCTTATTATTAGCCCAATGTGTTCTTTTCATCAGTAGATCTCACAGTATTCACAAAGGGGGACAGTGTTATTATTTCCATTTAATAGCTTCGTGTCATGGTTTGGGCCAGATTGGCCCAATTCAATGGAACGACAGATGCTCTCTCTCTCTCTCTCCTGCTCCACTTCCAAAGGGAGGCAGGAGACAGAGAGAAAAAAGAGAGACTAAAGAGTTTAGAAGGAACTAATCTACTTTAATCAAATATTAATAATAAAATAATAAAAAGAAAATAATGAAATATATACAAAACCATATCAAGCTCCCAGGATGACCATCACGTCACCAGCTGGCACTGGGGAAGTCCCAGACTGGACTCAGTGACAGACGGGAACTGGATTCTGGATTTGGATTCAGGATCAAGATCAAAGGCAGACGCAGAGACAGAGTCCTCCTCGGACACCAGCCATTGAAGACAGAGACACTGACCCTTTGATACCTCAGCTTTTCTACTGAGCATGAGGCAGATGGGATGGAATACCTTGTGGGTCAGTTTTGGGTCATCTGTCTCATCCAGTCCTCCCCACAGGTGTGACCCGTCTACACTTTTCCGCTTCTGACCCTCCAACGGGGCAAATAACAAAGTTGGCTGGCCTTGGGTGTTATAGCAGTAAGTATAAGCAGGGGCCTCGTTGCATACCGTTCCTTGGCATCAGTTATGAATATCGGTCTTATCACTCTGAGAGCTAACAATTTTCTGCAGAACGTGCTGTTAATTTCAGCAGTTAGAAGAGGCCTAGCTCAAAAGTAAAGTTACTGAACCAAATTGGTCCTGTTTTACCTCAAACCAGGACACTTTGGAAACTGAGATGCTTGGTATTGACACAACTTGTTCAAAGAACTGGAGCTCCTTCTCCCATTCTTATTCTGATAATTCAGTTTCTTCCTTTTGCAGCAATCTCTATGCATGTTTCCAACAAAATCAAACAATGAACGCCAGAGTGGCTTTCTTTAAGCTTTCCTACAGCCATGCAATAAGTTTGTGCAGAAATGCAATACTGCATATGCACTTGCAGATTTATTTTTCCTTTGAGGAAACCAGCCACTGGAGAGTCAAAAAGCAGGAAATATTCCTGTAAATTTTTCCCTTTGATTGTGTAATGAGTAGTTATTCGGCATTATACTTCTATCTTATACCTTTCTCTTCTGACTCAGAGACATTTAACATATAAATTGGTCCTTTATTTTGCTAATTATGGCTTCCATCCCTTTTTATCTTTCATTAAGTTGCTTCCTAAATCTTGTTACAGTAATTCATTAATTATATAGTCAGCTGAAGAGTCGGAAGAGTCCAGTGACTAGGTTGCAAAGGTGAGGAAATATGGAGCTGGGCCCAGATTGTTGGCCAGATAAAGGATCCATATTTAACTTCTGATATTAGGGCCCATGCTAACTATCCCATATAAATTGCATGTGAGGTTTAACCATATGTGAATAAATCATAACAAATAAGTTTAAGCACTGAAACCACACTGTGTTCTGATTGTGTTTACTCAGTCATCAGCTTCACTTGGGATCGCTTCATATATTCTCATGCTACCACAGAGGCCGGTTCAGATGTATTTCTTCCCTTGAGTTTAGCACCTGTCTGGGTACAGAATGGGAGAACTACACCAGGTATGCATACCAATGGAGAAAAGGTTACCCATAGTCAAGCTCAGGATCGGTTCTGTTAAGAGCTTTTTTAGCTCGATTTAACACCAACAGGTTAATAGATCAGTCTGGGTTTTCCCTTCCATACCAGCACCTGTTCTTTCTTTCACTGTGTGGCTGAATCATTTGTCTGCACGTTTCAGCTGTGGATTTACAGACTTTTAATCTAGGGGTTAAAATCATCACTCATTCAGTTCTTACTACATATCTTAACCAGATTTGCTTGATAAACTAGCACTTCATTATGTTGTTTCTGTGTCCCTCACAACTCAAACCAGTAAATTTCAGCAGCTCACCCTGTCTTCAGTAGAGGGTTCACTTGTCATCTATTTGTTCATCCATCATAATTCATAACCTAAAATAGTAACATTAGGTAGCTGTATTTTGATGGCTTCCCACGAAGGAACAGCCTCCTAATGACAGAACTGACATTGACTGAGGAAAAGGAACTTTTCCTCACTACATTCATTTCAGTATCATCTGGGAAAAAGAGGGTGTGATTGAGTGCATAGTTTTCTGTGCCACCACAGAGCAGAGTTTGATCCATTCACTTTGACTATTTAAATGATACCGAGTCACAGAAGTAAAATCCCCAGGCCACTCTGACTGTTGAGGGAGTGATAGCATCTTTATTTCCTCTGTGCAAGACTGAATTTTCATGAAAAGGAAAATTAACCTCAAAACACTGGAGGAAGGAGCAAAAAATGAGTCACGATACCTAAATCTGAGAAGGTAATCTCAGCATGACTCTGTTCCTGGTTAACACTGACAGTTTGCTCTTCCACTTCCTCTTTGTACAAGTCCATAACAGCTCACCTTAGCCGATACTTGAACTATCTGCTTTGTAAATGTCACCATTACAGGTGTTCTTTGTACTCCAGTGGGGCAAGCTCAACACTTTTAATATTTATATCAAGAAGAATGGATGAGCATGGCTATCTTTTTTCCCTTCATTTCAGCATACCTGGCTATTCTGTGAAGACTGTTTCAAAATGATCCAAAAGGCAAACTGTGGGACAAGAGCAAATATAAGAAGACAATAAAACCTCTTCCTCAAAAGCAGACCACTTTGAACATCAATATTTTATGAAACATACAGAAATAAAGGAAGAATCACCTTCAGATTGGTAGCACAGCATTAAAAGCAATGCATCTTTTTTTAAAAGGATTTTTAAATCTGTATTTATTGTATTGTAATCTGTACTTATTGCATACTTTTGAATCACTCATTCCATCACAGAAAACAGTTTTTTAAGTGCTGGACATTTTTCTGAAACTGCTAATACTGATGATGTCACCAGAAAAGGGATTGTTTTAACTACAGGAGATCATTAGATTTTCTCAGCCCTTAGAAGGTGATTTGTCTACAACAGAAGCACCAATTTAGAAAAATATCTGTAAAATATGTTCAAATGAATAGATTACAAAAAGCAGAAATTCTTTACTTTGATAGGAAAGTGACAATTTACTGGTTTAGCTTTCATAGTGCTAAAGGGAGAAGGCCTTTGATGTATCTCTGGGACACATATAATTTTCTACTTTTCTACTTTCTTCTTTCACCCATGTTTTCCTTGTTCCCTGGGGCTTTTTCCTTTATTATTTCCCATAAATGAATACTGTATTTGACAATATGTAAAGATTTGTAGGAGATCTATCCCCATATTTAACGTTCACATAATTAGTTAATCATCATCATAATCTCAGAAATGTGGCATAGTCTTACCCAATTTTCGTAGCAGAGAGCCTGAAATCCATCATACAAGGTTGCTGTAGCTCTGCTCAATCTACCTCACGTACTAGAATTAGTCTGGCTAGGCAAGAATGGAGACTCTGCCAAGTTAATTTGTCCTGTTGAGTCTACATATACCAGCTTAGATGCACATGATGGCAGCGTACATCTTCATGATCATATGAAGCTTGTTTGTGATTACAGTCACCAGGGATGGGGTTGCATGTGTCTGAAATTTCTATTTATATGACCTCATCCTCAAAAAAAATTCTCTGGAAGGTCTTGGATTGGTCCTAGTGATGTCAGTAGAGTCTTTATTGTCTCCAACCTCCTAAAGTTCTTTTTTTAATGTCTTGTATAATCCTGGATACACATTTTCCCTGATATCTAATGGATATTGTCACTTAATCCAAGAAGATGACCATATACTTTCTAAATTGTGAGACTTTTCTCTCTAACACTTGAGCTGCAGCATTCAGAATATCTTCTAGCCCACGGGGGTGAGAAAGCACTCCCAGAAACTATATCTGGAATACATCTTCTAGCACTTAGACATCTATGCTGTCAAGTATTGCAGTTTATAGATGTTTTAAATTATTATCAACCATTTATTCATTAGTTTCATTATATAGTTTATTCTCTCCTCATCTCACTTGCATAAGTGCCATGGTGTTAGTGCCAATAGAAGTTAGTTAGGTGCTGAGGCAGAGCTATGAAACTCTAAGAGCTTCACCATAAAGCCACTATCTGTGTCTATAAAAGTGTTAAATAAAACCAATGCACTGTGCTAAGAAGTCCCAGTGTAATAAAAACCAGAAAAAAAGCTCTTAGCCCTCCTTTTGAAGACATCACTGCTGATTCTGTGGTTTGGAGGAGAAAAACGCTTCATATACTCGGAAAAGCAAAGAGCTAGGAAACACAACTTCCCTCACCTTCTGAAACCCTAGTCCTCCATGGGGAGCATGGGAAGCCTGTAACAACCAGGCACCACAGGACAACACACTATCTTTCAAGCAGCCAGTCTCCACCAAGGGTGATAGCATGATGTGGCTTGCTTTTCACTTTCTCTCTTTTTTCTTTTTTCCCTTCCATTTTCCCAGATGTTTCAAATCAGCTCTTTCCTTCCTAACTTCAAACACTTAAATGAGAAAATGATGGCAGGTGTCTTTAATTATACTCAGACTGTCCTTAACAGCCTATATCAATGTCATCTGAAACATTGATGTTTTCCACGGAAAGTTTAAAGAGCTTGTAAAGATGTCAAAGATACGTATTCAAGAGTTCCCTAGCAAACACCAGTTTACATATGAATTCACTCACATTAGTTACCACTACCAGTTCAAAGATGTCCTTCTATATTTGTGAACTAAAAGCTGTTGTGCGGAATAAGTGTATCATGAAAATTATTACACTAAGAAAAAGTCTATTCTTTATTCTTGCTAGAATTCAAAAGTGAAACTAAATTAAATCATTTTGCAGTTAACAATATCTTCATCTACTTACTGCACAGGAATATATTTTTAATTATATAATATTGTAATGATTTTGGCAAATAATTTCAGTTTTCAGCATATGTACATTCCTTGTTATCTTCCAGGCAATTAACATATATTAATCAATTTCAGGTCTCAGATGTCTTGTGAAGTAATGAAAAGGATATTTTGCTCTTTTTCTTAAACAAATTAATGGAGATTATTAGCGGTCGTTCCAGCAATTTGTGCATAGCAGGGCACGTTTCCTACACCCAAAATCACACAAGTCAGCATCTTTCTTGCTGATACAGACCAGCAGCAGCATTTTCTTGCTTTACTGTGGGCATGAACTCGGTGAGTCAGTCTGCACCCCTCTCCTAACATAGTCCAGTTTACACAAGACTCCTGATTCAGGACTGTATCTACCATTAAATTTCAGCCTCACTTCTGCTGAAGCATTCCAGACTATGGGGACCTGCATATACTTCTTTACTCAAAACATCAACTCAAGAACACTAACTAACTCAACAGTTAAGAAAAATTAAACCACAATGGATGAAATCTCAGGGACAAAATTCCCATTGCTTTCAACAGAGCCAGATTAATATAATTTTAACTTTCCTTCTGGTTCCCCCCCAAACTCCAGCTTTTTCAAAGTGTGACATCCCATCATGCATTATAATATTATTCCACCCATTGCAGAACTCTCCTGTAGTTTAGAGCCTGTCTAGAGGTTTTAGATCAAAGGGCTGTCTAAATCATTACTGAACAGTGATGGAAAGTTTTCGTTTGTTTTTTTTTTTTCTTTTTCTTTTTAAATATCCCATTTTGGTGTTGCTGTAATGAGGCAATTCAAAGCTAATACACAATTCTGAGACTGATGTTTTATCTTAACACACATAACAGGAGGAGAAGGGAAAAGGAATGCGATGTGATTAGAATGACAGCTTTCATAGACTAGGAGTAGAATTTGAAAAAGCAGAATCTGTTTTATCTATAAACTTAATTCAGTTTTACGGAACAGAAGTTGGTCTGAAACTCAGAGAAAAAGTTTCTCAGACCTCGACCTACATAAAGAGTAAGGAATAACCGCACATTCAACAGATGACATGCAAGAGGTATATTATATTACCAAAAGAGGTATTATTGGCTAGACAAAGATCCTGACAAAAAAAAGCAATGTTATCAGTACGTTTGGAAACTACTCAGGAGTCAGGTCAGCTAGAAAAGACATAAAATAAACCCAGTGAAATAATACGCTCTTACTTTAACAATTAAATATTTTTTTTTAGGTACACTATCTATCTGGGGAACTTCTGAAAATTCGAAACTGTCTACATGTGCCTATCCTTTTCCATAATCTTTTAAAGAAACAGTTTTTTGGATATATTTAACCATCATTATGTGTACATAATGTCCCAAAGTAAGGTCATTTGAATTGCATAACTTGTCACATCACAGATTCTAACTGAAATATTTTTTAAAATTCACAGTTCTCTGTGAATAACATTTTTAATGTGACAAAGAGTCTAGTCCTATAGCTTTCTGTGGACAAAATCCTGCATCAGTACAGATCCTGACAGGTTCCTAAATGGACAAAGATTAGGGTCATAGTAAAATTCAGCTTTGAAGGAACCTCAAGAGTTGTCTAGTCCAACATCTTGCTTCAAGCAGGGTCAGCTATAAGATCACACCAGGCTGTTCAGGGCTTTATCCAGTCTGGTCTTGAAAACCTTCAAGAATGGAGAGTGCACAAACTCCCTGGGCAACTTGCACTACTGCTTGGCCGTATTCATGGTGAGAAAACTTTTCCATATACACAATCTGAAGGTCTTTTGTTTCAACTTAAGCCTGTTTTATGTTGCCCTCCCTCCACCCACCATGATGAACAGCATGGCTTCCTGTTCACAGTAACCTCCTCCTAGGTACTGGAGGGGGGATGCTGCTAGGTCCTTCTGAATCCCTCTCTTCTCCTGGCTGAATGAACTTTGGTTCCTCCTCCTCAGAGAACAAGTGCTCCAGCCCATGACCATACTTGTGGACCTCTAGTTTATCATGTATGTCTTGTTTCCGGAGGGCATAAACTGCACACAGTATCTACATGCAGTCTGATGAGTGCTGAGCAGAGGGAGGATAATCACTTCTCTTGATCCACTGGTACGATCCTGTTAATACAGCCCAGGATCTGTCTTTGCTGCCAGGGCACACTGGTGGCTCACGTTTAGCTCGCCATGAACCATTTCCTCAAGGTCCTTTTCAGGAAAACTCTTTCCCAGCCTATATGGCTGCAAGTATTTCCTCCTTCTTGTGTGCATGACCTTGTGCATGACTCATGTGCATGTTCTTGTTGAATTCCTAAGTCTCTCTGGATGGCAGCCCCATCCTTGAATGTATTGACTGCCCCAAATTTGGTGCCATTTGAAAACTTTATGAACAAACACTCCATTACTTCCCCCACATCACTGATAAAGATGTTGAATGGGGCAGGTCCCAAGACAGCCCCCTGCTACTGGTAGTCTACTTGTCATATGCATCCAGGTAGAGTATAATAATGACCCTTCAATAATATCTTTATCACATAAGGTCATCCTTGTTTAGAAAAAAGTGCTGTTTATAAAAAGTTGACAAGGATATTTGATAAATGTTTTATATATATTTGATAATTCTTGTTGGATTCTTCTTTCCCTTTTTATTTTGCTCTTTTCCTATAGAATATCACTAGCAAACGGGAAAATATTTTATTGAAGTTATAGCAAATATAAAAAGCCAGGTCTGCAGATATTCATATTTAATTATGGCTACATGTAATTAAGTGTGGCAATCTGGTGATAAAACCTTTAAGTAATGACTCATAAAGAGATAAAAATGGAGCATGTGTTTAATCAGTTTGCAGCCTTCCACAGAAGCTGGCATAGCTCAGGTGCTAATGAGACATCTGTTGCTTAGGACATCAAAGAAAGCATGCAATTCACTTGTGAAAAAAAATATCAGTATGTTATACAAGACAGAAATACTTGCCCAGAATTCTAGCCTTAATCTTAAACTTTGATACGATTTCAGACTAGCAAGATTCAACAATGTACTTTCTCTTACAACTGTTGTTTGCTCTAGAGACAGTAACCCAACACTAATTTTGCTAAATAGCATGAATAATGTTGCTATCTTGCTCAAGGATATTTAATCAATCACTGCTCTCAGCTGAGAATCCTCTAGCTCTGTTAATGAAAACCTAGCTGTCTTCTCAGTACTCTGAGGTTGTTCTAAGGTTGATCAGTTCCCCAGAATAAATCAGAAAATCCTGAATGAGAAGATGGGCACGTGTTCTCATCTGCCATTTGTGATAATGGGCCACATTAGTGGGGAGCATTTAAGGAAGTTCAGAGAAGCCCTGCTTTGACCCTGGACCTCTAACTGCTATACAACAGTCAAAAGACAAGAAAAAAACCCAAAAATTTTATTTCTATCCCTGATGCAGTACACTTGCCTGAAATATTGCCTCAAAAGTCATAGGATTACATCATCTCAAGTGAAGTTTTTGTGTACTTTGAAAGGCAAAGTTTAATTTAAATCTTCCAACACAAATACAACACAAAGTCCTATTAAAATGAAAGGGACTGTCCCTTGCTATAAGATTTCCAAAAGACACTGACTGTAGTTGGTATGCTTCTTTCCAGATTTTATGGGGCACTAGAAACTTACTAGAACACTAGATCTAAGAGCTGCCTCTCCCTATCAGTGTGGTCCCAAGGAAAGCCTACAAGAAGAAGTTTTTGAGAGTAACTGCAGAAAGTAAAAAAAGGAACCTTGGACTTGCAGAGAACTGCCTGTCTTTCTGGTAGGACCTTAATGTGTGTTAACCGGCTTTTGGTTCAGTCTTCCCACACAACATACTCGGTATTTATCTTGGCTTAAAAGACGTTCTTCACTTTGAAATGTACCTGTCTTATGCCTTCCTAAAAGAATCAAACCTCCACAAATGGAGCCAGAACTTCTCCTGAACTGGGAACTACCCATACCTTTCAGGGGAGGAAGGCTTAGGTAAGACTGAACATATCTGAACATCCCCTGTTGTGTACTGTGCATTAGGCAGTGTTTTGTTTTCATGTGGAGACTACTTTTTCTTCGCGGCTTCAGGTTGAACATTTCTTTCTATTTTATTTTTCTAATGGGTTGTAAATGAAAACTGTTGTTTAGCAATGTAGTTCTAATATGATTAAGTTCCCCTTCTTCCAGAATTCTGCTTCACAACTCTTAAGTACTTAATCAATGACAGTTTTGACTACTTTACATTGGAGCTCCAGCAAGGAGATTTGATTTATAATTTAAATTGGCATCTGATTTGGTATCCCTTCTCTGAACTGTGAAAGACAATCATCTTTCTTAACGATCGTTACACCAAGAAATCGTAACATGCCATCCTTTCACATCTCCCTTGTGAATTTGTTAGATTTATTCCTGTCTTCCTTTAACAATACTAATGTGTCATTTACATATTTATACAAAACTGGTGGTTTACATTTTGCTAATTTTAAAGCCTTTTCTTCCATATCTTCCATAATGATGCCTATTAAATTTAAGAATGAATTGCTCTCTTTTATTTATAAATTAAAGAGACTGATTGTTCACTACTTCTGCGATCAAGTTTCAGAGTCTGCTAATGGAAGCCTATTTT
Source organism: Burhinus oedicnemus (assembly GCA_008921705.1). NCBI lineage: Eukaryota > Metazoa > Chordata > Aves > Charadriiformes > Burhinidae > Burhinus > Burhinus oedicnemus. The sequence continues at coordinate 1,457,422 of VFFE01007698.1, forward strand.
GAGGCTTATGTAAAAAGACAGTTAATGTCACAACTTCACATAATATTTGTATTTAAGGTGATTAGTTTGTTTTTAAAAGCCATCATTGTTTTATAATGATGTGACACATTTAGGAAGAAACACTTAGGATATATAAAGGTTTGTTTCTATTCTCAGTTCTTCTAGTTGAGAAAATTCATAGTAACAGCACCGCTGTTAATATTATGTTAAGATTAGACTCTGGCCATGAACTTTTTAGAACAGGTAACTTTAGTGCTGATGGAAGATATCAGAATGGAAGAGGATGGTAACTGCAACATGTCTACTACCAAAAAGGGTACAAGAGAAATTTCTATTGTTGGCTCCTCCTCCCCTCAATATGCTTTTATACTATCTGATGTCAGTTCAGTCCTGAGAACTAGCATGCTCACAGCAGTCTGCTACTTATGGTAAAGTCTGTTGACGGAAACTGAGTAGACTTTTCTAGTGTCACTGTTGAGGGGATGGGGATAAAAAGCTAGTCAGGACTATGAGAAGAGTAGCAGCGTACAGAGCATGGTCTGTTTTAGAAATCTGGGCATTTAATACACATGTATGAGAGAACTTCCAAATACTTCCTACTAATGAGGACCCTGCCCTTACACATTCCTCCTCACTCCTGCAGGACGGTCTGGATATAGACACTCACATATGTCTCTGTATTTTTTAACATTGAGTCATCCCAAAAATCTCTAAGTTGAGAGTCAATATAATGCAATGATAGTGAAAATTAATGGGAGGAATAAAATAATACTAACAAAAAATAGCATTTGCCATACCCCTCTGATGTTCCTTTTTTTGCCCTGGATGCAAAAGTTAAAGTAATGTTATTTTCTCAGAATGTCAGAGTTCATCACTGTAAAATATATCCTAGATGATGGCTATTTTTTCTCCCCAATAAAGTATCAAAACAAAATATTGTTCTTTCTTAGAGGACAGATGAACTCAATGCTTAAAGAATTAAAGTATCAATATTTTGTAAGTTCATAAAAGATCTGAAGATGTTAACGGCCAAGAAGATGATTAAGGAATTAGAGCATCTCTCATATCAGGAGAGTCTGAGAGAGCTGGGACTGTTCAGCCTGGAGAAGGGAAGGCTCAGGGCAGATCACATCAATGTGTACAAATATCTGAAGGAAGGATGCAAGGAAGAGGGAGCCAAGCTCTTTTCAGTGGTGCCCAGTGACAGGACAATGGAATGTACTGTCTGGAATGGACGAATACAAGCTCTTCACAAAGGACAGGCAGGCGAGATCAGGAGAAGGTGTTGTCATCTATGTCAATGACCAGCTGGAGTGCATGGAGCTCTGCATGGGGATGGATGAAGAGCCAACTGAAAGCTTATGGGTCAGGATTAAAGGGAGGGCAGAGACAGGTGATGATACAGTGGGGGTCTGCTACGGGCCACCCAACCTGGAAGACCAAGTGGATGAGGCCCTCTATAGCCAGATAGGAGCAGCCTCACGTTCATGAGCCCTGGTCCTCATGGGGGACTTCAACCACCCCAGTATCTGTTGGAAGGACAACACAGCAGGGCATAAGCAATCCAGGAGGTCCCTGGAATGCATCAATGACAACTTCCTTCTTCAAGTGATATAGAAGTCAGCGAGGAGAGGTGCCATGCTGGACCTTGTTCTCACCAACAAGGAGGAGCTGGTTGGGAACCTGAAGCTCAAGGGCAGCATTGGCTGCAGTGACCATGAAATGGTGGAGTTCAAGATCCTTAGGGCAGCGAGAAGGGCACACAGTAAGCTTGCTACCCTGGACTTCAGGAGAGCAGACTTTGGCCTCTTCAGGGATCTGCTTGGTAGACTACTATAGGATAAAGCCCTGGAGGGAAGAGGGGCCCAAGAAAGCTGGCTGATATTCAAGGATCACCTCTGCCAAGCTCAGGAGTGATGCATCCCAACAAAGAGGAAGTCAGGCAAAATGCCAGAAGGACTGTGTGGATGAACAAGGAGCTCCTCAAACTCAAAAAGGAATCCTACAGAGGGTGGAAGCAAGGACAGGTAGCCTGGGAGGAATACAGAGAAATTGTCTGAGCAACCAGGGATCAGGTTCAGAAAGCTAAAGCCCAGATAGATTTAAATCTGGCCAGGGACATCAAGGGCAACAAGAAAAGCTTCTATAGATATGTCAGTGATAAAAGGAAGACTAGGGAAAATGTGGGCCCATTCAGGAAGGAAAAGGAGACCTGGTCACCCAGGACATGGAGAAGACTGTGGTACTCAAAAAATTTTTTGCCTCAGTCTTCACTACCAAGTGCTCTAGCCACACCACCCAAGTTGCAGAAAGCAAAGGCAGGGACTGGGAGAATGAGGAACCACCCACTGTAGGAGAAGACCAGGTTTGAGGCCAGCTGAGGAACATGAAGGTGCACAAGTCCACGGGACTTGATGAGATTCATCCATGGGTTCTGAGGGAACTGGTGGATGAAGTTGCCAAGTCACTATCCATCATATTTGAGAAGTCATGGCAGTCCAGTGAAGTTCCCGTTGACTGGAAAAAGGGGAACATCCCCCATTTTTAAAAAGGGAAAAAAAGGAAGACTCGGGGAACTACAGGCCAGTCAGTCTGTGCCTGGCAAGATCATGGAGCAGATCCTCCTGGAAGCTCTGCCAAGGCACATGGAAAACAGAGGTGATTGGTGACAGCCAACATGGCTTCACTGAGGGCAAATTGTGCCTGAAAAATTTGTTGGACTTCTATGATGGGGTTACAGCATTGGTGGATAAGGGAAGAGCAACTGACATCACCTACCTGGACTTGTACAAGGCATTTGACACTGTTCTGCACAACATCCTTGTCTCTAAATTGGAGAGACATGGATTTGATGGATGGACCACTTGGCAGGTAAGAAATTGGCTGGATGTTCGCACTCAAAGAGTTGCAGTCAACGGCTTGATGTCCAAGTGGTGAACAGTGATGTGTGGTGCTCCTCAGGGGTCGATACTGGGACTGGTGCTGTTTAACATCTTTGTTAGTGACATAGACAGTGGGATTGAGTGCACCCTCAGCAACTTTGCCGATGACACCAAGCTGTGTGGAGAAGTCGACATGCTGGAGGGAAGGGATGCCATCCAGAGGGATCTGGACAGGCTTGAGAGGTGGGCCCGTGTAAACCTCATGAAGTTCAACAAGGCCAAGTGGAAGATCCTGCATGTGAGTCAGGGCAATCCCAAGCACAAATACAGGCTGGGAGGAGAATGGATTGAGAGAAACCCTGAGGAGAAGGACTTGGGGGTGTTGCTGGATGAGAAGCTCAACATGAGCCACAGCCTAGAAAGGCAATTGCATCCTGGGCTGCACCAAAAGAAACGTGGCCAGCAGGTCGAGGGAGGTGATTTTGCCCCTTTACTCTGTTCTCGTGAGACCCCACCCAGAGGGTCCACTAGGACAGGCTAGGAGAGTTGGGGTTGTTCAGCCTGGAGAAGAGAAGGCTCTGGGGAGACCTTATAGCAGCCTTCCAGTACCTAAAGGGGGCTGACAGGAAAGACAGGAAGGGACTCTTTATCAGGGAGTGTAGTGATAGCGCAAGGGGTAATGGTGTTAAACTGAAAAAGGGTAGATCCAGATTAGATATTAGGAAGAAATTCTTTACTGTGAGGGTGATGAGACATCGGAACAGGTTTCCCAGAGAAGTTGTGGATGCTCCACCCCTGGAAGTATTGAAGGCCAGCTTGGATGGGGGTTTGAGCAACATGATCTAGTGGCAGGTGCCCCTGCCCATGTCAGGGAGGTTGGAACTAGATGATCTTCAAGGTCCCTTCCAACTTTAACCATTCTATGATTCTGTGATTCTATGACAAGAGGTAAAGGGCACAAACTGAGACATGGGAAGCTCTATTTGACCATAAGGAGCATTGGCAGAGGTTGCCTAGAGAGTTTGTGGAGTCTCCCTCCTTGGAGATATTCAAAAGCTGTCTGGATATGGTCCATTCTGTGATTCTGTGATTTTGTTAAGTGTAGCACGTTTCGGTTTTGTTTCTCCTTGCCCTGGGTTTCTCTAAAGTGGGGGAGAGGAGTAATTTATTCATAAAGAACCACAAGTAGATGATTTGGAATCTCCCTATTGTAGAGAAAGGACAATATGGAAGTCACAAGTGCACTTACGAATCAAAATCCTAATGCTAAGAGGTATTGAGCACCAGCTGGGGCTAGTTCTCATCTCACTTCTGCTAGTATTTTATTAGCATAAATCTGATAAACTCAGGGAATTTTAAATAGATTTAACAATTGCAACTGAGATTGGAATCAGTACCACTGGTATCAGCCATTTTATCCTTTACATCCCAAACCAGGATATTTTGATTGAGCAAAGATTTAGGCTTGATGTACTCTCAACAAATCCCTACTGTGTACTTTAATATGTTTGTATATTTATTAGATCATAATGCACCTCTATGCTGTTGTCTCAGTTTGAAGAAAATAAAAATTTTGTTCAGTTTCAGTTGACTTAGAATAAATACAGATGTACTTCAGTCAGTGTTAAAGTTTTATAAACAAGTAAAACCAATTTGGTATCATTTCTCGATCACTTTAAAAGGCATTTTAAACGCCACTATGAATCTCCTTTTTAACTAAGTAAACAGCTTCTTAGGTGAGCAGTATCAATGAACAATTGTTCCACAAAATAGAAAGATATGACAATTTTGGCCCTTATGATGTGAGTGTTTTCTTTGTAGTTTTAAAATAGAAAAGATGAGATTTATTTTCATCAAGTTCCATCCTGAAAGTGGAGATGCTTGGTGAGCAAACACCTGCATGAGTTCAGCAGTGCAGTGACTGCGAGGACAAAGGACCTACAAGCTGACAGTGCATACCTGTGTGAGTGCCATATCCATGGTGGTATCCTTGCTGGTTGCCTCTGGCTGGCAGACATCCAAACAGGAAGGCAACCTTCTCCTTTGAAGCAATGGATTTCCAGAAAATGATTTGTTGGCACTGGTGTATTAATGCCAGTGCAGTGGAGGGGTTTGAATTTCTTCTGATTCTTAGAGCTCTGCATCCATTTCAGGTCATTTCAGGTGTGCAGGAAGAGCATCACCAGATTTGCTGTCCAAAAAGTCTCTTCTGAAGAAGAAAAATACTGGCCCAACACGTTACTACAAGCTAAGATACTCTGACGGATGGAAGCATAGGAGAATCAAACAAAACAAGCACTGGGAAGAATGCCTTTTCTCTTTTGAAAATGTAGGAATACCAACTGCTCCACAGCTTCAGGATTCATCTGTATCTGTGTGTGTGAGTTTGTATCAGTTCAGATTGCAAGCCACATGCAGTGAGTAAATAAATCCAAGAACCAGATGCAAAGAGATTGGTTGTGGTGGAAGAAGAAAAAGGAAAAAAAAATTAAAACCACTCCAAAAATGTTTCTTATTTCTGTCCTGTTTTCACAGACAGTAAGACAATATGTTCCTGTTGATTCCAGGTGCTCTTGAAATTCAAATAGTAAACCTTGATTTTGCCAATTGGAGGAAAGTAATAGAATAAAGGAAGAAATATTATTTAATAGTAACAAATGGGCAAATAATTTTATCCTCTATCTTAAATAGGGTATGCACAACTGTCGGCACACTGTAGAAAGCTCTATCTAATGAAGGCTGGGAATTTTCTGACAAAATAGTCTTTTTATCAGGAAAAGAACAACTGCTAGAAACCAAAAATTTTTCACAGACTTGCATCAATTTTGACAAGTCTTTCATGATGAAGATGACATGAATCCAGCATGGAATTATTGTCCAGCAACAAAGAGAAAAGCCCCTCTCCCCCAGTACTCTGCTAGTTCAGGGACATTGAGGACATCAGTGTGAGGAAAATCAGTAAGACTTCCTACTCTGAAATTGCCAAAATACCTACTTTTTCCCCAGTCAAATGAACCCTCCTGCCATGAGTTTGGGCTTCAGCTCAAAACACAATGGGAAACTTTTGGCAAAATCACACATTTTAGTGAGACGAGAAAATTCTGAGCATGGAAGTATTTTGTGTTCTAATAAGCATCAGGTACTGTCCCAAAGGAAAATTGGTGAAAACCCAAAGGGCAACTGGTGGGAATGGGCAAAGTATTAGAAATAGTCCCTGAAATTTCTTCAACAGGTCATCCGTCTCTTAGTTTTGACTAAAATTCCTAGTTTCTGCTTCTGCTTTTTCTCCAAAGAATGTTAAAATACTTTCAGCAAATATTTTGTTTAATTTTTTTTATTTTGGATAGTTCTCTAACCAAGTGATGGCTCCTTTATGTATACGAAAGCCTTGTTTTCAAAATACATGGACAGAAGGGTTTAAAAAAAATGGTGGTAGGAAAAATGAATTCCGTTTGTAACTGAAAAGATTTCTCTCAGTTTTTAAGTTCTTTTGGTTAAACATGAAGAGTATTTAGATTTTTTTAAAAGACCTATTTGCTCTATTTCAGTCTGCTCTGTTCAAACCAGTAAAATTATTTAAATAATAGGTCATTCAGTATGACAGACAACAAACTGAACCACCTCTACAATTCAGAAGAGAAAGCCTGAAAGTCATTAGGCTAAAACTACAGGAAAAGACAGAAAAGGCAACAGGAGGTAATTAATTTTTACTCTGCCTTCGTTGTTAAAAGCTAATTTTCACAGACCAAACAATGACACTTCCCAGGACTTTCCTCAAAAACAAAGTATGACACAATGTTTATTATTATTATTAATGTTTCATGATAAATAAAAACAGCAGGGTACAGAAAAAGAAGTTTATGGGATCTCTAGGTACATGCATTGCAAGGGACTGTTTTGTGGTGAAGACATTAGTACAAAAACTAAAGAGAGAGAGACCATAATGCCACCCTTATTGAAGGAAATTTACTAAAGAGTCAGAAATGGATCTCTGATGTCCTAAGTTATACCTCCAGTTCCTAAAAATAGCCATTCTCTTTCACAGCCTTACGTTATTGACTGCTAGACTTTTTAACCCAGTTGTCATTTTTACCATCAAATTCAATGTATTGTGCTTGGCTGTATCATTTCTGCCAGTCCAGACAATTGCTCTCTGTATTGGGTTTGCATGGCAAGGTTTTGGTTATGTAGGGGCTACAGGGGTGGCTTCTGTGAGAAGCTTCTTGAAGCTTCCTCCGTGTCTGACAGAGACAATGCCAGCCGGCTCCAAGACGGACCCGCTGCAGGCCAAAGCCAAACCCATCAGCGACAGTGTAGCGTCTCTGTAATAACATATTTAAGAAGGGGAAAAAACCTGCAGAACAGCAGCCAAAGAGTGAGAGTATGTGAGAGAAACGACTGCAGACACGAAGGTCAGTGCAGAAGGAGGGGAAGGAGGTGCTCCAGGCACCGGAGCAGAGATTCCCCTGCAGCCCATGATGAAGACCATGGTAAGGCAGGCTGTCCCCTTGCAGCTGATGGAGGTTAACGGTGGAGCAGATATCCACCTGCAGCCTGTGGAGGACCCCACACTGGAGCAGATAGATGCACCCAAAGGAGGCTGTGACCCTCTGGGAAGCACACACTGGAGCAGCCTTCTGACAGGACCTGTGGTCCTGTGGAGACAGAGGAGCACACGCTGGAGCAGGTTTGCTGGCAGGACTTGTGACCCTGTGGGGGACTCACGCTGGAGCAGTCTGTTCCTGAAGGACTGCACTCTGTGGAAAGGAGCCATGCTGGAATGGTTTGTGAACGACTGCAGCCCATGGGAAGGACCCATGTTGGAGGAATTCACGGAGGACTGTCTCCCATGGGAGGGACCCCACACTGCAGCAGGGGAAGAGTGTGAGGAGTCGATCCCCCTGAGGAGGAAGGAGCAGCAGAGACAACTTGTCATAAACTGACCACAACCCCCATTCCCTGTCCTTCTGCGCCACTTGGGGGGGACGAGACAGAGAAAATCACGAGTGAGGCTGAGCTTGGGAAGAAGGGAGGGGTGGGGGGAAGGTGTTTTTAGGATTTGCTTTTATTTCTCATTACCCTACTCTGATTTGATTAGTAATAAATTAAACTAATTTCCCCAACTTGAGCCTGTTTTACCCATGATAGGAATTGGTGAATCATCTTTCCCTACTGTTTTCTCAACCCATGAGCCGTTCATTGTATTTTCTCTCCCCTGTCTAGTTGAGGAGGTGGAGTGATAGACTGGCTTGGTGGGCACCTGGCATCCAGCCAGGGTCAACCCACCACACTCTCCATTTCTGGTATTTATATCTGTCAACTATCTCCAAATGTAGTTCAGCCTCTGCTCTGCTTTCTCAACAAGATTCTTAGTCAAAAAATACTTTTGCATAACAAACTGAATTGCACAAAATTACTTACATCTGTGCTATTTACTTTAGTTTTTTCCTACACAGGTAATGTCACTGATGACCTTGCACAAACCTCTCATTTAAAATAATGCTTTCCACTTGTTTTCTTACGGGCTTATATCAGTTTGATCAAACACTGAGGGTTTCTTAGACATTTGTTTCATTTTATCTTCCATCACTTCTGTAACTTTGAGTCTGTAAAACCTACAAGAATAAGTGAGAATGATATTTTTACCTTTATATTGTCGTGGTTTGGGCCAGATTGGCCCAATCCGGTGGAACGACAGATGCTCTCTCTCTCTCCTGCTCCGCTCAGGAGGCAGGAAAGAGAGAGGAAAAAAAAGAGAGAAAAAGAGAGACTTAAGAGTTTAGAAGGAAATGAAATATACAAAGCCGTATCAAGCTCCCAGGATGACAGTCACGTCACCAGCAGGCTCAGGGGAAGTCCCAGACTGGACTCAGTGACGGACAGGAACTGGATTCCAGATCTGGAGTCAGGATCAGGATCAAAGGTAGATGCAGAGACCGAGTCCTCCCAGGACGCCGGCCATTGAAGAAAAAAAAGAGGCTGACCCTTTGATCCCTCAGCTTATATACTGAGCATGAGGCAGATGGGATGGAATACCCTTGTTGGTCAGTTTTGGGTCACCTGTCTTGTCTGCTCCTCCCCGCAGGTGTGACCCCTCTACGCTTTTCTGCTTCTGACCCTCCAACGGGGCAATTAGCAAAGTTGGCTGCCCTTGGTTGCCATAGCAATAAGTATAAGCCAGAGCCTCTCTGCATACCGTTCCTTGGCATCAGCCATAAACATGGGTCTTATCACTCTGAGAACGAACGGTTTCCTGCACAACATGCTGTTAATTTCAGCAGTTAGAAGAGGCCCAGCTAACAAGCAAAGTTACTGAACAAAATTGGTCCTGCTTTACCTCAAACCAGGACATATATTTATTTGTTTCATGAAGTTAAGATGTCAGCCTGCTGACAATTTGACAGTAGACCTAGAGTACAAATGCCATCATTTGCCACTGACTAATAAGACAACATCACAAGATGATGGAGTTGAACTGCATGGGGCTGTTATAGGTCTAGTAAGCCTCTTTGAGATCTTTCTACTTCTACAGTTTTCTGTTATGCTTTTGCTTCTAACATAGAACTGAATTTTTAAGGTTTGGACTATTCCTTGAAAATCCTTTGTTCCTGTGTTTGAAACCAGAAATCGGTATCAATACAGTCAAAATGTTCACAAGCTCTGTTAGTGACGCATTTCCAGAAGTAGTGCACTTTTTCTAGTGCAAAACAAAAGGATATTCAGATAATCTACTAACAGCTGAAAATGTCCAGGTGACAGACGTAACCTCTTCAGATAACCTCTACAGTGGGCTGGAAAAAAATAATTTCAGGTTTGTAGAACTACTATCCATGCGGAAATAGCTGCTTCTAACCCCAAAATAGCTCAGATTAATCTAACTCCCAAATTTCTTGGTGTCCTGAGATCCTCTGGAAACACAAAGTCTCTTCACTGCAATCTTGCCTCCCACAAACTAAGACAAAGCAACTACCTGCAATGATTTCTTCCAGCAGGTATATCTTCTTGTGAAATGTGCAATGAAGGTGAGGATCTTTTAACAAGCTTATTCAATCACTATTCTTTCCTACTTACACAGGTAGAAAAGGAACATTTAATGAATTCTGATTTTTCTTTCTTTTCCTGTTCAGAAGTGCATGGCAGCACATTCTGAATCAGCTACAACAAAATTCTTGTAGTCACTTATGTACACTCTGGTTTCCTTTTTCTGTCATGAAATACCATATTTCAAGGAAAAGTCGTCTTTTTTGTGAAGATGCGTACTACACACTGCCAGGTAGTACAGGAGGCTCATGACTCAGCTAGGCTCCTGGATATGATATGACTGTGGGCATCTGCCTCTTCCACAAGTCTAACATTCTTCAAATCACTACTTACTATCCCTGAGCACCTGAAATATCTGGCCGTTGTAATCCTGTCAAGTCATGAGATTACAAAATTACGGATGGAAAGTTGTAAAGCGAGGAGAAGTCATCTGCAGCTGACAGTCAACAGACTGTTTTGTAAGATGCCATACATTTGCAAGTGAAATTTCTGCAGTCCTCACTCTGCAACAGATCACAGCTGCACACGTTCGGCATCTCAATCCCTGAACACTTGCCATGTGTGAGCAATTGGTTATTTGAAAATTAGGCCCATTTTTTTCTTCCCTTCACAAATCATCTCTTTTAAGGCTTACTGCAGCATTATACACCACAGCTGCCCTTCAGGTGTTGGGAGAATGGAGAAGAAGTGATAGGAAGAAAAGAAGAGCAGCTTTAGTAGAATCTTTACAAGAAAGAGACATCACACCTCAGAGGCAGCATGGGACAGACAGTTGTGAAGACAGTCAGAGGCAGGCACAGATTCCCAGAGAGAAGGTAAGAGCATGAGCTCCCTGTTGGGACAGCCCAGTACATCTCCTCACTGTGTGCCCACATCACATGAAGCAATAGCAGCCACCCCCCTGCAAGGAAACCACCTCTGCCTTGCCACTGGCTGTTGCAGGTCTGACTTCTTTTCCCTGCCATGCGCCCTTACGCCTATCAAACAATATGAAAGAAATACATGAGGACTGTTTCTCAGTTCTCCCTGAACCTAAAATTGTGTATCTGTTAAAAGCGCATGAATGTCTACATGGACTAGGAGACAAAATATGTAAGTTCTAAATCCAGGCTTCTTCCTAGGCATCACACTAATGACTGGCATACTTCAAGGTTAAAAGAACAAACTGAAGAAGTTATTCTTAGCACTGTGACCTTTGAACCATGACACACTCCAAGCTAGGACTTTCATATTCCTCAATCAGACCTGCCTGATGTTCTCAGACAATCTCCTGTATGAGTTATTTTCAAATATCTTAAAAAGTGACATTGATATCCACTGATCAAAGCAGACTGAAGTATGAAGATACTGATGTACACAGGATCTTATCTTACAGTAAAAGCATTCATTAATCTAATCATCATCCTCTCCTAATATGTCCTTAGGCAAATACTTTAATCTTGGTACACCTCCCATCAATAAAACTCAGGATACTCAAGTCCTTTCAGCCTCCCTTGTTCTGTTCTGTTTATTTAGATTGCAAACTCCTGACAGCAGTCATTATGTCTTAAACTAAATGTCTAAGATGACAGTGTATTGGTCTTTGTTTTAAGCTAGACTTACTGCCTTCACACTGATTGTATGAGTAATCAAATTTTTAAAAAGTATTATGTTATTAATAAATTTAATTCCTCTTTTAGATGTTAAACTAACAAAATTGTTCTTCCAAACAGAAGCTTGGTGTGGCTATCCTGCTGCTCTGCAGGTTCTGAGCACAGCTCACCTGCTTTACCTACAGTCTCCATGACAAGCAGAACTAAAGTTCCAGATCCAAAAACTTTCAGGGTCAGCCCAAGCCTCACAACTCTGTTCATTTAGTCTACGATTCCACCAGGGGATCAGGACTTGGGATGTTATTAGATGTTCTTCTGATAGCAAGGCAGCCAGAGATAAATTTAAGGCTTATGAGGCAATATAATACAGATAGTTTTAACATGTAGATTCATTCATTCTTGTTAATGTCACAGACTTTTAAGTACCTAAAATAAATGGCTACTTACAAAAGATTTATGTTTAAATATATGCTATGAATTCATAAATATAATTTATGTTATTATACTAGATTTGAGATTCCTAGTGTCAGGCTCTTTGGTTTCAGTTTATTTTCACAAAATGATCTGACAGACTTTTTTTTCTCACATCTATTTCTGCTGTAATGCATGAGTTTGTTGTTCATAATACAGTATTCAATAATGGGAAAGGTTTCAAAACCATTGATGGATTTTCTTGGAATATCGATGATTAAAAACAGGTTTTGAGCTTTTTATTTCATTTTTTAAATACAGTCCAATAATTCCAAAACAAACATAAAAAAGTCTCAAGCAGCTGCCTCAGTCCCAAGGTAAAACTTTTTTAAAGAAATCACCTTGACTTCACAAAATTTAAAAGAAATGAAAAAAAGCTATATGAGGTCCACAGACGTTGTGACATATGCGGAGGAGAGAACATCTTGGCATGTTGGACCATTGGCAAAGCAAGTCAATACATCTAGGTGAGAGTTTCCCTTTGATACATCATGTTTTTAAACATGAAGACTGTTTATGTTGCAAGCTGCAGATGGAGACAGAGGGATCAAAGCTGTTCAAAAACCGATCATTATTTCCAGGTATTTTTCCCTTTCTTGTTCTGTTTGCTTAACTTGTGTGTTATTAGTATTTCCTTTCTTAGTTTGTTGGTTTTTTTATTCTGGGGCACAGGTTGTTTGCTACTCATGCAAATTTGTTTGGATTTGTCATTTAAAAGTTTGTTTCTTTTAGAAGTTTTTATTTTCCCCAGGCACGTTTCAAGCCTGAGGCTAAAGATGAGCATGGCTATGCCCAGTGCAACAGGCAGACGTCATGTTAAAAAAAGAAAGGAAGGACTCAAGAGCAGCTGTAATATAACTATAAAAGCAATGTCTCGGAGACAGAAAAGACTGGCACTAATCAAGCAAAAGAACATGATTCACAGAAAGAAGAGAGAAGGAGGCAGTAAAAATGAAGAGCAGAAGAGGGAAATGAGGCAAAGGCAGGAGATTCCAAGAGAGGGGACAACAAAGGGAAGAAGCAGTCATTAGAAGCTCATCGGAAAAGAAAGCCAGAACTGCAACTTCACACGAAGGTCTATGTTTTTGTTTCCAAACTATTTATTAAATGTTTTTAATCTTAAAATAGACATAGTAGCCTCCTTATCTTTTTTTTTTTTTCTCCCATATGAAAAAGAAATGTTTCATTTACAGGCTGAAAACAATGATAAATGAGGGGTATGTCTTTATCATCTTGTTAATTTGGGGGTGAATTCCAGTCATGCTCACTGCCCAGGCACTGGCTCACATACTGGTTGATTCTAGAGAGAGCCAACGCTGGCCAGGGCTCCTTGGTCTCCTGGCAGCCTGTGTCCAGCCTCTGTGTTTCCCTGACATTTCCTTTAGGTGGGCACTTCCAGAAGCTACACAGGTATCACAGTGTTGCCCCGTTCAGGCATCAGGCAGATTTTAGGCTAAGCTTAGTTACCAGATCATAAGTAGAGAAAAGAGCAGCCTAGCAAGAACTTTCAGCTACCTGGAGACAGATAAGTTAGATTTAAGAAGACAGCAGACATGTTACAGGAAGATCCGATCACATTCTATTTAATAAGTCTTTAACTTATTTAATAACTCACTTATATTAATTTCTACTGAAAATTTCAGCAGAAAAGTCAGGATAGAAGACTTGGAAGTTTGTATGGTTTATTAATTGAGTGTAACTATTATACTTGATCATATTCCATCTGAAATTATAGATGCTATGAGCTCCCTTCCCCTCACCCCATCCCCCTTTTTGTGCTGTTGCAAAACATAAAATGAAGTTTATTCTTAGATGGAGTTCTCCAAACCAGAGCCATCTAACCTGCAAGAATGTCACACAGCTCCCAGATATGGCCATGACTAATTCTCTTTTTCATCAGCCACCAGTGGCCAAGGCACTATAGACTCCATTGGGAAAAAAGATTAGCCAGGCAGGGGAGAATGGGCAGTGCGCTCCAAAAGGTGTATTACTCTGATCAATGGAAGGAAAGAACAGCAGAGAATGACATGGAAAGCAAGGTTCAGGAAGCAAAGAAAAGACTGGTTTTCCATGTAATTAGCAGAATCTTATACCTTCTTAGTAATCTTTCCTTTGTAGAAGTTAAGTCAAAATTTATAGGCAAAAATTCCCTTCTGCCTGATTATCTCAGAGTTTTAAATTTTTATGGAAGGTCCAGCTGATCACAGTTCTGACCCACTACAGGAGGTACAAGAGCATAAAGTTGTACATGCAAACCATTTTTATTATGCTTGTTAGCTATATATATGTCTTACAGCAAAACAGTATAGAAGTGAAGAGGGATAAAAACAAGCAGTTTCTATGGAAATTATCCTAGAAATCTACAGAATTCACTACTCTTATTCACAGAAACATTGGTTGTAATCACTTCCATAGAGTCTGGAAAAACAGTGTGTTGGGCTAATCTGGTGAGAGAAAGGCAGTTCTCCATAAGAAATAGCAACCTGCCTTTTCATTTATTACTTTCTATACTCTGTCATTTACTTTCTTCATAAGAAGCAGTGCCAAACTTTTCAATTTCCTCATGCAAAAGTAGTTCCAGTCACTAATCATTTTCATCACCAGTCTCTGGATTCCTGCAATTTATTTTGCCAGGTGGAATAAAATATGGGCACAGCGCACAGTGCCAGGAGAAAGCTGTTAATGGAGTGAGGGTATACGCTATACACACCTGCTTGTTAATAGCTATAACAACTAAGTAAACTAGAAAAATATACATATTCATCTGTAAATGAACCTCAGTCAAAGCTGGGGATGAAAGAACTTTGATTACCATTACTAACTGTAGGGATTATATCATGTAAATTTAAAGTTAACCTCTGCTAATTGTCTAAACCAGCTACATGAAATACCATTAATATGGACTCAAAAAGCGAGGCCAAGCTAAACAGTCAGCATATGTTCTTGTGATCAGAGGTAACAAGATTCGATGGATTTTTTAATGGAAGAAAATCATAATATACTGTAGTTTCAGTATCCTGTCATGGTGTTGACTGTTGTCTAGACCTATGCCTTAGGAAGATTGCTATCATTTTGTAGCCCTCTTGAGACAATTCATCCAGAAGCAAGTATTCAGTTCACAAAAAATATTTCTACCCCAGCCTTCTGACAAGGGTAACATAGTAAGAGAAGGTAAGAAAAATCTGGAAGAAGCTGGAATCTCCACCTATCCATGCTGTCCTTGGCTTATCACCATATATACCCATTATTAGAATGAATACCCCATTACCAAAATTTAGCATTATTGAATTTGGCAAACCAGCAACATTTAAATTCTTCTTTAAGTGCTTTGGTTTTAGGTATTGGTTCTTCTCTTTGCCAATATCACCGAGCAAAGAATTCTTCTCCTACCAGACATTTGATAATGTATTAATATATTGCCTTCTATGTAATTACATATTTGTACTCAATTTCTGTAAAGTTTCTCTGAAAGAAAACATTGTTTTATCCAAAGATTTTTTTGGTGAACAAAAATATGTGGTTTACATTACATAGAGAATTCTAGAAAATGTATTTTGTGACTGGTACACACAGGACTGCCAGTGCCCTGATACAGAGAATGTGTTTTGCAAACAGGAGCTATATAACATTGGCCATGTAAATCTTTGGTTTGTGCTTGTACTAACTGTTTTTGCACCTCATTACCAGATACAGGATGCTCTGGCAAATTGCACAAACAATATAACTTGTGGTCCCAGAGAAATTGTTCAAGCAGGCTCACAAACAGTGACAAACACTAGGAACAAATATCATTATCCAGCGTTCGTGTCCCAAATGGTGGCAGGTTTTTTACTGTAGGAGTTAAGAATCACATGACAGAGGAAAGCTAAACATCAGGAGCATAAAACACTAATTGCCAACCCCGCATTTGTAAACAAAACACAGCAAGCAATATTCCTGCTTAAAACCCTTATGGCTTGTACTGACAAGTTTGGCAGGTTCTTTTTGCAATTATGTGCAGTGACCTTACATATATTTACTGTATGTTAAAGGTACATGTACATAGCAAGTACATGCTTCCAAATGTAAAATATATTGTTCATACTGTTAATCCTTACCACCCTGGAGCAAGGGTATTTCTTTTCCAAACTCTGAGCTGGGTTGGAAGGAGTTAATGTACCCCTACTGTTTTGTCTCCACCAGCAGCTTTATTTTTTAAAAAAATAGATTTAAGCAGATGAGCTATGGGCTTCCTGCTTTACACTAGCAAAAAAGTAATACTGATAGCTGAGCAGGGACCCTGGATCCAGGCATTTCTAATAAATGTCTAAAACATCTCCTGATTAAGGCTAAAGAACCTGTGCTGAGATAATTGCCACATCTTCTTGGCAGCCAGCTCACATAAGCAAAGGAGGGCCTTTGGCAACCCTTGATTTGCATGACAAATGAGCTGTATCGCATGACTGCATGTTGACATTACTAGCTGCTAAATGTGGTCATATCTCCAAGCCAAGTATCAGCATCTGCATTTGGCCACACTGGAAATGTCTATAGCTCTTGCAGGACAATGCCATAGCTGGCAATTTAACCAGAAGCTTAACCAGACGTCGGAGAACTACAGATCTGATTTAGAAGCCAAGCGGAGATGAGTATACTGAAATATGTAAAAGAGGTGTGCATGGCCTTTGCCTTTTACTGACCATCACTAACCCACTTGCACTTAAAAGTAACCAAGCAGATCCTGGGATTCAGTTGATGTGACTCACATCACAGCCTCCCATCAGACTACAGGCTAGTTTAGAGCATGAACACATAACATGGAGTTCTAAAATATTATTTCTTTAAACATGCCATCATCTTCTAAGAACTCTAAGCCTCTCAATGCCAACTGTATAAGCACAATGATGTCCAAGTTGTTTATTAAAGGGAGAATACATATTCTGGAAAAGGCATCTAAATCATCATCCCTGTGCTACTGGGCCTGAAAATGTAAATACGTGTACTTCCCATATGTTGAATAAGAAGCAGAATTTTGAGTCCCACTGAAACTTTCATTGACCTTCCCTTTCTTAATATCTTAATATTTTAATCCACCCTCTCATGAATAGTATTGCTTATCTTTCTCAAACATGCCACTTCTGCTATCTAAAAGGATTGACCTTCACTACCTTCAAACCACGTTACTCCAAAAAGTGTCAAGCTAACTTGGGATGAGAATGAACTTTAACTGAATGGAAATCTATTTTAATGCCTTGCATCTGATGCCAGTAAAAGCACTCAATATCTCATGAAGTTGGGGCATTGACACTTAGAATCTAAATGTACATTGAATCATTACATAAATACATGAAACCCATGTGAAAGCCACAATTCAGGTCCTTATGGTACTGCTTCTGGGAGCTCGATTTTACAGGCAGGGAGCTTCTCACATCATTCTCACAGTGGTTTCACCGTGGTCTTCAGCAAGAGGAAACAATTACAAGAATTACAGATTACAACAGTCATTGGACTAATTCTTTGATGTGGATGCCTAAGGTATGGGATAAAACTTTTATTCCACAAATGAATACTAAGAACCAAATCCCTAGCTAAGTGGTATTAACCTAGCTCAACTAACATTAAGAAACAAATGTTAGTTTATCACAGCAAGGGATCAAAGCACTTTAAAGCACATAAGGATAAAATTTCTTCATTATAAAGATGCCATTCATGGTTCTGTACTTTGTGGTTCAATGGCCCTAGGATATATAAAAGTACAGGTTCAGTTTCCTGGTTTTGTGTATTATATATCCAGGACTAATGGAAGGAAAAACAGAAATTTAACCAGGGAAAGGCTGTAGAAAAAGTTGTAGAACATACGGTCATGTTCTACAGATCCTTAAAACCCGTGCAGTTCATGTGATCATATCTGCAGCCTATCAGTTAGAGCACATCTGAGTGTATTATAGAATGGTGCACTGATCTTGGCCCATGTGGATATGTCAGATTTTCCCAGGAAAGCACAGTTACATTACCAAAATCTGTATTTTGGGGGAGGATTTGCATTTCACCTAAACTAATCATCAATCAGTGTACTACTGCAGGATGACAAAGCATTTCAAATGAAGGTCATGTTGCTTACTAGGCTGATTATAATCACATCCAACTCCCAAAAGAAAAGTGACTGAAGTGTTCTTGGCATTTATTTTAAACGTAACTCTTAGGATATTAACAGTATAACGTCCTACAAGCCATGAGCTATCTGCACTTAATTCCATCAGATGTGATTGATGGACCTCTCCTCTGGCCTGGATGGGAAACCGGGCCAAGCTAGGTTTTGCACTCCAGGCCATATAGGCTCATTGCAGAACCGTCTTCTAGCCTAACAAATACCTCATTGACACATAGAACATTCAGGGCAATAAAAATGTATCTTGTTTATCGCTGTTTTCACAGCATGCATGGATATGATGCTGGGGCATTCAACCATGGCAACATTAGGCAACTACTTATTTCAACCTAAGCTCCTGTGAATAATGCAGGACTCAGCTGATAACCTCAACATAGACATGGAAGATTGCATTTAAAATAAGGTGTTGCATGTTCTGATTATTTTTGATGGATGGGAGGGGAGTACAGATATTGGGGTTTATTTTTATTTTGGAAAACTTTATTTTCATTCAAATAATATATTCATTACAGTGGTGGGGCTTCATATCATTTATTACTGAAGTTGCCCATCATTTTCTCTTTATAAGTACCAGTTTTTAGCTGCTTGCATTTTTTCCAGCCTGTGAGTACTTGAGCTGAAGTTTTTATGCTGAGTACCTGCCTAAGATCGAAATTAATGCGCTTTTTGGGGTTTTTTTGTTTTCTGGTTTGTAGTTTTAAACAGAGTACATTGATCTATTTTGAGACAGTCTTTTAAGGAAAAAAAAAAGACAACAATATTTTATCCATGGCACAAAGGCAGAAATACTCAAGGGATTGACTCTGGAAGACTTCAGTACCCTTGTGTTTTGTAGCAGGATCTTTGAATTTGGTTTGTGGCTGCCATACATGTCAGAGATGTGCTGCTCCTACAAAAAAACCCACCATAATTTAGGCTGGCTAGAGGTCTCTGAAGAGCATGCACTTAAATCTCTTCTTCAAAGCAGCATCAACTTAGAACAGCCTCTCATAGCCTTGTCCAGTTGAGTTGCATCCATTCTGTGATAAGCATCAGAAAATGTGAGGAAAAAAAATAAAAGAAGGAATTGAAATGGGAAGTTTCCAAATCTGTAACTGTTGTTCCGCTGCTCTGGAGAGCCGTGTGGGACAATTTCTTTGGATGACAGATGGGGAAGAGCATAGACAGACTATGGATCATTTATGACAAGGCAAGAAACAATAAGGTTAAAGTGCACAAAAAAAGTGGAATTTACTAACATTAAAGGTTCAAACACTGGAAAAAACTGCCTGAAGAATGTTATAGAATATCCATTGGAAAAGTGGAGGGCCTCTTAGGAACGATTAGACAAATATCTATCAGCAATAGTGGTGAATGAGTTGCAATGTCCTTTCAAGATCTTTTCCAACCCTATTTTCTTTATGAAATCACAATTAAGACTGTTCTGTACCATTTATAATTTGATAGTACTAAGGACTGTATTTCAGGTATTCTTTCAAAGTGTTTTCTGTCCTCATGGACATCATTAGGTGCTCGCAGAAACAAAATAAATTATAGTCTGGTCAAGTTACAGATTGTAAAAAATTCAGGAAGACTGAAGACTTAATGGAGTTCAAATCACATTTACAATATTAGTTTCAGGTTTTAAGTGAGGAAAATCATTTAATTGGGAAGGGATTGTAAGTGGTATAGATGGCAGTTGGAGGAGGAAAACTGCAATTATAAGGGTCACTTGAAAGACTCTTTAAAGATGTGGCCCTCTGGAATGAGGATGAGAGAGACAATAAGGATTGTAAAATATATCAGCCAAGATCAATGCCTGGAGCTGGTGGCATGTCTGTTCATTTCAACTGCCAGGTTTGTGGCTAGACAACCACCACAGAAGTTAAAACAGCAAGAGAATTTTCCAAGCACTGAAATAAGGGAACCTGTTTGTTCTCTAATACATGTTCCGTACTGAAAAATGCACTATCTGTTTGCTACATAATGACCTGGACAACTGCAATACTTTTTAGTACTTAGGGAAGGCATATTGATTTTTTTGCTTTCTACTTTAAGCAGAGTTGCTCAGCTACTGTGCACATTGGAGTCATTTACTTGTTAAAGAGGAATTACTGGGAGCCTGTGAGGAGTTGCCTGCCTCCTCTCTCATGCTCTCTGTCTCCTTCTCTCTCCCTCTCTCTCTCCGTCTCCCCCTCCCTCATTTTTTCCCCTTCAGTTGCTGAAGCAATTGCTTAAGCAGGGTTGCACGTCTCTGTATGTGACCAAAATCCTTCTTACACCAGCAATAATCATAACAAAAAGAAAACTTACATTCTAATGAGTTGCTATCATAAGAGGAAAGCATTGCCTTAGGATTGCTTTCCAGGATCTGGCTTTTTCTGTTACCAAGAATTTGCACAGTTGGGAGGACCAGAGTCATGCTGTGGCAAGTAAATCGGTCCCTTCGCAATACGCTGGTGGATTGTGCCACAGAACCAGCAATCCAGAGCTGGAGGACTCAAAACAGAATATCTCACGAAAGCACATGCACAGGTGAAAAGGCTCCTTAACAGAGAGTCATGAAGAGCTATAGGCCACCCATGCTCCGCTTTTGTGTAAATAGACAATCTCAACAAAGCAATATTCTATCACCATTTTAGCTCTTGAGTGTAATACCACCAACCCAGAAATCCCAGAGGGATGGATGCAGCATCAAGACCTAAAAAGAATAACAAATTTATTGAGAGAAACAGGGTGAGACAGGGATGGAAGAGAACATACATAATATCTTTTGAAACAAAATTTACTTTTGTTCAGTTTAGTGATCACTTGCTCACCCCATTTAAATTCCTTCATTCTTAACCTTACAGACTAAAGCTAGTCCAGATCCTAGTCCTTAACCAGAAGTTACCCGCCTAGAGCAAAGTACCAGTACTTCTGCGCACTTAAAACACTTCTGTAACACTGAATTTCAGCTGACATTACTGTTTTCTACTCTAAAGGCTACACCAAACGATATGGAGTGTAATACTATCTTAAGCTTTTCATTTTTGCCATAAATAGAAGGTAAGCTGCCAGGCCTCCTCAAAATACTGCAACATAGCTTTGGGGGTGGGGGTTTGGGGCAGCTTTTTCTGGTCTTGAGCATTTTTTTTTCTTTGTTAGTTTGTTTCCTGTCTCTTTAGATCCAGTTTTGCTAGACAGCTGATGTAGTGATGTACTGTCTGGCTGGGATGGAGGTAACTTTATTCATAGCAGCCCATACAGTGCCGTGGTTTGGATTTGTGACTAAAGCAGTGTTGATAACACACCAATGTTTTAGCTGTTGCTGAACAGTGCTTGCACAGGGTCAGGTCTCTGACCAAGTGTCTTACTCTGCCCCTGCAGTGAGTAGGCTGGAGGCAGGCAAGAGTTTGAGAGGGAGCACAGCCAGAACAGGTGACCCAAACTGACCGAAGGGATATTCCCTACCTTGTAACGTCATGCTCAGCAGTAGGAACTGGGGATGTAGTTTTTCCAAAGCAGCCATTCCTCAGAGGCTGGCTGGGCATTAGTCTTGCTTGTGGGGCATGGTAAATGATTGCCTTTGCATCACTTTTTTTCTCTCTTTCTTTCACTTATTAAACTCTCTTTATCTTGACCCATGAGCTGCTCCTCATTTTCGGTCTTCCGATTTTCTTCCCTGTCCCACTAGGGAAGGGAGTGATCAGGCAGCTGCCTGGGCGCCTAGTTCACGGGCCAGGGTCAACCTACCACAAGTGAGATTCAAGGAACCTCAGTGGGTTTGACATGACATGGATTGCTTCTGTAACACAGAGGTCAGTATATGATACCTTACCTGTTTCCCTCTTGTCCCTGATCCACAGGTTGGCAATAGTAGGTAAGTCGGCCTACAGACTCCATGGGAGAAAAACATTTTTCTTGCTTCTACAGAACTGCACACGATGCTATTTGTAGTTATAACTTGACAATTCGATAAAGCAAAAAATTGGCCTTGAATGAACTATGCTCAAGAAGGCTGCTTTCCCCAGCAGAGGTCTTATGAGCTAGAAATCTGTGGGTTTTCCTCTGTGGCACTGGATATCTTCTTGTAGCTTACACAGGTATCAGTTCCTGTTAAAGAACAAATTCTAAATTTCAAATTTCTCACCTCCAGAAATTAATTGAGTCTAATGTGCTTAAAAGTCTTCTGACTACTGTGCAAGAGAGCGAGACAATGTGTTCCATTTTGATGTGTAAATCACTCTTCTTGGTACAACAGGGGACTATTTAAAACCATCCATGATATGACCAAAAACACTGCTATGAAAGCTTTTACCTGAATTTAGCTTAGGATGTGAGAATGAGAACCTGAAAGCTGTAGTGAATAGAATTCAAACAGCGACAAAATGATGGTAAATAAATGGGAACAGCTGCCACTATTCAAAACTCTAAGAGCACATTTACAGGGAACAAGATCGCTTTTTAAAACTGTCAATTTTAGCAGGGTGGAAAGTAATGTTTGTTCTAGTTCATTTCAGAGTTTTTCACAACTAATAAATGTCTTGGCCATAAAAATCACTATTGAAACCGAACAGCTAACAGCCTGACTATTGGACAATAAAGCTACTTAAAAAGTTATTTATCAACATAAATGATTTTGCATAACCGACACATTTTTATGCAGAAAATGATGAAGTAATATGCCACTGATTTTTATAATGTAATACCCTGTAACTAATGATTTTTTTGAAAAATCATTTCACATTTCTAACAATTTTATGAGGGAGCTAATGATTTTATATGACAAATGAATATGCAGAAAAGAATGATTTTGTGCAGTTAATGGCTTCATACAACTAATGAGTGAATACCACTCCTACAATTTTAGTGCACATTACTTTCAGAGTGATCATTCATCCTAAAGATATTTTATGCCTTTTGTAAAATTTATTGTGTGCTAGTCCTTTGTAAGATGTATTTCCATATGGTTCCCATGGATTTCTGCATACTAATGAATTTCCAATATGGTTATCACATATTAAAAAGTATACCATAAAAGGCATTATAAAACCAATTTCTTTTTACTTTGATTTGATATTGATAGTCTTCATTCACCTTGCTGAATTATTTTTAGTTAATTCAAGGTTCTGATCTAGCCTTCTGCTTGTAATCTCTTTAGAATGTCATTTTCTGTTCATTTGACTTCTGCTAAGTTAATTTTCATTTGGAATGGAAATTATAAAATATCCTGCTCTAGCTTCAAAGAATACTAATAGAATGTTTCACGGCATCCAAGTATGTGCCGTGATGCAATCACATTTTTTAGCTTACCAGATTGGTTTTATATTCCTTCAATGTTTGGAAAATCAATAAATATGCTCTGGAATCTCATGACCAACAATTAGAAGACACTTCACAAGATATTGTCCAGTTAAACACATGAGAAACAAGTGTGCAAAGGGACATCACTTTATTCTACCACCATAGCAAAGACAGAGAAGGTGTGTGAATCCACCTACAATTACTTTGCAGGCTCATTATCTTAATCAGCCAGCCAGCAGGAGATACAATACAATCAGACCATTGCCAGGAATGAGCTGAAAGGAACTCGTTTCTCTGTGACAGCTGTCATCAAATTTATTCTGAGACCCCACAATCCACTGTAATATCAGTGGACTTCTACCATGCTCGTAGTGGTGGCCTGAGCAGACAAGACAAAGGAGTTGTTAGGCTTAAATGACCCCTCCACCAGTTCAGGTTTCGACTAAATGCTCAGTACCACCAAGCAAGTAAAGCTGGAGCCTTTTCTCCCTGCTGCTGGCTTTCTGGCTGTCTTACCTTGCCTGCTTGTCTGTGTCTTCAGTTTCCCCTGCACTTCAATAATGGTTTGATTGAACTGACCAGTACTATATCTTCCACAGCTTTCCTCTAAGCCTATCAGTCAACACATCAAGTGAAGACAACGGCTTAAATAACTTTGCTGAGCATAGATTTACCGCTTTTCAGACTGAATGAAAAAGCCATGCTTTGTGCCTGTAATACCTTAGCAGTAAGGTTAAGAAAAAGTCACTGTGAGAGACAGAAGTTACTTTTTCTCTCTTTAGCCTTCTTTTTAAACCTCTTTTTACACTTGCCTTCTTTCTTCAGGGAAACAGACCTGTTAATTTCAGTCAAATGTAAAAACAAGACACTCTTCTAGCCCTCTACAATGAATCTTTTTTGTTTCCCTCCAAAAAGGATGGCTATTGCCATCATTAAAAAAATGGAAATGAGAGGATTCCCTGTAAAAATGTTGACAGCTACAGAGGATGGATGAGTGATACTGTTAAAATAAAGGTCTTTTAAGATTTTCCTTATTACCTCAGCTCTTTTGCCTTCTATTTTCTGTATCTCCAATAAACAGTCAAAATATTTCAGTGGTGTTTGTTGCCATTGCCCTTACAGGTGAGGCCTCTGTATTCAAACCCTCGCTAACTCTTTCATGCTGAGCGGTGACAAAAGGTTGCTATACGTTTTTGACTATCTCAGACATTTGCATTATTTGAGGTATTTTACGGTGGTTGCTATAGTGTCCTCAAAACCTGACACTAGCTAGCATAGATCAACCTATGTTTCTGATGAAGATAGTCTCCACCTACCCTTGCCATATCTGCAGTACTTTCATATTCTTTTCTTACAATGTAAAGATGTATTCTGGTCAAGGCTTGGGAAATGTTTATACAGCTGACTTCATGCAATTTGAATGCATTTTCACTGAGCTGTGAGCTGCTGTGGCTAAGCAAGCTTCTGACATCAGCCTAACTAGACACGAGTAAGCTTAGGCATCTCCCACTACACTACAGCACTCAGCGCAGAAATCATGTTCTTCATAAGCTCTAGTCAACAGCATAGCTACAACTCACAGAGGTAGACTGGTTTTTTACCAAACCCATTTCCTAATTTAAATGGGTCAGCTCTTATTTTGTCAAAAACCTGAAATATTTTAGAGAAGCTGTTTATTCAGTTGCTGCATATCTGCCCAGTCCACTTGATTTAAGCTGCCCTTGAATTATCACTACTTAACTCTAAGTATTCACCCAGGCTCATCTTAACTCCTGATAGCTATGGAAGGAGAAGCTACGGCCTAAGGAGGAGGCTAGAAATGTACAACATCAGAACGACAGATTCCACATTTGAACTCCATAGTGCTTTATCTCCCTTCTCACTGGAAAACCTGAACACTGAAGAAGCCAAATATCAGAATTCACATTTTCATTTTTTAAAACAAAAACAAAGAAAACCAAACCAAACTAAACCAAACCATTGTATTTGAGATTTACTCATTACTTATTATATAAGAAATAAAATGAGGATGGTATGAACTGTATTTTGCCAGTAGTTACATATCCATCCTTAATTGTACACAAGTGAAAATGTTTTTCTCTAATTTGTAATAAGAGAAGCAGTGTCTTACTATGCAGAGTTGCTTCTGCATATGGAGAGACCATCTTACAGTGTCACTAACAAATCACACAAGAAACAAGTAACTCAGGCTGCTGCTCACAATGCCTTTGACACTTGCCTACCCAAAAGTCAGCCACTGCTAGCACCCCAATGAGTTTTAATTATCAGCATGATGAACATCTAAGTATTCCTTTACGTGAAAATTGTGGGGTAGCATAAAGAGAAGCTTCCAGTTTCATTTAGCTGTTGGTTTTGATAGATGCTAATATTTTAATACCTCTGACAAAGTGTGCTCCAATCAACAATGCAGATGGCTGAAAATCATTCACTGTGGAATAACAAGTCTCTCTGGAAAAAAATTTTCCTTCAGAAGGCCTCATTTGGTACGCTTCCACAGGAGATGCCTATGTGAGAGTGGTATATACACAGCCCAAAGGAGATGCGCAGAACACTGCAGAATCAAAGGAGTAGGCTTTACCTATGAGGATGCTTCTTTCCACTTACTCATGTTATATCCCTTTGCACATTTATGCACCTTTATTTATGCACCCTGAACTGAAGTAAACTGGCAGATGTGCATATATAAATCCATGGTGGTCTACTCTCCTGAAAGCTCTCGACAGCATATTTTAATAATTATATATTATTTATGACTCTATCTTGTACCAGTGGAAATTGAAGGAAAAATACTGATGCATCTGGCCAAATTTGTCAATCTTGTTTTAATGTAAAATACTTTTAGCAACTTAAGTATGCTTCTTAAGCAATTTACATGTTTCATAACAGTGGAGGTCATGTTTTTGGTGAATTAAGGATGAGCCTATTAGATTTGGGAAGGTACAGACACGATGTACCATAATGTAGACTAGGTCCCAGAGGTAACAAGGAGCTCATAATAGGCCTTACAGTGCTATCTGACTTCCCTCCAGTTTTATGCTCCCAGCTTTTGGCAACCAGGTCATGGTCTTAGAAATGAGCTATTCACTTGTGCTCATTAATTGGGTCTTAAACATTTTATTTTTTATTTTGATCTGACAAATACTTCAGGCACAAGAAACATGAATAAACTTTGGTGTTTAAGCCAAGTGTGTCTGGTTGGTGACAAGTGTGTTCTGTTGGTGGCGAGAGTGTTCTGTTGGTGAAGAGCTAACTTCATGTTGGCTGGCCAACAGAACAGACAGAACAGACTTCTGGGATTTACCAAAACAGAAGATATTTATACATGAAATTACGGGATTGCCATAATACTTTCAGTGTTTGACAAATCATTAAACTGCAGATCGCCCTGTAAATATTAACTGCCATTTAATTTCAGCTGATGTGATTATAATGGATCAAGGCTTAAAATCTGTGGAAATTCGGCTGCATAAAGAGAAAGGTAGTAATATAAAGTAACATAAATTTAGTCCATCATCACTGTTTAATTTGCAAACTTTACCTGCATATTTCTGCATTGTTGTCTGGACACCATGTACTATGCTAGAAGTTTTCATTTCTTGATTGGAAATATTTATGCACTGTAATTTTCAAACATAATTTTTCATGTCATATATTAAATGTTCCTGTTGCCTCATCCCGTATAAAGCGTTGTAAAGATCTAATAAATCTGTGGTTTACAACAAGATAAATGCCATAAAGGAAAAGGATGGTACTTCTAATTTGAATCTTGGAATCTGAAACACAAAGCACTTGCATACGATACATATATAACACACAGATTTATAGGTTGCAATTTTCTTGGCCTTTAAAACTTTGGTAGTCTTATCATTACAGCAGAGTGAAATCAATATTCTTATTAGAAAAATATGCCATTGACATCAATCTCCAGTGATTAATTCTTGTGAGTTACTCTGAATTTAGCATCGACAGAGTTGAGCTGTTTAGACCCACAACCCAGTTCTTGCAAAGGCAAACCTACAGATGCCATTAAGACAACATTAAAGGACAAATCAAGCACAGTGAGGCATGGAAGTGGAGAGGCATGGGAGAAGATGCCCTTTTACT
The DNA here is from genome assembly GCA_008921705.1 of Burhinus oedicnemus. Lineage (NCBI taxonomy): Eukaryota > Metazoa > Chordata > Aves > Charadriiformes > Burhinidae > Burhinus > Burhinus oedicnemus. The sequence continues at coordinate 1,484,946 of VFFE01007698.1, forward strand.
CCAGTGTGTGAGTTAATTCCTGGAAAACAGCTTAAATACAGAGCAAGTGCTGCAGGGCACAGAAGCAAGTGAACCTCTGACTGCTGCCACCACAGGACCAGTTGACCTTGAGTGCAATCAAAGTGAGCATGTGCATGTCAAAGACCAATTTTGAAAACGTCTTTAATACTTTTAATGCCTTTAATTGCATCGACATACACTGTTTCTCAAATAGGACATTAGTGTGCCTAATAATACATTTCTTTGTCAATTTTAAAAATCTTACTTTAACTGCAGCAGGACAAAACAATTGCTGAATCCTTTTTTTTTTTCTTAAGAGTTTAACATCATAAATACAGGGGAGTCTGACTCAGAAGAGAGAATATGACTGGCAAATTTAACCCTGAACAGCTGAAATGACTGTGAGTGTCTCAGTCCTCAGTGCCGGCAGCAGATATGTCGCTCTGAACACACTGCTATTTTCTTGGTTGGTTTGCCTTCCACACTGCATTATCCGCTCCCCTGTGTTCTCTCTGAGCCAGTTGATCAAAGACCCTAAATACTGTCACAAAGTGGAAAAGAGAAAGACTGCTGACGTGCTGAAGAAAGGGGATGAAAGGTAGGCTTTACTATGGCTAAAACCCTTTTCTATTAATCTCATCATTGTAAAACAACTGGTGATTAACCAGCTTTCGGGCAGCTCCTCAGACTTCCACCAAAGTATCTCTGTATTTCCCAGAAGTCCAATTATATGCAAATATTGTTGTCAGAGCTGCTGGAGATAAAGATATGCAGCAAGCTCCTTTGTAAGCTTTATTTTTGTTCTTTCTGGCAGTTTTCATAAGCTGACAAGTCATTTATTACGGTCAGAATACAAGGAAAAACAATAATTAAAATGGAAAATGTTATGCAAAATTAATTGTCAAATATCTCTCATAACAAACACTGTATAAGTGTTTCTTTGTGAATAAATATACACCTAATTTTATTCTTGTTTTCACAAATATATCATCCCCTATAAGCCAGGCTGAATCAATCAAATCCCAATATCAAGGTCTTTATTTCACTCAGTCTTTTATTATCAATAAATATACTGCCTTCTGCATGGCTCTTATTCTACACATTTTTTTGCACGCTATCTGACACTTTTTATATGTTCTTGACTTTTAATACTGTGATCTCTTTTATTTTGTTAATCTTCTCCAAACAGTTTCAGGGTTACTTGCAAACTTTGTCTATTTAGTAAAACATCTGTAAGGTTTTTTTGCATCCAGATTTTGCTTATTTACCCAGAAGTCCCATAATTTCTTTTCAACTGTATTGCCTGAAAAAATGCCAGTAGGTTTTCCCTGATTGTTACTCTCCCATGGCCTTATTACTTACACATTTTTGTAGGCAGAGCCCACTTTATATGTCTATATCATTTTACGAACTGTAATACCTCCTACAGGATTCTGACATATTTTGTTGGCCTCAAGATATCCCTGCTCACAGTTCTGGGGGAGCATTCTTGGTCTGCTGCCAGATGATCAAATGTTCCATCTCCATTCTGTTTGTAAATATTGAATACAGGCTGCATAAATGTGATAATTTTTCTTAGGAATGTAATAATCCTGTGGCAGTTTCCTCTAGCGCATCAGAATTAGCTATTCTCCACTTTTATGCATGAATGTGTTATAAATCTCTCGAATCTATCTCTATTCACATACGAGTACAGATGGTTTGAGGAGTGGGCATATATTTTCCCAGCTGGGAGTTTGTCGTGTTTAGGGAGATGTGACTCCTGCTCTGAACGCTACAGGCACAAAGGGACTCCAAGCATCAGTGGGATATCACTGCGCAAGAAGGGAGGAGAGAGGAAACTAATGAGGCACCACACAGGAATGGTTTATTCCCTCCACAGCTTTTTGTTTCTGGGGTAAGAAACCAATAGCATGCAAAGGGAGGCTACTGCTTGCCCCATCATTCACAAGCGTGGACTGGGCACTGTCCCGTCAATAACAAAGACTGCACAGCGCTCTGCCACTGGCCCTGGAGGTGCCTGCCATTTTCAGCCACTCAGTAGCTGGGACTGACAATAGCTCGGCCGGCTTACCACACACCTTCAGAGCACAGTAACACACTTCATCACCTAAGGTGTAACTTCATTCCCAGACGCTACAGGACACATCACATTAACTTTACATCTGCGAGAAATCAGCAAAGCTACCGTTAGGCAAGTTTTGATTATCTTCCATGTAACAGCAGGGCAGGAGCATGTTCTAATGTTGCTCCTTGATGCTGTTTGATACTGACCTTTTTTTTTTTTTCCCCCTATTTTCTTCTTCTTTCCCTTTCCAGCCAGCCTTTCTGAGCTATTTGCTTCTATGCAGAACTAATTTATCATGGGCAATCCAAAGCTTTGTATCACGGCCACTACAGACAGGTGACCCTCAAATCAGCTACCTTCTGCTTATTTTGACTTTGAAAACTATCTCTATCAAGTTTGTGCTATCATTAAACAGGCTAAAGGCAAGACACACATTCTTTGCTAAAAGGTCAGCCTCCTTCACTTCCAGTCTTTTAGGTAAGCTTGTTGTAGGGGTCATGAATAATGTTGGAATAGCAATGCCTTCCACTAATTTTATGAAGCACATGTGTAATTATGCTCTGCTCTGCTTCTGGACTTTTCTAGATTTGTTTATTTGTCTTGGCCACAGTACATGCTTAAGATTTGATAAGTAGTGACGAGAACCCAGTAATATTTCTCCTGAAATGGCAGATCTGACCAGAAATCAGGAAACGTTTGTTTCTTATCAATGTTTAACTGTGATTATTCTGACATTTCTGATTCTAGCTCCCAAAAATACCTTGAAAAACACACAGTGAACAGGGGGAGAAAACACATAGTGAATAGGGGGATGGAAAGAGAACAATGGAATCAAATAAGTTGTCTTGAAAACAGCAGTAAATAATTCACTATGCTTTTTGGCAAATGTTCACAGACAAGACAGAAGAAGTATTTTATTTTGTCAGAAAAAGATCGTCTTTACCTAGGAAATAAGCACGTGCTGATATTACGAATATATTGAAAAGGAATGGAAAGGGGTTTGATTCTATGTTTATGGGGAACATAGGTTTATTAGTAACACAGAAGTAAAAGTACATTCAGTATTCATGTAACGTGATGCATAGAGTGGGAAATGGCTGCAGTGTCGTTGTCAACTGGGGAATTTAATTTTGCCTAAACAATTTCACCATCTATGCAGGAATAAAAAACACTAGAAGATTTTATAACATCTGAGAATGCAAAAAAAAATTTCTAGTAAAACATCAACATACACCAATAACTATCCTGCACACAGTATTTTGCAGCCTGCATTTTTTTAGGTTTCAGTTTTAACTATAGAGTAAGGCTGAAAATTCTCAGACAATTTTGAACTGTGACCAACAGAAGAAGCAAATTCAAAACATCCCCCTTTTAACCAGTGGATGGAATTAAGATCCACATCTGACATCTTTCACCAAAGAAGCTAATGCAGTGGTTTGAAATAATTCTCTGGTTGACTATGTCCTGCAAGTTCAAAATCCATTATCAGAAATTACAGAGCAGCAGGTGGAACAAGATATATAGAGATTGTTGCAGGTCATGAGCAGTCTGACAGACATGAAAAACACTGAGTAGTATGTAAAAGTTTCAACTACTAATGAAATGTACCTGAGATCTGACATGCAGTCCAATACTTTCTGGAAAGGTATGTGGAGTCACATCTGTAGGTGGATTGCATGTGCTGTATATATTTAGATTGGTTAATAAATGTGAAAAATCTAAATATGTAGTTAGACTATTCCTTTGCAATAACATAGTTCTTCTGGATCAAAGGCTGTGCACATATAAGTGAAATGTAAGCTATAAAGATAACTGTAATATATTTCACCAGATCTGACAGCTACTTTACGTAATGGAGGCCTTACAAATGAATGCCTAATAAGTATAAGTAAAATATTTTATCATGGTGATAGTAACTTAAGTGCTACCTGGGAGGTCCTCCCAGGGGATTAGCATGATTAATAGGGCTCTAATACCACCCCATCACTGTCCTTTCCATTTTTTCCCCAAAATTTTCTTTCTTTCTGTTCTTCTAACAGACTTTATTGTAAAATCAGAGTACCACATCCCTCTATGCTGTACATGGAAACCGGCAGCTAAATACTGTATAGAATATAACTGGTCAGGAAAGTGTCATGAAAATCCGTTTTTCATTAGAAAACACTGTTCAATCTTTCCAAATTTTTTGAAGTTCAAATTTGATCAATTATCTTCTGGAATACAGTCTCAAAGTGCTTGTCAAGGCTTTACCTGACACTTTCAAACAAGAAAGCTTGATTTCTAATGTTAATAAAACCTGCAAACTTCTCTAAACAGGAAGATTATTCTGTCCAGGAGTGATTTTCTTTTAAAAAATAAATGTCAGCATTTCATCCTAATTCAGCATAGGAATGTTTTTCAAAAATTTTACGTTTTGATGGGCTGAGAATGTGCACCGTTCCTATCTCAATGGGAAGTCTTTAAAGAGCAATTTTAAGCAAGTCAGGTTACTCTATTTTGCTCTGAGTACCTCCTGTAGGAGCCAGGATTCCAGTAGATCCCTTTCAGAGATTGTCTTTAAGATTTCATAACTCATCTGTCAAGGCAGACAAAATAGACAGGTCAAAAAAGATACAGTGAAATAAAGAGAGAAAGGAGGAATAACTCTCACAACCCGAATAAGATTCAAATGGGTGAAACTTGATAAAACTGTTACTCATGGAGCTAGTCCATTTGGCAATGCCCAACACCACATTTCTGAACAGATTAGGGGATTTTAAATGTACAGAACATAGCTCTTGTGTGTATTTTAAAAGTGTAACTCTAAGAAACCAGAGAACTCTAAATTAAAGGTTTATAAGCCTCACAGAATATTTCCTCTTACAACAGCAGATCCTCCATGAAGGCATTGATGGGCACACCTCAAACTTGTATTTAATTAATTCCCTCAAGTAATGAGAACGAACTGGCTTTCTCAAGTGCTTGGACTGAAAGTGCATTTTTCACTACAAAGTATGAATATACCTCCCAAGGTAAATATCAAGATGATATCAGGAAAAAATGGCAAATTAAAGAATTTTGAGTTCAGCAAGTGGACAGCTGGCTTATTACCTTACAGATAATAAATCTCCTACTTCTGTCTACCTCTTTTACAACACGATTAATGTGGGGGAATTACTGAGAGCAAGATGTGGTCAGGAAGAAGGACAACATGGCATGGAAGTAGAAAAGGTGGTAAGAGAATAACATAGAGATGCCCGCTTGAAAAATATATACAGAAAAGTGCTAGTTTTAGCTGGCTACATGTCTAAATCAGCAGTTGCACAGGCAGATACTTTATGTAGACTGGTCGTGAAGACGATAATTGAATAGCATTGTGAAACTGGTGAACAAACAACCTAGAGGGTCTATATTGAGAGCACCCAGATCAGGTTTGGCCCCTCGCAGCCAGTTGGAGTGACCTGGGAATTCAGGTCTAGAAAACCCTGCAAAATAAAACAAATACGGATGAGAAATGGATCATCTTCCAAGTGGCAGGCTCTGCACGTGTTGTGTCTGCTCTTCCTATTTGTATAATACAGTTCTGCTCTCTGCTTGTTAACTAAATAATTTTGAAATCCTAGTCTTGATTTTTAAACACCATTGTCCAATTCAAGCTACCTTTCAGAAATACAGTGGACCCACTGGAAGTTACAGCAAAATACTAACTGGTCTGTCGGCATAAAGGCTTTAACACATTTTGCAAGTTGGTTCTAAGTGTACCTTTCTGATGAGCAAAAGACCTTAAGCAACTTTCTGTGAAATGATGCTGCAAATAGCTCTGAAGGAACACAATAAGAGCTGACTAGCACATCTGGGCCATTTAAATGTTGTGCCTGCACAACAAATGTGGTAAAACGCAGACTTTATGAATTGGTACTTTTCCCCATTAAATTCTGACTCTTGAGCTTTCTCATAGATCCATAGAAAAGCCCAGGTTGGAAGGGACCTCAAAAGATCATCTGGTCCAACCTTTCATGGGAGCTTAGATAAGATTATCTAACACCCTGTCCAATCGCATCTTGAAAAGCTCCAGTGATGGGGACTCTACCATGTCCCTGGGGAGGTCGTTTCAGTGAATGATTGTTTTCACTATAAAAAATTTCTTTCTTATATCAAGATGAAACCTCTCCCAGTACAACTGGTACCTGTTGGCCCTTGTCTGCTCCATGTGGCTCTTGTGAAGAGAGAGCCTCTGACTTCTTTGTAAGCCACCCTTTAAGTACTGGTCCCCCTTGAGTCTTCTCTTCTCATTTTCACATGCTGCTTCCCTGGTCCCTCAGAGCTGTTACACGACTCAATGAGTATTAGAATTCTTTATACACATACATTTAATATATATATAAAACATGTAGATATAAAGTTGTTACTTACGTTTACTAAATCAACACACAAAAGTAGCAAGAATATTCCTTTCAGTAGCTTTTCCTTAAAAAACTACAAGGTGTGGGTTCCTTTATATATTGACATGCGATAAGAGAGAGAAATGACTGTAAATAACCCCATAAAATCTCTATGCCAAAAAATATCCAGCTTAAGTTGTGGCTCAGCTTCCATGTTTGGGGCCCAGATGCAAGAAGCATTGGGTGAAATACATAGGCTATGTTATCCAGCAATTTGCATTATCACAGCTGTCCCTTATGGCATTAAAATGCATGCATCTTCAGTTCTTTCCAGGATAGATATTGTTGTTACCAGAAACACAGAATATTTTGTAAGAAACTCACAGCACTTTCATCAGATATATTTATGCAGAGTCAGTTAGTGTCCAAAACATAGGTGAATTGCTCTGGGCTGTGGGAGGCAACAATTCCCAGGCTCCATTTTCAGTTCTGAGACTGTTTCGTGTGGCTTGGCCGAGGGCGAATCACTTTAAAATCTCTCTGTTTGAATTTCCCATCTGTGCAAATGTGGATGATAAAACTAGCCTATCTCAGAGAATGACAGGAGACATAATTAGCTAACATTTGCACAGTCATCTGAAGGCTCTTTTTGTCTAAGTACTAAGTGTGGTGCTTGCCAGAATGTCCAAAGTGATTTTTAGTGAACATTGCAGAATATAAAGGAACAGAAACATATAGAAGTTTACAAAGCCCTGAAAGTCTGCAAGAAAGGTGTCAGACATTCTCAAAAGCAAAGATGGGAAAAATATTTTACAGGTAAGGTTGCATTACATGAATGAGAATCAATCAAAGAAATCTCACTAAAGCAGTGCATTGAGAAGAGTTAGATGGGTTTCTAATACAGGTGGAGAAAAGGTTTTATTGCTTGCTGGAAATACCAATCTACAAGTCAAAAGCTTGGTAGTATAGCAGTTCTCAAAAGTCCTAAACATAAATAAAAATGAACTGAATGTGTTTCTGGATGACAATAAAATGGACCCTTAAATGGTTATTTATCAAAAAAAAAGTTTGGCTAAAAAATGCTCCTTTTTGCATCAGGCCACATCTTAGCTGCACAGAAAAATACTTTACCACACTTTATTAACAAGGCAAGGCATGAAATGTTAAATGCAACCCAGGTCTGAATTCCAACAGGGACAACCAAGTGGCAAGTTAATGAAAGGAATTTTACCTTCAGATGAGCTGAGCTGCTGAATATCTCAGAAGCTCAAATTGCCACCTTGTGTGATGGCAAACAGCAGTATATTAACATCAGTTTTGAGGAATCAGCTTAATAGTGGCAATTACAAAACCGCAGTGCAGAATACCTATTCCTCAGCCAAGCATCACTCAAATTCGTGTGTAGAATGTCGTAAGGCTTAAGTAAGGCTTTAGTGGCAGGCAGACCAGACTGGGTTTATGAAAAAAGATGACTTTCATTCCTAATGCAGGAAATGTATCAGATCTACACACTTAAAGAACATCTTACTGATGTAGAACCTCACATCTACAAAGACATCTTGGAAAATAAATCAAAAATAAACCAAAACCTTTTGGCTTGAATGAGTTCCTCAGTATCACATGGGCAGTAAAAAAGTTTGCATCGTTACCTTTCTTTCATGGTCCAATTATGAATATTTTAGTGTTTTTGCATCTCAGCACTGCAACAAAGCCAACGTGAAACTCTGTTCCTTACCTCTCTGTGAGATAGTTATTCACAAGCTAGGGCATACTTATTTTCATACACTTACTTTCTTCCTTCCCCAGATCAGTGAAGCAGTAAATAGAGAGGGAAAAAAAGGCTCTCTCCAAACAGCATCAGATCAGTGGTGCAGGAAATAGCAAGCAACTCCCTGCAGGAGCATATGCATTCTTAGCAAATTCTACCAGCAAATGATAATCATCCAGTTAATTATATTTAACTGCTCTCTGCATCAAAACAATAAATAATGAGAGAGTCCAGTGCTGTTTGTTGGAGATTATAACTTAACATAAATACGAGAAAAACAAGCAAAAGAAAAAATATGAATTCAATTCTTCAAAATGGAGTAAAAAATAAAAAAGGCTGAGTGTAAATTGTATCAACATTGGCCAACATCTATCTACAGAGCCAGAAATTTCAGAGCAAAAAAATCCCAGTTTTTCTGGGAAAATTGCTATCAATGAATCTGCATGAAGAAGACACTGCATGCAAGCACTTTAAGACATAAATACTTAATGTGGGGGTGAATAAATTTTGGTAAGAAAGGTGGAAGCATGAGAAATGGGGAAGGGAGAAGGACTTAAGCAAAGGAAGGAAATATGTTAATGGTGGCAGCTGTTAGGTTCGCAGGGGGAGTTACAGAAGTCCCAGCAGAGTCACTTCAAAATGTGTCAGACAAAACCTTTGTAAATAGACTGCAGGGGCTAACCCTGAGCAGTGAAAGAGTTAGCTTAGGTGATGCACTATAACTGGTCTTTTCCAGTTTAACAATCAGTAGAAGGCGTGAACCTCAGAGAACACGGATTATTTAATTTAGCACAACATTCTCCTTGGCTTCTTTGAATAAAATTTAAAAGTTCATCTATTTTTAGTGCTTTTGTTTCAGATTGCTTCATGCCAGTGCATCTCTATTTTGATAGCTCTTGCAGCTGGTAATTGATTCTACAGGCCCAGAGCATCTCGTGGTTCAAATCAGAAAATTAATTCCATTTGCAAATTGTGTATTGTATTGCATATATATATTATTGACTTATAGATAAATATATATACATAAGTATATATATATATATACACACTTTAAAATGCATGTTATTGTTCGCAATTTAGTAAAAAATTGCATATTTGAATCAAAGCCCCTTCAAGTTAAGGCAAAGTCAAGAGAAAAATCAGATCAAATCCCAGAAAATACAACCAGTTAGATTCCTAATCTGAGTGGGAACTGATGGAAGTGTCTATGAAAAGCACTTTTAAAGATCTTGCATATTCAAGAGTACTTTGAGGGGCTAGAAAGATGAAGAAAAAGTCATTACTGAATTACTTTTCCTTTCCCAAAGCTGAAGAAAAACTTCAGCAAAAATTCTTGGTCAGAAAAAATTAGGCAGGAAAATGTGACTTTTATATGGGAAGTTCTGCCAGAATTCGTTAGAAAGCCAAAACGCCATTCCAAGATTGAGAGAGAACAGTTTGTGGATAAAAATCCCATCCTGGCTTTGTGGCAAAGCAAATAGCACAACAAAAAAAAGGGTGTGGGGAGGGAAGGCACAATGTCCAATAGAAAGTACACATTCAGGAGAAGAGGGCATTAATCAATGAGCTAGACATTTCGATGTACCTGCAGTTGGCAGGGAAGCTTGAAGGGATTAGAGGACTCTTGGCTGGCATGATTAAGAATGAAAATATTTTTTAAAAGAATATGAAAAATGAAGAACAAAAGCCAGTCATGCAGCCTTATTAGAAGATGGTGATTGTAACTACTAATATGATGGCAGAGATTTTCACAACTGCTCTGTGTTTGGAAAGACATTTGAGGTTGTCTTGTTCTCACAGGTTTGGGTGAAAACTTTTCAGCATACAAGCAACCAAAGAGAACGTTAAACATCTCTATACATCTAGTGGGCCCAAGTTACGTGAGCTAACGGACTTTTAAGGGATGACAAAGGAGATGTCTGAGTCACTGATATTGAATCTGGCAAGCTGCTGTGTGGGTTTTTCCACTGCTCCACCAGCAACGCAGAGATTTAGTTTGCCAGTCAAGTCACGGGGTTTACAATTCTGTCACATTACATGCACCAGGTTACAAGTCTCTTGGTTTAGAAGAGTACTTTTGTTACAATATGGAAGTACAATTATTTCCTTCACAAACATATAAAGCGAGCTTATTAATTTATTGGAGAAATACAGCATAAAATCCAAGAGGTAGAAGCTGGAGCCAGGCAAGTTCTCATTTTAAACTGGGCTTGTATTTTTAGCAGCAAAGATGAACGATCATTGTAACAGACTACTAAGGGCAGGTATAGATTGTCCATCTTTTTTCTTGTAATCAAGATCAGATACTCTTTTAGAAGAGATACTTCAGTCAAGCATGAGCTGCTGAACTCTATGCAAGGGTAACTGGGATCAATTCAATACTCCACAGCACAGAGAATGCAAACTCTGTAATCTAATGAGGATTTTTGGCCCTAAAATATAGGAAAACAGGAAAGCTCTGAAAGCCAAATTTTGCTTCAAAATTTAAAGAAAATTTGAAACTATTTGCTTCAAAATTGATTGATAGAATTCCATGTTATTGGTTCAGAAGAGAATAATTTAAAAGTATCCAAACAATTTCAGAGTTAATGTTCTAATTTTAGTGAATCATTAAAATCTCATAACCTGTCATCCCTGCAGTGAGGATACTTGCAATCATGCAAATTCATGCAGTGTTCACAAAGGAGGAGGAACGATGATCCCAGCTTTCAGCTTGGGCCTCTCAGTTAAGCACTGGGCTTCCAGCTGCTGCATCTCAAACAGACACATGTTGCGGAGCTGGAAAATCACATCCACTCTCTCCCTTGAGAGAAGGCAGGATACACTCCTCTGTGCACCTGCACTTCCCTACTTGCACTGACTGCAAAAATAGTGTGGGACTATCATCGGCACTGACTTTGTATATCTTTGCATCAATCATGCTATAATGTCTATGAAACAGCAGAGTTAGAGATGATGCTTTAACACTCAGAGGGACAAGACATCATCAAGTCCAGAATTCAACTTCTGTTCTGCATTGGTTGCAATTGTTTCTATCCAGCTGTTTTCATCAGGAATGATCCCTGAATGATACCCAAGGGTACTAGCTGAGGCTGGAGAACAGTAAGATCTTAACCAGGCTCAGCAGAGACAAGGTGCCACATTTTCCTTTTTGGATTTGTATCACCTTCACAAGCTATATGTAGAAGATGCCTCTTTCTCCTTCCCTGCACTCTACTGCATAAGCTGAGGTTGAATACGTGAATTGCCTTGTAATGTGATCTAGAGATGTGAGGGTCCAAAGGAAACAGAAAAAGCGATTCATTGGTTTTGAAAGGAGGAGTGGGGCAAGCAGGATATCCCAAAATTGAAATCTTTTGAGGGAGGTCTAGTAACATAGGTTTTCGTAACTCTGAGTAAGATTTAAAAAGATACTGATGCAACAGTTCAGTTCTTTACAATTTTTCCTATACTTATTTTTAAATGGATTTACTTCACTCAGAGCATCATATAATTACTAAAGGAAATTATAAATACTACAGATCTGTACACAATGTGCTAAATTTACTATTACCCCTTAGTTCTGTTCTATTTTTATTTTTATCTACATAGGAATGGCCTGCTTGTTTTCCAAACTTTAACTTTAAAATGTTTATTTCATAGAATCATAGAATCATAGAATGGTTAGAGTTGGAAGAGACCTTAAAGATCATCTATTTACAACCCTCCCTGCCATGGGCAGGGACACCTACCACTAGACCTGGTTGCTCAAACTCCCATCCAACCTGGCCTTAAACACTTCCAGGGATGGGGCATCCCCAGCTTCCCTGGGCAACCTGTTCCAGTGCCTCACCACCCTCACAGTAAAGAATTTCTTCCTAATATCTAATCTGAATCTACTCTCTTCTAGATTAAAATTGTTACCCCTCGTCCTATCACTATACTACACTCCCTGATAAGAAGTCCCTCCCTCTCTTTCCTGTCAGCCCACTTTAGGTACTGGAAGGCCGCTATAAGGTCTCCCTGGAGCTGTCTCCTCTCCAGGCTGAACACCCCCAACTCTCTCAGCCTGTCGTCATATTTACCTGAGTTCCTAGGTTTCTATTAAAATTCTGTTTTTGAAGCCTGTAATATAACCTTGTTTTATGCCTACAAGTAAACAGCATTGGTACTTTCTATACTGAACATTTTAACTTTCCCCATTTTAGAGATGTCACTGAGTAAAGAAAAACACTCAGTATCCAGCACACCTTCATCTCTAATGACAAGAATATGCATCATTATTCAAAAGTGAAGAATTTATAGTTATATCATAAATAAACTCACCACCACCTTTTAATGCACTAGAAGAACACAGAAATGTATAAAAAGATGTAAAGTTCAGCTTCTATAAGGAAGCAACTTTTGCCAATATTGCAATATTTCTCCAAACTTTGTTAAGGTTGACAGAAGTAGTACATTTTTCTAAATCTTCACAATTCTGAAAGCATGGTAAATGCACCATCATTTAACTGTCTCTACTGCAGGGTACTTCATTTGCTGTTGTCCTGGTTTGAGGTAGAATAGAACCAATTTTCTTTTCATTAATTTATTTTCCAGTTAAGTCTCTTCTAACTAACTTCACTTTCTGAAATGAACAGCATATTCTTCAGACTGTGTCTGCTTTCAGAATGATAACATCTGATGTTTATAGTTAATACCAAGGAATGGTATGCAGAGAGGCTCTTGCTTATACTTATTGCTATAACAGCCAAGATCAGCTAATTTTGCTATGTACCCCCTTGGAGGGCTGGAGGCAGAAGAACATAGAGGGGTCACACCTGTGTGGAGGAGCGGACAGGACAGGTGACCCAAAACTGACCCATGGGGTATTCCATCCCATCTGCATCATGCTCAGTACAAAAGCTGAGGGATCAAAGGGGTCAGCCCTCTTTCTTCAATGGCCAGTGTTTGAGCAGAGCTCTATCTTGTTGCCTGCCTTTGATCCCGATCCGTGCGTTCTGGAATCCAGACCCAGAATCCAATTCCCATCTGTCACTGAGTCCAGTCGGTGCCAGCCGGTGACTGGATCGTCATCCTGGGAGCTCGATACAGGTTGTATATATTGTATATATTTCATTACTTTCTTTTTTTGATATTATCTTTTCTTTTTATTATTAATATTTCATTAAAGTAGTTTTAGTTTTCTTTTCAACCCCTAAGTCTCCCACTTATTTTCTCTCCCTTCTCTTCTGGGAAGGAAGAGAGAGGTAAAGAGAGCATTTGTCGTTCATTTAGTGGCCAGCCCAGCCGAAACCACAACAGCTGTGAAAACTGGGTCTTGGTTAAGGACCCGGAAGGGGTGGTTTTGTTCCATATGGCAAAACTAGTACACTTCTGCATAAGTTTCTTCACTGTCCTCTTTTATTCACAGTCTCTGCACCAGGGATTAAATAAGGAGTGTAATGCAGCAGGCCCTTTGGGCACCAGTCCTGAGACAGCACACAGTGAAGAAAGCAAGGGAGGCAAGCGGCAAGCTATTGTTACTGCTGCCAAACATGTGTCAGACCTAATCTGGCTCCGTCAGCGCTAACCCTAGATCAAGAAGCATGGGAAAGCAAGGAGCAGAGACACCTGAGACAGATGGACACAAGCCATCACAGTCCTGAGAGGAATCTAGTCATGCTTGCTGGGAGCTGTGCCCCAGCTAAGAAGTCCAGCCAAGAACTGGGTAATCAGTGCTCACTAACTTGCAGACAATGGTTGGCAAATTCGGCTACTAAATATACACAGCATGGAGCTTTGCTGGGCCTCAGAGGATCACCTCACTCTCCTTTGTGGAGCTGGAATGGAAACCTGCACTGTGCTTGTCTTCGTAGCCTATTTTTATTGCTTCTAACACTCAAGAATCTGGCAACTTAGGTCTTCGGGTATACTCAAGATCCCTTTAAGTTATAGAAGTCAAGGTGTCCATAAGCAACCCATTTTTATACACCTTTCATAGTACAGTGAAACTACTCTGGTTGCTTAGCCTACAACTGCAACAGTTGGTGTATTACAGTACTGTGGCCTCTGCATTTTATCGCACTACAGCAATCACATCTCAGCGTTCCCACTTATCTGATTTTTCCCATAGCTGTAGAAATGGCCTACAGTAAAGTAATTTTTGTCCAAAAAGTTTCAGTTCCCTAAAAGTTTTGAGCAAAACATGAAAATCCCAAAACACTTATGGTGACAAGCAGAACTATTTCAACAGGTTATTTGAGCATTTCAACACAAATACACTGTCACAGGAGTCCTGGCAGTTTGTTGTGCTCACCTTGTACCCTTCTTCTCCATAGAACCCCCTCCTTCAACGTGTCACAGTACCTCAACCTTCAGCAAACACTCTTCCCCAAAGATGTAAGATCACGGTGCATCAGAAGACACATATTTGATCAAGGACTCTGGTGTCTAGAGTAGACTTGGAGTCCTCAGTCAATCCCATTACCAGAAGGGGCCGGCCAGGGCTATTCAGGACAGTATACATAGTTGTTTCTTGTTTGAATAAACAGGTTTTCAACTCTATCTGTGCATCACAGTTATTACTGTTCATGTTTGCTGGTTTCATAAAAGTGTATGAAGCCATTATCATCATACCTCAGCACCACTTTTATACTTGTAGCTGCTCATTAACAAAAGCGGTTAATCAATAAAGTTGCATAACAGGACTCAGTTTGGTACATGTTATATGCACCTGGTGTTTAAAACTAATTTTCCAAGCCAAGACAATGAATTAATTTCCTAGCATAGTGACCTTTATAAAAGCAGCTTAGTGAAAGCTGTACTCTAAAAGCCTTCAGTGGTGCAAATTTTAGTGTATAAAAGACTTAAATCAAGTCCCAGCACAGTGTATAAAAGGACAAGCGCTCCTGTCAAAATGGGTTGAAAGCTAATGGGGTAAGTTCCCTCAATAAATGAGGTGTGATTCTGTGGCTGATGGGCAGATGTTCAAATATTCCACCTGCTGCTTTGCCAAAAAAATGAAATACTGATGTAATAGGGTTTAATATAAAAGTCAGTAATACACAGCGAAGCCAAGATTCTGGGCAGAACAGTTGTCCAAATTCCAAGGTTTCTGTGTATTAAACATTCAAAAATCAGAGTAAAATGATTCACCTCTAAATAGTTAGTTTTAAATAAAAGTATACCTACGTAGAAGAAGGCCCTTCTCACAAACCACAGGCCCATATTCTTATAAGTTTACCTGCTTCTTTTTACTGCAAGCCTAAGACCACTTTTGGTTCCCTTGTATGTAAAGGTCTTTATTAACACATAAAACTGAAAGCAAAGATTGAGACCTCCTGCTCAAATAAATAAATAACCCAAGAAATCACAAAGTCAAAAGATTGGTTTAGATAAGGCTTGGTGGCTCAAGCCTAAGCAGCATAGTTACTTGTGCTGGAAATCATGGAAAAGCGCATGATAATACTTTGTATGAAAAGAATCTAATAAACAACACGGAATCACACAACACTTGAAACAATGAAAAACTGAGAAAACCCAAATACAGTCCAGTAGGAACTGTATTTCACCTACTGTCTAAGGTCATAGACGTGGAGAAACGCCAAACATCATAATCCGGAAGGGCTGGGTTTTATTCTCTGAGGTAAATGGATATTTTGTTCCTGAGATAAAAAAAGCACAAATCTCAGACATAAGACAGGCATAAGAAACCTGCATGCAGATATGATGTCCCTAGAAATGAGTGACAGTTAAGCAATAGGTGCTCATAAACAGAGACATAAAAGTAATTTGAAGTAGCAGAGCAATTGATCTAACCCATCAAGTGGCAAAGATGTCAGCCTCCTAATGCCCACTCGTTTTGACACTTTGAAAATCACAACTCTGAAGACCTTTGAGTTATTTCTGGGCCTTAATGAGAATACAGACTGGAAATCCCAGAGGTTTTCAAAACATCTTAATGTCTAACACTGTCTTAAATCAGTCTTGAAATATTGCATAATTGCATATCATACTTCTCTTCAGAATAGTCATTCATATAGTAGCTAGCTGAACAGCAGCTCACATCTTCTTGGTTGGAACAGCTGTATGTCAGTGGAACAAATGAAATTAATGACAATGATGAACTAAGTGTCACAATTTGCCTTTTAACAAAACTAGTTTTCCCCTCTGTGCTAGATTGCCCTATTTAAGCTCAGAGGAAATATTTGCACACTGTGCGACTGCGGTAGCTGAATGGCATCAAAGCCAGTGGCAGACCGTAAGCAAATTACCACAACCTGGGTCGCTGGAGAGAGACTTTTGGAAATAACCCAGCTGAACCTCTCCACTGAGATGCAATCTGAACTTTCATTGTAGGCTGCCTGCTGCTTTCATCCTTTTTTGTCTGCAGGGTTGTTTTGCATTCTTCTTTATTTCCCCTTACATTGTGGGTGAGTATCTGTTCTTCATAGCCGTTTACATGATTAAATAAAAGCTGTGAAAAAGGAGTAAATCCTTAACAGACATTGTCTTAAGGCTTGCAGGAATCATACACCAATAATCCTAGCGATTATTGGGAACTGGAGCAGAACATTAGAAACATCAAAAGGAATTTAGCTTATTGGAGGTTTTCCCTCTCCTTTTTAGACATTAGTGTGTTCAAACTCTTCGGTTTTATTGTTATTCTAGATCAGAGTCTTTCAAACTGACATGAATAGTTTTATTTCTTCTTTCTATTAGGATATTTTCCACTATCTGTGGTCAGAATGGTCATTATTAACTCTGCACAGCACTCATACCTAGACTAAGAGGTTTTCTATAGGCATTATTTTTTTCCGCTTCTATACTCCCTGGCAACTTATTGCAGGTTAACTTTGAAGGTGTAGCCAGCCACTAGAAAAAGTAGACTGGAAATTAGGAGTTTGCTAAGCCTCACAGGCAACTATCATAGCAGGCAAGTGACTGAAAAAAGAGCTCTAGCCCTTGACTCTGACCATCTGTCTTATCTACTCTCTTCTTCCCGCTGCCTGTTCATTTTAGCCTTGCTTTCAGCAGGAAGCAACCCAACACTGTGAAGTCTCATTGTCCGGTGACACACTTGGGCAATGGGAGTTTCTGAATGTAGCAGGGAGGAGTTTCTTAATAACAGCTATGGTTGCAATATACTTCAAATGTTCACTTCTTTCCCTGTTGCTTTTATATTAGAAGGGCATTAGAATTCATAACTCCAGGTGCCTGTGATACTGCCAGAGACAGCAACCTTACTCCATGGTAATCCAAGGTTTCATCTCTACCTATGTTATCATCCATCACACAAAAGCCAGCAATAGCACAGCATTTTTTTCAGGTTCAATACGCCATCCTAAGTATACACACCAAGTTCCTTTCATCTCATGCAGGATGCATCTTAGGGATAGCTGACCTATTAATCTTGTTACAGCTGCATTATTTTCTGATGCCCAAATTTAATCATAGAATCATAGAAAAGAATCGTCGAATCATTTAAGTTGGAAAAGACCTTTAAGATCATCGAGTCCAACCATAAACTTAACACTGCCAAGTTACCACTAAACCATGTCCCTAAGCACTCCGTCTACATGTCCTTTAAATACCTCCAGGGATGGTAAATCAACCACTTCCCTGGGCAGTCAGTCTCTTGATAACCTTTTCAGTGAAGAATTTTTTTCCTAATATCCAATCTAATTCCCCTGGTGCAACCTGAGGCCATTTCTTCTCATCCTACTGCCTCTTACTTGGGAGAAGAGACCAACGCCCACCCCACTACAACCTCCTTTCAGGTAGTTGTAGAGAACGGTAAGGTTTCCCCTCAGCCTCCTTTTCTCCAGCCTAAACAACCCCAGTTCCCTCAGCTGCTCTTCACAGGACTTGTTCTCTAGACCCTTCACCAGCTTTGGACACGCTCCAGCACCTCAGTGTCCCTCCTGTAGTGAGGGGCCCAAAACCGAACACAGTACTCAAAGCGTGGCCTAACCCATGCCAAGCACAGGGGGACGATCACTTCCCTAGTCCTGCTGGCCACACTATTTCTAATACATGCCAGGATGTTACTGTCTTGGCCACCTGGGCTCACTGCCAGCTCATATTCAGCTGGCTGTTGACCAGCACCACCAGGTCCTTTTCTGCCAGGGGAATGAGGGAATGAGACAACTAGTACAATGACACTGATACCAAGACACAAACACACATAGATATGCATTCCTGCGAAGAAACATTTGCAGTGGAGTGTGAAATACAACACAGATGCAGGAAGAGGACGTCAGTATCGAGGTAAAGAGAACTGGAGTGGAACTCATATATTTGCTATGGAGTTGTAATTCCACAGTAAAGCTGCACAACTAGAGATTTGGTGGGATACTGCTGGACCCCTGTGATAGAACTTGGGCAATCTACAGAATAAGGCTGCCCTCAAAGCCATTTAGATTCTCTGCACTATTAAAAGGAGGTCAATAGGATGCACAAAGAAGTAGGAGAACAGTTTCTTATACTTAAGACTTGTGCTCATTTCATCAGGCTACTTGCTCTTTCAAGTTTCCTCTTCTGTGGGATTTTGGGGGAAAAAATAGAGTTCCCATGCTCTCATTTTCACCAGAATGCAAAACAACACTAGTTTATATAACCTCAACAGCACTTTCCAGCTCAGGAGTTGCTGGAAAGCTAAAATATTGTAGCTACAGGGCTATAATATTTTCCATCTGGAAATATAATTGTGTTCAAGATGAAGGTGCAACTGTTGTGGATCAATAAAAAGTAATCTTTCCCCAAAATATGGCTCAACTCAAACTAGATCTGTTTCAAATCTTTTTATCTGTCCAACACCATGAACACTATAACTATGCTATTTCTCAAGTGAAGAAGGCGAAGGAAAAACACAGAGCATTTTATTGTATCCCCATCAATGTAGAATTTAAATTCTACTGTTGGAGTACTACTCCAAGACAAATTACATTATAAAATGGTCACTTTCACCCTTAAGCATATCTGAATATTTAAGATGGATAGTAAAGCTCAAAATTCCTTTCCTACCCTGCAAGTTGAGAACCTCAGCTGCCGTAAACTGGCATCAGCCTTAGCAAAGTTGTGCCAGCTTTTACAGCTGAAGATCAGATTTGCAATTTCCATGATTCCAAGTCGCAGTGCTTTTTGGTGTTGCTTGAGAGGGATAATGGAAGCTCCAGCAACTGGTGAAGTCAGCCACTGTGTAATGTGTGGAAGCCACAACCCAATGTTATTTGTGCAACAGGGAGTGTGAAAGAGGAGGTCAAAGAGTTCCCAGCACACTTGTCAGCACAGAAAGCTCAGTTGTCTGAAGGAAAGGGCAGCTATTGAACTCCACTGCATTGTGATTTCTACTAAACAGCAAGTCCTGAGAGGGAAAGGAGCTTGAAACAACTGCACTTGCCAGCAGGAATAGCAACAGTAGTATGAGGCTTTCCTATACAGACCATTTAAAGCTGTGAGGAAAAAATAAGAGGTCAAAACATGTTCAAAAAACGTTGCATGTCTTCTCTGTGCTTTAGGATACAGGTTGCTGTTTAGACTAGATTTGACCTGATATGAATGTTTTCAGTTGCCCGAGAGCAAAAAGAGCTCTGTTTACTTGAGCAGACAAACCACGAATAAGATTATGTTGAAATGAAAAATTCAACCACTAGCTGGCTTCTTGGTGCTAGCAACTCTGATCTAACTTTTTGCTAGCAGCAAAGCCAAAACAAGGTAAAAATATTACTGACGTACTTCTCTGAAGTACATTTTAAAAGTTTTTAAAGTTGTCACTCATACTTTGTGCAAATGTGATCAGATATTACCTGGGAACTGCGAATCTTTTCTATAGGTTTTGCAGATGGTAGTGAGAATAAAAGATTTGCATAAAAACAAAACAAGGAAACAACTATCAAAATAATCTGTATCCTATCCTTTTCCAGTTTCAGAAACTACATACTACTGTCGTTGCCTGACACAGATAAGACCCAGTAAGCCAAGCTAAGAAGAATGAGAAGCAACCTGCCAAGTTTCTTTATCAATTGCATGAAACAGCAGAAAGATAAAACTATACGGTTGTCAACCCCTTACAGTTTTATCTTTAATCTTTAGACATATTATTGGAGCAGAACAAGACTGAACCACTAACTAGGCTGCTTTCAGGAAATTCATTCACTGGATTTTGGCACTGTAGGATCTGTAGCATGAGTGGAAGCCAGACTGCACATATACTTCCTCCAAAAATCTTATGGTTTGCAGTTCTCACAATTGGTGGGCTAGAAGCAGGTTTTGCAATGTTTCTGAATATATGTTTAAAATAAACTATTTGCAGAAAATAAAGAAATCATTAAAAAAATCCTGAATTTGACATTCTACATTCTATTTAATCTTTTCTTACAAATTTTTTAGAACAAATATCTGTGTACAGAGAAATCATTGTTTGTCTTCATGGTCCCTAGTTCAACTGAGTCTGTATACGCTCTAATGCTACAATAACTTGTGCTCTTCCCCATTCCTGCCTTTTCCTTCTGGAACTTCATGTCTTCACTAAGCCCTTGATACTTTTCCATTGCTCCAAACTCCAGTCATCTGCCAGATATAGAGAGTAAGCTGGTGCTCTTTGTAGACACCCTCTTTAGTATTACCACTGTACTGCCCAGATTCATTTGATCAAGTATTTTAACTCTCATCCATTCCAAACAAAATATTGATGATAAACAGATCCGTCAATTACCCACTTCTCACCTCATCCTGTAACTTTAGAAAGAACTTGGCAGAAAAGAGCACAAGACTAGGGGAATTAACTGAATCATGCACATTTCATCGCAAAATACAGAAATTTCCAACATTTGCTATAGTGTTACTATAGCTGAATCCTTGAGACCTCATTTTTAAGAAATAAAATTTAGCTAGAGCCTTCAGTAACATGTAAAACTTCAAAAATGTGGTTCGTGTGTATTTTAAGAGCTCAAAAAGAGATCTTGACCTTGTCTTCTTAAAAAAGTATCAGAGCTAGCATTTGTACTCTCACTTAAGCCAGTCTAACAGTTTTACTAATTTATGATTTTTTGAATATTGAGGTTAACAATAGGGAACAGTGTTCCATTTGTAACAGACTAATGTATCAATTATTAGCACAAGGAAGGAAAAAATTTCTCACTTACTACAGGCATACCCCTAACCTTGCATACAGGCATGCCAGAACCTGAACCTGCTAAGAGGAAATTATGAAAACTTTACTTTTGTCAGTATAGTAAAAGAAGTGTGCAACTGCTAGAAAGAAACCAGAGTCCTCAAGCTAGCGGAGTCCAGCAAGCAGAAAATGGTTTCAGGAATGGAATAAAATGCAGTGAATACTCAGTGTATACATTGTAATTTTAAAGACAGCTGTTAATAATTTTGTATTGAAGATACATATATACATATATGACTATATATACAACCCCATGCAATGCTATAGGCTTCAGGAAGAGTGTCTGGAAAGATGCAGGGTGCAAGAGGACCTGGGGTTGTTGGCCAACAGCTGGCTGAATATGAGCCAGCAGTGTGCCCACATTTCCCAAACTAAGTCCATTCTACAAATATAAATTGCTGTGGTATATTTTATACACCAAATGTATGTATCAGCCCTTCATGTAATATGGAGGTCTTTGAATTTACCTGCTGAGAGGGTGAATAATTCTAGATGCTGAAATGGTTAAAGCTAGGGTTTTGCTCTAAGTAATTTTTCTTCTACTTAAATAGCACACCTTTCATTGTGAAGCAGTAAAGGTTATAAATTACCAACATGGAAATTAAGATTTTCGCTTCGCGTTTCGCAAATAGCCTGACAATGCCTTATACTAAGGGGCTAAATGATTTTGGCAGTAAACCTTGTGGCCAGGGAAACAAGATCTGTCACCTCAACTAGTCACTGTCTTTATGGCATGATAAACAAACCATTATTGAAGTAGTTATAGATGTGTTTTGTCAGTATTTTAACATGTGAGGTTTGGGCCTGTGTGTTCTGCTGAATGTTTTATCACATTTTTCTTGTGAAAATACTAAGTTCATCCTTACTATATTTATTGGGTGTGTTCTTAAGTACCATCTAAATGGAACTCAAGCTCTGAAACTTTTGGCTCATCACTAGTTCTAATAATCAGAAAATAACTTACTGGCTTCAAAAATCTGGATATTTAATCTCTGCTTTTAAAAACCCAGATTTGGAGCTGCATACTTAGCCAAAAATCCAATATGGGCACTGAGCAGACACATATAGGATCTCTCCCAGATTCAGTGCTTATGAGAGTACACAAAAACCTATCTCAGGCTTGTGATTTAAGTAACCACCAAAGGAATAAGAAAGAAAGTGAGAAGGATCTCAGAATCCCATGCTTCTCCCTCATATAATTTCCTAATTGTAGTTCTTCATGATTTCCAGGCTACATCCTGAGGACATCTAGCCTCATGCTCAGAACTCATAGCTCCTGGAACTGAGCATGAGTTGAACACATTACATCACAATGACACATAGGGGCATTTGACCCTCTCTCCTTTTCCCTAGCCTCTTCCTGTTTAATGGTCAGGCTTCCATGCAGAAGACAGCTGGCTACACAAAAAACCTAAGGCACAACCAGAACCGGAGGCTGGGGTCAGTTTCATCAAACACCTTTTGAAATGTCCCACACCATCTCTGTTCAGAAGTATTTAAAAAGTCAAACAGAACAGCAACATTTTTGAAGATCTCATACAGAAGAAAAAAAAAAAAGTTACATTAGACCATCTGTAGCTCAGTGAGACCACAAGGACATTGCACACATTTCATAAAATCATAGAATCACAGAATGGTTTAGGTTGGAAGGGACCTTAAAGATCATATAGTTCCAACCCCCCTGCCACAGGCAGGGACACCTACGACTAGATCACGTTGCTCAAAGCCCCATCCAACCTGGCCTTAAACACTTCCAGGGATGGGGCATCCACAACTTCTCTGGAAAACCTGTTCCAGTGCCTCACCACCCTCAGAGTGAAAAATTTCTTCCTAATATCCAGTGTAAATCTACCCTCTTCCAGTTTGAAGCCATTATCCCTCATCCTGTGACTACATGCCATTGTAAAGAGTCCTGCTCCAGCTTTCTTGTAGGCCCCCTTCAGATACTGGAAGGCTGCTATAAGGTTTCCCCAGAGCCTTCTCTTCTCCAGGCAGAAAAAACCCTACTCTCTCAGCTTGCCTTCATAGAAGAGGTGCTCCAGCCCTCTGATCATCATCCTCTGGACTCACTCCAACAGGTCCATGTCCTTCTTACGTTGGGGGCTCCAGAGCTGGATGCAGTACTCCAGGTGGGGTCTCACCAGAGTGGAGCAGACGGGCAGAATCACCTCCCGCGACCTGCTGGCCACGCTTCTTTTGATACAGCCCAGGATGCGATTTGCTTTCTGGGCTGTGAGCACACATTGTCAGGTCATGTTGAGCTTCTCATCCACCAACACCCCCAAGTCCTTCTCCTCAGGGCTGCTCTCAAGTCATTTTCTGCCCAGGCTGTATTTCTGCTTGGGATTGCCCTGACCCTTGGCCTTGTTGAACTTCATGAGGTTCACACAGACCCACCTCTCAAGCTTGTCCAGGTCCCTCTGGATGGCATCTCTTCCCTTCAGCATGTCAACTGCTCCACACAGCTTGATGTTGTTGGCAAAATTGCTGAGGGCACACTCAGCACTCTCCTTGTTTACACTTGTACATAATGAACATGTTGGGACATGTCTTCTTTTCATCAGCTCGTTTTGCAGAAGCCAAACAAGTAGTGCTCTATACATCTTGTTCACATTGGTTTTTTGCTGGGATCATTGTATAAAGCAAATGCAGGTCTTAACGTTAATATACTAACTCTGGAGCTGCCTACAGGGTAAACATTTTTTATTGTATACAAACTGTAGACACTCTCTGTATTGAATGATTTCTTCAAAAGAAAATATTCCTCTTTGACATCTGTATTTTGCTATCAGCAATAAGGGGGAGTCAATTAATTCATGAAAGCACTTAAATAAATCTATCAGGTCTTGCCAACACTAGCTTTCAAAAGGCTACACAACTCTGAGTACCAGTAGAAGATCTATTCACAAAGGTCTATGATGTATTTCCTAACACCATTACTGCTAGTATGTCAACAAGCAGGTTTTATAAGACTTTCCCTGACTAACATCATTATCAAGTGACAAAGAAGGAGGTTTCTATGTAAGAAATACAACTCGCACATAAATTTTGCCTAAACAAGTGTTATCAAGACATCTTCTGGTGGTTGATGGGAACTTGTGATTAGTCTGTAATCTTCCAAAGTCCATTTCAGGTTTTTGATTTGCAACTAGGAAAGGCAAAGGTGTGACAAAATTTAAAACACAAACAAAGAAATAAACTGCTTTGGAAGTTCAAAACTGAAAAAGGAAGATCAAGCATACAGTCAGCAGGGAAACAGGACAGAGAAATTCATACATTCAGTTCCTCATTCTGCTTTTGACTGCATCTGTCATTTCAACTGTCTTGAATTGTGCTAACCCTCCGGCCTTTCCTTTTCTTGTTTATCTAAGTTGTGAGATCTACGGGGAAATGATACGCAGTTGGCAATGGCCAGAGATTGTTAGCTTTCAGGGCAACCACAAGCCTGGCTCAGGCTGGTCTTGCAGCAAGGAAGGACTCCAGATTATCTGGTCTGCCCGATATGAGCCCCGTGGCCTTGCCACAAAGGTGAGGCAATGCACAGAAGTCATCTTCCCCTGGCATGTAACAGCTGGATCACTTCCCAACCTTTTCCTGAGAGTAAGCAATACACTTTTGGCCTGGTACCTGGCTTTAAGCGTTCACTCATTGGGCATTATACCTGTCTTGGTACCAGAGCAACAGGTCTATTTGCTGTTGATCTCTCTGGGTACTTATAACAGTAATATCAAATAATATCAGTCAGCTGAACAACTCCTCCTTAGAAAAGACTGGGAATCGACAAGAATACAACTGTATCAAGAGCTATGATCTAGTTCATCTAGCAGCAAGTAAATCGGCAAACTGGTAATTCTCTAGAAAACTGTATGATTCACCAAGCTTAGTCCTTCCTTTATGCTTTTATAAAACTAATGTAAAATTAATTGTATATTTTTATCAAGGTTGCAAAAACTTTCTGCAAGACCTAGTGAAATCACAGTAAAGTTTACATAAAATAAAAATAAAGTGACAGTTCAGATTTGAAATTAAATACCACGTGATTCCCTCAGTTCTAGCACGTAATAAACTCGTCTATTATGATAGCTTTGGAGATCTCTCACCCTAACAATCTGACTCACTGTATAATCTGAGATAAGATTAATATAATCATGGAATCACAAAATCGTTTGGGTTGGAAGGGACATTTAAAGGTCATCTAGTGTAAGCTTCCTGCAATGAGCAGGGACACCTTCAACTACATTACGTTGCTCAGAGCCTCATCCAGCCTGACCTTGAACATTTCCTGGGATGGTGCATCTACCACCTCTCTGGGCAACCTGTTTCAGTGTTTCACCACCCTCAGAGTAAAAAATTTCTTCCTTATATCTAGTCTAAAGCTACCTTCTTTTAGTTTAAAACCTACTAAAAAGTAGGGCCTGCAGCCCTAGAAAGCCCACCTTTCTTATAAGCTCCCTTTATGTACTGAAAAGCCACAATAAGGTTTCCCCAGAGCCTTCTGTTCTCCAGGCTGAATAACTCCAGCACTCAGCCTGTCCTCACTGGAGAGGTGTTCCATCCCTCTGATCATTTTTGCGGCCCTCCTCTGGACCCACCCCAACAGGTCCATGTCTTTCCTGTGCAGAGGGCTCCAGAGCTGGATGCAGTACTCCAGGTGGGGTCTCACCAGGGCAGAGTAGAGGGGCAGAATCACCTTCCTCGACCTGCTGGCCATGCTTCTTTTGATAAAGCCCAGGATACAGTTGGCCTTCTGGGCTATGAGCGCACATTGCTGGCTCATGTCCAGCTTTTCATCCACCAGTACCCCTAAGTCCTTCTCAGCAGGGCTGCTCTCAGTCCACTCATCCCCCAGCCTGTATTGGTACTGGGCATTGCCCCAGCCCACGTGCAGGACCTTGCACTTGACCTTGTTGAACTTCATGATGTTCACATAGGCCCACTTCTCGAGCTTGTCCAGGTCCCTCTAGATGACATCCCATCCCTCAGGCTTGTCAACTGCCCCACTCAGCTTGGTGTCATCTGCAAACTTGCTGAGGGTGCACTTGATTCTACTGTCTATGTCATTGGTGAAGATGGACTTCACACGACAATCCTCACACCATGATTCTGTTATTAAGAACAGTTCATTGAAATGGTTTTTCTTATTAACCTCTGGGTTCCCAAACTGGATATCATAAAACTTAACTAACATTTGCAAATCACCAGCATAAATCAAACATTACAGTTAAGAATCACAACTCTATCACTGCTCTGTACCTCTGGATGTGCAACCACACACTGTTTCTAACTGAAGGACAAGTATAAAACACCTGTAAGCCCAGAATGAATGAAAATCCTGATATTGTGGTAAATGATACATGACATTTAAAAAATGTGTTATGATTCTTTTTAGAATTTTAAAAAAACTTGTCTTGGAATGGATTCAGAGCCTCAGTACTTTTTTGTTTTATATTTTCTCTGCAATGGCATGTTGTTCCTCTAATAAAGAGCTGATATTCCTCTTCATTTCACCATTTCTCCTGTCTGATTTAGTTAGAACGTGTATGTCTTGCATGCTCAGAAAATTTATTTCAGAGGGTGCTTAATGACTACAGATGGAGCAGCAAAACACATTTTGGGGTCCAAAGTGTCCACCACTTTTTGTTACACAGGTGCAAGGATTTAATTCATCTTGCTTCAACTGATAAGGAGCGTCCATATTCCTCAGTAACCAGTGGGACAGTTTCATCTTGTAAAGTTTCCTGTTAGCAGCAGCTCACAGGCTAGACCCTGCCAAAGTGCATCTAATTCTGTTACAGCTGCAAATACCTAATGTGCCCAGTGGGCAGCACTTCCCTAGGCTGAAATCATATTTCTTGCTATAAAGAATAGTCCATTTATACTATTTCAAGGGGCTGTGATGAGATACCATTTACCAGGCACAGCGGTACTTTTAGCTGATTTAGGCCTTTCCTCTGCCTCTGTATTTCACCATGCTTGTATCACACCCTAAATGGAGAGAGTATTACTGCTTTTGCAGGTAGAGTGTTTTTGTAGTCTCTTGATCTTGCAGTCCTTACAGCCCCAGGGTGGTGAACATAGGGAGATGGACTGGATGTTGTCCCAGCCTCTGAAGTTAGGTCTACACTACAGGGTTATAAGAAAGTTCAGATTTGCTTTCTGCCCACATTGCTGGCATGAGCTCAGTTGTTGCTGTCCTGTTGTTACACTATGTGGTAAGTGTAGCTTAACAAGTCATATAAAACAGTTAAATAACTCACTATTTTATTCATTTTTCCCCCTTTTTATTCCTAGAAATCATAGGATATTCATTACATTTTCAAGCGATAGTTTAATTCTTGGTGAACACAGTATGTGGAATTGAACAGTATCCACCAATTCAGAAAACAGTTTATTCAATAACAAATATTTCACTGTAAGATGAAAAGGAATATAAAAGCAACACCAAACTGGGAGAATAAAAAATGATTTTTCCAGGCATTTTGAGAGAGTCAGAAGAGAACAGAAGCAACTAAAAGGAACATGTCTTGCCCGAGGTACTTCAAACTGAAAGGAAGCAAGTCTCTAAGTGCAAAGGAAGCTCACTCTGGGAGATGATGGTTTCACACCTAATTAAAGGTTGACAGCAAGGAGTGTGCATTCAGTAGCTTTATCCCTTTAGAAGTGATTGGGGTGAAAACAAAAATAGAAGAGGATTTGTCTGTCATTGCAGGAGACCACTCTCTGCACCCCATACCGCAAAACATGCTTATGAAGGATAAGTTTTAATTTATCAGAGAGATACAGAACTTGGGTCAAGAGATGACCAAACAAGTTTTGTACCTGTCATGATGATGTGTGATTTCTTCAAAAGCCCAGCTATCACTGCTCAGGTCATCTTCTCTTGAAGAGAGACTTCAAGAAGTTCAAGACTGTTTTCCCAAATAACATCTTCTTATGTCAATAAATTCTCAGGTGAAGTTTTATGAGAAGATTTTAGGGGTTTTTTTTGTTTGCTATCAATTTCCCCTTATTAATAAATTTTACCCATTCCTCTTCAAGCAGAGAATAGACCTAGAAAATGTTAGATTATCACATTAAATTTTCTGAACGCTGAAGCTACAAAATTGAGGCAATCAGAAAAGATAGCCTAATACGTATGTTCTAACAAAAAATTCATAAAAAATACACTTTCTAACCATTCAGTCAGCTCAGTTACCACTGAGTATTGAAACAAGTCTTAACTTATATTTCCAGTGAGTGCTTAGCCTCTTCTGGAGAGGATTCACCATTATATATAACTGGCCACTTCATTATGTAAAGTATAGTTGAACTGAAATAATTTACACTGAATTTCTTTTCCCTAGAAGTTAAGCACCGTTTTCTTATTTTACAGTATGTTCAAAACAATTGATGAAATACTATTTATCTAATATTTGCCCTGAAACATCTAGTTTCAAACTGTGTTACATACAGCTGAGCTGTGACATGCAGTTCAGGAGAGAATCTTGCCACAGTGGCTTCTCAGCTTCACCAATCATCTCAGCTAACTTCACAAATCACAACACAGCACATGTCCCATCATCACCATGTTTTCTGAAGTATACTAGAATTCCAGTTGTGCTTTTCTCCTCTTTTCCTTGGTAAACATTGAAATATCTTTTTTTTTTTTTTTTTTTTTTTTTTTACTAATCCACTGTCATGGATTAGCCTCTGCCAGTTTCAGTCAGTCAGGTGAACTAGCCACATTTGCTATAATATCTATAATAAACCATTCACTGAAAAATCAATGAAGGCCACGAGATGTTAAAAGAGTAATCAAAGCACCATTCTTGGGGTTCATTAAAATTTTCATTTCTCTGAGCAAAAAAAAGGACAAGATAGGTATTTCCACGGTAAAGTTTTAAGGCAACAAAATAAACTCATCTCCTGAGGAACATGAACCATCCATTTAAAATTCAGGCCTTTGTAAGTGTACAAGCAGCTATAATAGGTTTACAAGAAATTATGTTATTTCAAGGCCTTGACCTTTTTAGTAGTGTTCTAAAACATTCTGTTGCCAGTTCAGTTGAAAAAAAGCCATGAGAAGAACCCCTTAAGATTATAAGATGGAAACATTAGAAGTAAAGGAAAAATAATGCAGACAAAATATATCATTTATCCTTCATATGAAAAGGAATCATCCAATGAAACTGAAATAGAAATAGAAAACCACACAAAACTGTTAAAATATCACAGAAGTCAAAGGAAGGGACTGGGAGAATGAGGAACAGCCCATTGTAGGAGAAGACCAGGTTCGAGACCAGCTGAGGAACATGAAGGTGCACAGGTCCATGGGACCTGATGAGATGCATCTGCGGGTCTTGAGGGAACTGGTGGATGAAGTCGTCAAGCCTCTGTACATCATATTTGAGAAGTCATGGCAGTCCGGTGAAGTTCCCACTGACTGGAAAAGGGGGAACATAACCCCCATTTTTAAAAACAGAAAAAAGGAAGACCTGGGGAACTACAGGCTGGTCAGTCTCACCTCTGTGCCTGGAAAGATCATGGAGCAGATCCTCCTGGAAACTACGCTAAGGCACATGGAAAATATGGAGGTGATCGGTGACAGCCAACATGGCTTCACTAAGGGCAAATTGTGCCTGAAAAATTTGGTGGCCTTCTATGATGGCATTACAGCCTTGGTGGATAAGGGAAGAGCAACTGACATCACCTACCTGGACTTGTGCAAGGCATTTGACACTGTCCCGCGCAACATCCTTGTCTCTAAATTGGAAAGACATGGATTTGGCCAATGGACCTCTCAGTGGATAAGGAAGTTGCTGGATGATGGCACCCAAACAGTTGCAGTCAATGGCTCGGTGTCCAAGCAGCAAGCAGTGATGAGCGGTGTTCCTCAGGGGTCAGCACTGGGACCAATACTATTTAACATCTTTGTTGGCAACATGGATTTTGCGACTGAGTGCACCCTCAGCAACTTTGCCGATGACACCAAGCTGGGTGCAGCAGTCGACATGCTGAAGGGCCATGTTGGATGGGGCTTTGAGCAACGTGGTCTAGTCGTAGGTGTCCCTGCCTGTGGCAGGGGGGTTGGAACTAGATGATCTTTAAGGTCTCTTCCAACCTAAACCATTCTATGGTATGATTCTATGAAATACTTTCATACACAGCATCTAATTAGTCTATGAAACTCATTGCTACAAGATGTCATGAAAGCCAAAAAGCGGAAGTCTTCAAACATACCAGGCTTTAAGAACTCCATTTTAATCCTTAAGACTAAAGGAGATAATCCTTAAAAAAGGAAACTAATCACTCCATCATTTTCTAAAAAAGGAATTCCTGTATGTTTTATAGTGTCCTATCCCTATAAAAGGATAGGACAAATGTGGTCAAATCTGCTATCTTTTACTCAGGGTGTTACTCAGAACAATTTCCTGCTCCATATACTAGTGAAACACTGTTGGGTCAGATGCCTTCAAAAATGTTTATTCTTTTGTTTGGAAATATGAAAAAAAACCAACCCAACTTTCTAAGAAGTTCTAACAAATAATCTATAGGAACAAGTTCATCAACAAGCTATAGGAAAAAAAAAAGGAGGTTTAATAGGAAAAAGAATTATCTTGTAATACTAGTTTGAAAAAAAAAAAGTAGCTTTAATACTAAATTGAAAGCCTATTTTCCTATTGCAGGCCACACTGTAAATCTAGGGTCCTTTTGAAAATTTGGTCCTTTTGAAAATTTAGTCCTTAATGGATATATCCCCATTTATTGCTTCCAATAACTGTACCTTAGCTCACTACCAAACTCATAATATACAGGCTCTGCGTTGAAGCCAGTATGGCAACGTACATAGCTACAAACTTTGCACTATGTATTTGGAAACTCTGATATCTCAAACAGGGTCCAAACTAGAGCCACATGATGAACTGAGGGAAAATCTATTCAGAAGGCATATCCTTCTGACCATGTCCAGAAAATGTTTACCTCCTCTCCTTTGAGGTCCAAGGCTTGGATTCCTGTTAACTGGTCAGAGTTCTCCGTTACCCTTAAAATGACAGCAACAGTGACCATACAAGAGCAGTCTGAGCTCATAACCAGGCAGTGGGAGAACTAGAATTATTGTGCTCTGCAGTGTAAGAGGATCCAAAGTTACCTCTTCTTTCTTCAAACTGAATGTCCCAATCCCTAGACAGAAAGACCAGGTTGCACAGTGATACAGTTCTTTCAAATAGCAGCATAAAAGAAAAAAAAAATGCAGTTTGAGTTTAAGTCTGTATACAGAATATTTAGACTGTTTGATTTCAAGAAGGGAATCATGGCTGCTGATCCTGTGATACTGCCTGCATTTCAAGTAATATGAATAAATTTAAATTAATCAAATTAATTAAAATAAATTGGATTAAACAAAAATATTCATAATTGTCTTGAGACGTGGACTGGAACTTAAGATTTAGCTGAGATTCCTCTTAAAAAGCAATTTAAGTCAAACGAAGTTATTTGGAAGCAAAGAAAGGAAAACTTTTCCCCTTCTTTGTGGAATAAGAAATTGTCCTCTGTCATCTATTTATCTAGTACTCATAGCAATGCATATATTTAAAATGCACATAATAATAACCAAATAACTGAATTGAAAATTCAGGATATATCCACTTTAGACATACCAAGAAAGCCCAGATGAGATTTAAAGTTTCTATTTCCCACCATACACAGGAGCCATGCTGTTCCTACCAGCAAGTGTCTTTCTAGACATATTATTTTCTTTCATCAGAAATGCAAAGACCCTCATACTGAGTAGCCAGTGGTGTTACAAAGACTGTAAAACCAATTTACAGAGTACTTTGCAACTTTAATACAAAATTAGCTAAAGAAATTTTCTCACAAATACTATTGAGTCTAACAAATTCCCATGCAGGGGTGGAGAGGAGGAAAATAGGAAAATAGGGTGGCTGGGCTATGGAAGGTTAGAAATATAAGAATAAATCTTAGTCTAATTTACTGTTTTGAATGATTTGGGATTATAAGTTATTGTAAGACATATTTCTGAGAACTCTTACCTGTGCTAATGCTTCGTGACTTTACTCTGTCGTTCTACAAATTCAAGCCACTTTGGTAAACAAAGAGTCTCTGGCTTCACTCGCCCCTGAATTGTTATCTACCTGCCTTCCAAGAACACAAATGCTAAATTATCGAGGTTGGGGGAGTGCCATATGCATAGCCTATGGAAAACAGATGCAGTTTATCCCCTAAGAAATAAGGCAAAGTTTGGGTTTGGAAGATACAATTTCTGAATGAGGGTTTAAGTTACCCTTTTCCAACAACTTAGCTGACAATTTTTGTTGCTGAACTGCATTCAGTTCATGTTATTCTGGTGCCTCTCATAGTCAGGTTCTTGTATATTTCAGAGATCTTTTTTTTCTAATCTGAAGCCAGCTGAAACAGTTATGGTAACAGCCCTGGTTTTGTTTAGCTAGAAAACAATCTCTCCAATGGGCTTTCATGTCTAAGTTCTTTCCTCTCTAGATTATTCTTTTCAAACAAGTGAAAGTCAAATTTATATCAAAAAGTATTTAATCATTTGTTCATATCTGCTCTCTGGTTTTAGTCTACTTACAGTCTTCCCCTTATCTTAAGAAGAGATCACTAAACCAACCAGGATGCTGAATGATGATCTAAAGAGAGATATGGTCCTGTTTGACAGCACTGAAGTGGAACTTAGCGTAACTGGGTGCAATTATTGACTCTCATCAATCTTTTGTGATGAACTATGTATCTGCATGACATATTTGTAACAGTAGGAGAAATCTCTGAGAAATTTCTGGAAGGCAGTAGATTTTGTATGGGTTTGCTTCATGAAAAAATGTTTCTACCAGTAGTCATGCAAAGAAATAACACTTTCTTATCTCTTTGGGTTATACTAAAATAATATTTGTGATACTCAAATTATGCTGGTGATAAACACTACATGGCCCTGCAGAATGCCATTCAAGGTCATAATTCCCACTGACATTTCTTCTCCAGTGTTCCTGTCACCTGTGGAGACCAGTCTTTCACACCTTCAGTGCTCGAAGCACACCTTCCATGACACAGGGGCTTGCGCAGTGAATGGGACTCAGATGATCATCTATATCCTCTTCTCTTTCAGTGAAAAACCTTCCAAACAGAGCCAAAAAGTTGGCAGAATCCTTAGAACTGTAAGCAGCCTCATCCCAAACTCAGGTGGCCAGGAGAGATGCTACAGGAATGTGGGCCAAGGCTGCAAGTCTCCTTAGTATTCAGAGCATTCCTGGGATCTCCAAGAAAGGTGTGATCAAAATGCAACAAATACGTATTAAATAAATTCTTTATCATGTTGCAACTAAAGATATATTAAATGTCTCTCTACCCTCTCCTGTTACCTCTTTTCTGTGGTAATAAAGGCGGTCTAGTTAAACAATCAGAGAGACAAAGAAGTCAGAAGACTTGTTAGAACCAGTGGTAGACCCACAAAGTTGCAAAATTCATTGGCAGTCTGTCACAAAACTTTATTTCCAGAAACTAAATGAAGTTATACAGTTATCGAAAATTTTGCAAGCGCAAAAGTTGGTCATTGCTCCAGGGCTTATCTGCTGTGTGGCAAGTTCCTGCCTAGGGCAAAGACATATACACACAGAAAAAAAGCCAGGATTGATAATAAAAACACTGACCCATTCTTAGCTATTGCACTGTGCATCACATTGCTATCATCATCTCAATGCTTTTCACTGATATTTGACAACATACCACTCAGCGACAGCTGTTTCATTATTGCCTTTAATGGCCATAAAGCAGAAAATATTGCATAATGCAGAGGAAACATCCTGACAGCTCTGGCTGTGCACAAGTATGTCAATTTTATAGCACTGTTTGGCTTCTGAGGGATTTCTTGACTAACAGGTGCATCATTATACACATCAGCAATTCACTAAGTGGAACAATAATACAATGCACATTATGATGCTACAACTGACACCAAAAATGAACTCTCTAAAGAAGTACAAAAGATTGTCACTTTGCTAGTACAAGTGCTGTTTGAATTGACACAGTCTTTGGGGTTAGAAATTTTTTTGTATGTTATTGCAAAGATCTGTGGACTGGTTTGCCCTGACGAATTGCATAAAAGAAAGAAAAGAAAGAAGTGTCACTCCTCATTAAGAAGAACCACCAAATGATGCCTGTCAGACATTTGTCCAAGTTCGCCTCTGTTTTAATTTACTTTATACTATCACTTGCCCCATCAAGAAATGTCAGGGGACTTCAATTCTATGAAGATACTTAACCACATCCATGCTTTTCCAATCTCATTACTCTTTCTTCCAGATAACAAGATAGTCATACCACCAATTGGGAATAATAATCAGATGGACAAGTCTGCAAAGAAATACTGCCTCCCTCCCCCACAAAGAGCTCAGTTTCTCTGCCTGAACACAAATAAAGATCTCCTAAACTCTTTAGGATTAAGCCTCTCTTTTGCTGAAATTCCAGTGTTTCAGATGAACAGCATTTGTCTACAGCTCTTCTCAAGATTAATCTATCTTCTTTGAATGGAAATCTAGATGTACCAGAGACTGGGGAAAGGGCTGTCCTTTTAAGTGCATCCAACTGTTAAACTAAAAAAAAAGAGCAAACCAGTTTTACACAAAATGAACCAATTTGTATAAGGTGATTCCCCAATTCAAAATAATATTAAAGGTCTTTTTTGTTAAGTGGTTCTGAGAAGTTCATCACCTCCTAGTTCCCTTTTATGCTATAATTTATTAAATCTTCTTCTGAGGGCTCTGGCTTGATTCAAATGTAGCAATCCAGACTTGCACAAAGCCTCCAGCTCAATTTAGTCCACCCAGGAGAAGTTTGGCTTAGATTTGAATTAACCTTCAATCTTCACTGGCATTTCCTTCCTCAGTATTCAAAGGATTGCCCAGGCCTTTCACATCCCTTGTTCAAACTTCCCCAGTATTTAAAATTCATCCTTCATGAATCCCATGATTTAAGTACCAAGTCTTAAATCAGTATCATGAGACAGAGGGCAATAAAGTGAAAGCGAGTGTTACTGGGGAGTCTCAGAATTAACTGACTACCAGTAAAAAATGCTCTGCTACACTTCCCTTTTCAAAATGAGGATCATGGTATACATTCATACAAAATACCAACACAGAATATGAGCACTGTAGGTACCTAGTAGAGGCTGCTCATTAAATATTAATTGTATTTGTCTTTAATGAGAGACAAATACATCTTTTTAGCAATTGAATTTAACATGAACCTACAAACTAGGGAGTCGGTGTCTTCTAAACAAGGATAATGTCTCACTCTGCTTGGCTGTTTTGGCCACATCCTCATGGTCAGTGAGGGACCAAAGGGGGAGATCCAGGGTTGTTCTTCTTTGAATGAGACGTCCAGGCCCATTTCTCTAACTCGTAAAAGAAATATCAGCTACTAGGCCACCCTGCACTGATAAATTTATCTGCATTTGTTTTTGCAGTTTGGATGGTCTTGAATACTTTGTACAGAACAGAAATATGTAAACCTCAAAAAGATAATAGTGCTACTTATCTCAACAACAAAATTTATTTATTTCTAATACTGGACATTTTAAACCCTTCACTAGAATTAATTGCCTATAATAATTTCTGTTTATTTTATTTGAATAATTAAGAAAAACTATAAAATTAGTATATTCTAAACCTTCATAAATGTGCAGCAGATTTTCAATTGTTACACAGCAAAGATTATATAAATGAACAAGTGTCTCAGTGCTATCAAATTCCACACACATAGTAAGTTAGCCAGCCTGGGAGAGATGCCTTGCAGGACCAAACACCTCCTTAAAAAAATGAAATATTCTTTGACTTTTCTCGGTAATTTTGTAATTAAATTCCAAGGGAACCTGCATGGGTAAATACGAGTGAGAATTAAGAATTTTGGTATTTGAATGACAAAATCTTAAATTGTTGACTGGTATTTCCATCTGCCACAATTTTACACCCCACAAAAAGCAACCAGTACTGCTCCAGAGCAAATAGGCCTGGTATTCTGTTGCCTTGTGTAACCATTTACACATGAGCAAAGTTGGGGGTAGATAACTTCTAACATGAAGGCAATACAAAATTCTAGGTCTTGACATTCATCACCCCACAATTTGGAGGAACAAAATCAACTTTTTACAAATTGCTCTGCAAAAGAATTCACCCCTTGCAAACACTGAAAAAGAAAGGCAGAAGACTTCATCTTCAGGTCTAGCAACTGTCTCTCTGATGAACTGCCACAAAAGTGGCACCATGATCTGTCTCCATCTTCTGAATTACTGGGCTTGATTCTCCTTCCAACAAAAGTGACAGAAGAACTTTAGAGCTTCTTGTAGTTCTGACCTTCCGCTGTGACCTCCAGTTGGGCAATGCACACACGAGTATTGGGACCATGGAGTGTGTTTGTCACACACGTGCCTCACTGGACCCCACCATGACACCACCCCTCCTCCACCTCTGCTTACAAATTACAGGCTCCACAGTCTGTTATCCTACACGCTGGAGGTCAGTATTAGTTATCAGGGAATACCTGTGTACCAGAGAGAACATATTAGGATGATGAATTCAATTAAATGAACAAGGTCGTCTCAGCCACTCATTCAGACACGTGGTTATGACAGCCGTTACGAATATGTTCTGCAGCCTGGTACTCGCTGCTGCTGTGGAATCACGGTCTGCTATGTGATCCTCTTACATTTACTGATCGAGTGCTGCTTCCTCTGATTCACTACAAAGGGCATGTCTGCTGTTCCACACCAAGAGCACAACAAATGCAAGCAACAGTGCTAGGGCAGGTATCTGCACTATTCTTAGCTTAATTCACCACTAAAAATTAGTTTATTTCAAAAGAGATGGGGTGTACAGTATAACTGAAAAGGATGGATATGGACAGCCTGCACGCTAAAACAGCTAGTTACATTTTGTCCTGAACTAAAATTATAGCAATACAAAAATACAAGGAACTCAAAACTGTAGCATAACAGTCCTGTACATGCTTTAAAATACACCTTTCAGATGTCCACTCAGACTAGAAGTTTTCTCACTTAGCAACTCCCTATTCAATAATCCAGTAAGCGTTGTTGTGTCCATTTCACAGATGTGCAAGACATCTAATCTGGGCAGTAAAGCCACAAATAGCATTCCTATGTTCCAAGTGCCCCACCTGAACACTTGCTGTAACCACACTCACACTCATTAAAACAATGTTTATCAAATTCTTGAGCCATTTAATAAAGCAAGGAGTAGCTTATAACCTAGTTAAAAAAGAATTCTTAGACCATATAGGATGTTCTTAGAAATGGGGATGGTAAAACAGCACCAATAATGGTATTTGTAGAGGCTTACTAGAAACCTGACAATTATTTACGTGTACTTCTGGTTTCTAAGAAGCTCAGCCAAGGAGCAGCACTCCTTTGTGACGGGCCCTGTAACAACACACAACTGAGGCAGTTTTGTTCCCAAAACTTATACAATCTAAATGTGAGACAAGAACCAACAGATGAATACTGGCAGGTGAGCAGGAATAAAAGGACAAACAAGAAAATGATCATCAGCGTCTGTTTCTGTACGTATCTAAACTGTTGGATTTAAGGAATACCCTGAAAGTTCCCAAGATCCTCATACGTAGGTTTCTTTACAGAAACTCCAGCTGTCCTTGCAGACAGTGTGTGTGCCCATGGGTTACGTGGCATTTTCATGACATAAGGAACTAAGGCAGCCTTATTGTATTGAAATCACTACCAAACCTGTCTGGCAGCTGAAATGAAGAAGGTGCTAACTAGGTCTGCCTACAAATGCCAAATATGTGAAACAATGACAAAGATGGCAAAAAGCTTCCCCCTCACACAAGTGTGCGTGCAATCACTGAGACCAGCGGTGCAGCTCTGATGGAAGACTGCCAAATAAAAAGTGTAGGTTGGTATACAGGCAAGGAAATGCCGATCACTCTTTCAAAAGTTATCAACGGCTACAAAAGACTTGCTACTTTCTGCAGGGACACAAAGAGCTATCCTTCACAATGGAAAAAAGGATTTAAATTGTGGGGGATTTAACATAAAAGGGGAGCTCTTGTTAAGCTACAATAGAGAATGTAGCTCTAATGATGATTTTGAAATACCTGTGCCAGTTTGTCTTTTATCTAATAGCACACTTTGATCTTTTAATGAAAAAGTGAGTAGAAAAATTAAGGTATAAAAAGCCTCTGGTTTTAAGGCTTAGGCAAGACTAACACATTTGTTCAATATTCATACCCCCTAGGAGACCATTACCTTGAAATCATTACCTTTATTTATTCTCTAGTCTCATGGATCCTATAAACTTTTAATGAAATAATACATAAAAGTGGGTTCCATTCAGCTACAAATGCTCATTAATTGTTTGCTAATGCAACACATTATTTTTTTTCTATTTGCTCTCCTGGCATTATTATAATGAGGAACAATTGCTTTATAAAGAAAGTTGTGCAAATACTGTAAATCATGACTTCTTTACCATTCTGCTAACTTGCCCTGCAGTGAACTTTTTTTTTTGGTAATTAACTTTCTACTGTTTGTCATTCCAATTAAATAGAGTAGTGCAATTACTTCAAGTGTTACATGAAGAGCTGTAAAAGCTAACAGGAAAAAAAAAAAAACCAGATCAAAACAAACAGAAAACCCCCAAAAACCTGACAAAGGAAAAAAAGTCTTTAAAAGAATTACACTTGAAAAAACTAAATGGCTTTGAAAGCTTAGTGAAAGCTCCACAAAAGTTAGTAGACAAAAAACCAACAATCCAAAACAAAGGAGATAGATAATGCATTAGAAGTGTAAGAGTATATTAAAAGAACAGGTTAAGTCACCTATTTTGTGTTCAGATCAGTCAGAAGGAAGTGAATAAAGTTTATTATTGTTAACAGTGGAAGTACATAGGATTTCCTCACCTTCTTTTACTTCTAATTGCAGTACTGATAAAGACAGGCAGAAAAAATCTGGCATGTGGTGGAAATTTATTGACCTCATTCACTCAGTGAAATGTAGACTGACCTCTCCACAGTCACTCAGAAAACTCTTCTTTTGCATGCTGTTCCACCTCTGCTCATTCCACCTCATCCAGACATTAGAGTTTTACCTGCAAGATCTATGGTAGACTGCCTTCAATAAATCCTGTCAAGAACACACACATACCTAAATTTGAATGACTTAAGGAGCAGGTAACGTATATTTTTAAAGCACAGCATGCATCTATTTGTGGTCATGAGTGATAACTTTATTATTCTGGAGCTTAAAGTACTTCTCTAATTACTAATCTAAATAACACTAGGTATCTTGACATAGTATTATGGAAAAATTCAGTTCATTAACTCACGATTCAAAGGAGCACAGCTTTATCATTGTAAAAACCAAACACCTGATTTATTTCAAACTTTGCCAGAAGCTCACTTTCAACCTCCAGAGACACACCAATAGTGCACATGGCTGAATGAGCACTATTTTGATACCAGCTAATTTCATTCAGAGAGAGAAAATATTTTTATAGCACTTTGTTGGTGCATTTGCAAAGAAATCCCAACACAGAGGAATGAGGGATTATAGTGCAGATGAGGAAAACAAACATTCATGACCATCAAATTTATTACACAATTGCCACACTGTCACCACAGACATACACACAGCAAAGGCACTGAAAAGCTGTCGTGGATCAGTTCAAAGGATTTTTAGCTTGCCTGCTTGCTGGAACAAAGCAATTCAGACATTTTGGGGTGAGACAAGGCACTATCTCTTTAAAAAATTAATTCTGAGTACAGAGTGTCAGCAAAATGGAAAAATTAGAGCATGCCAGTAAGAAAACTCAATATGACCAATTTCATTTAAAAAAATCATTAATAATTTTGATCAAAATAAGTTTGGATGATTTCATACAAAAATATTTACTCTGAAAATTTTAACTTGAATAGCAATTACCATGTTTTCAGTTTCAGTAAGACTCAAACTATTTTTGTCATTAAAGAAAAATGAGACAATTCCAAGCCATGCATATTCATTAAAGGGGATTTATTAAATAGGTGTTATTTTTGCAGTCTCTTTTCTGTCAGGAACCACGATCTAAATTCTTGGGGAATATATGAAGTTCAATGATGCGATCTTTTAGGGAAATCACTGACATTTAATCTCACAAAGCATTCTCTGAAAAACACAAAAGCATTCAGAGGAGCTATGGATGGAGATGTTACACAGGAGAACGAGTAAGTTGCTTGAAGAAAC
This sequence comes from Burhinus oedicnemus, assembly GCA_008921705.1. Lineage (NCBI taxonomy): Eukaryota > Metazoa > Chordata > Aves > Charadriiformes > Burhinidae > Burhinus > Burhinus oedicnemus. Next base: position 1,525,536 of record VFFE01007698.1, read on the forward strand.
AGCAGCTTTTGAGTAATGGTGTGGTTATTTTCAGAAGTAAAATGTACATCAAATCATTGAATTCAATAAGAAGAAAGTGAAGGGAAGTGGAAAGAAATAGATTTTGAAGATAATAGTGATAGGTCTCTAATTAATTCCATATCAAGTGACAGGAAAACAAAAAAGCAGTAAAGGAAGGCTTCAGCTTTGCACAAGCCAGGGAAATCTCCTGGGTGTGGACAAGTTTTTGTGCATAGGCTTGGCTGTTTAAATAGGAATATTGCCATACTAGATCAAACTTGAACTAAAAAAAGAAAGAATGATTCCATAAAATGGATCTACCTAACAAGTATTTTTGAGTTTTCTTTGGTTTTGTGCATTTTGTACATCACCTGTGCTCTAATACAGGTCTTTTGGGGAACAACAACAACAACAACAAAAACCCCAAACAACATCAAAAACCAAAACAACCACAAAATCCGAACAAAAAAAATCCTCTTTCTGTGCTAGATCCCAAGCTCATATTTTATATCACTCTTTCCTTCTCCATATGTAACCAAAATATTTTGACTGATATTTACCCTCACAACTGAGTCTTGGCTAGAAGTCCAGATGGAAGGCACATGGGACATGTATAAAAGGGACTGTGCCCCTGGGAACTCCAGGACACCCTTTCCCTCACAGAAATCCAGCAGAATGACATGAGTCACACCAAAATACTTAGAGAAAAAAAAAAAAAAATTCTAGACAAGAGAGCTGAACGTTACACCTATTTCATGATAAAAGTAGAGACTGATGTTACAGGTGCCCAGGTTGCATGAGCACATTTGAAGGAGGGACCAGCCCACCAACAGCATTTTACCAAGCAGCTGGACTACCACAGTAAAGCATCTACAAACACTTTCTGCCCTGAATCGGAGACTGATTCAAACTTCCAATGAGATCACTAGAATTTCCAAATTTTCAGCACCTGCTTGATTAAAGAGCTTTCCTTGGTATCTAAGGGGCGGTAACACTGACCATGTGCTTGCCTCAGACCTGGCCTCCAGATCCCTCACCCAAGACACTCAAGCTGTGTGAGGGGTCTCCCTCCCCTCAGGTCGACACAAATGCTTCAGCCTTGGAACATGATGGGATTTAATACTATCACTGACTGTATTTACAACTGATTATCCAAAGCCACTCACCTCAGACTCCTTTATTTTGATACTCCTGGGTGTAGGCAGTAATTCTCTGTAGTGGGTTATTTTGGTGGTACAATTAGCCGAGGACACTCCCACCTCCAGTGGCTTGCTCGCTGCCCCAGCAATGCCATACCCTGGTGCAGACGCCATGCAGCCCTGCGTGGGGGTCTGCTGGCAACAGAATCACCAGGGAAGAAGCCTCCTGGGCTGGCCTCTCTCAAAGGCAACATGTCACACAAAGGTGTCCTCTGGCACCCAATTTCCCCAACACTCTTAATGAACACTTAGAAACCCTGCTTTGAAATTACAAGACCAAAGCCAAACACTCTCCATTGAGGTGAAGTCGTTTTAGACTCAGCACCACTGAGTTCTGCCAGACCTGGGCTAATACGTGGGTTTAGGCACGTAAAAACTTTTTTTTTCCTAATGTATTTAAGTGCTTTGCCTTAAGCTTTTAGTTAGAGCTTTAGTATGTTTTTGCTTTCTATAGACAGCATTATAGAAAACATTTCCATTACAGAAACTTACTAAACTTTCTTTTTGCATTTATTACAGCACTTGTATTTAAATTTTTTGTGTAACTCACCATGCACACTGGCTGAGAGAAAAGCATTGCTATTCTTTGTATTATATTTACAGTGATATTTTAATTGCAGGTATCAGTTTTAGTGCTTATGAAAGTGGCTACTACGACAATCCCTGGAGCCTTGACACAGCAAGGGCAGATGGTGGTAGTACAGACTTATGAAATTTCACCATTAACAGGCTCCAGTTTGAGTTACAGGACCAGCCTCTCAAGAGGATGGATAATTCTATCTCTGTGGTTATTCACAGCCTGATTTGTTCAATGAGATTTACTACCAAAGGTACCACGTATGTTTGGTTTGTTGTTTTGGGTTTTTTTTCTCCTTTGGTTCTGAGAATTCTTTTTAGGAATAAAGCCAAATGCTGATTCTTCCAAATCTTGAGGTCTAAAAATGTTTAGCTAAAGAGCAGAGCTACACAGGTTAGTACTGTTTCTGAAATAAATATAAAAAATGGACTACTTCTATTAAATTAAGTTTAGCAACTCTATACAAATCCCAGTATCTTCAATGACAATCAATGTTGATTACTAATCAGTGTGGGGTTGCAATGAATTAGTAATCTGCAAAAAATACTATCCTATTTTAATCATAACAAGTCTGAGAATATGCAACACCCTTCAATTCCTTTCCTAAAAACAGCTTTTACTTTGAAATGGATGTAAGATTTACTTGTTAAAGACTGTGTAAATATGGAGGACCTTAGGATATGGTTCATTAGAAGTACTATTGCTTAGTGTTATTTCATTTAAAGTGCAACATAATTGAAATGTTACCTTCACTCTGAAACTCACTTTTTAAAATGTATTATTAAATATGAAAGGGAGAGCCAAGGTGTAATTTTCCCTTCCATAATATGCCCGAAGATCCCAGAAATAACACCTACAAAAGAGCTTACATGGGAAGATGAATTAGTTACTGTTCAGTCAGGCTCAGGTGGTAAAGCTGAAAATGTCGGTAAAGAGCAGCATCAAAGAAAGGTGGGGGAACATTTCAGAACTGACAGCATGAAGGAGCAGCTGAGGCCCAATTAAAATAAAAGAGGAGAAGGAGAAGGGACATGAAGTTTGTGAAAGTGAAAAGGTTAAATGTGGTGCACAGGCTAGAACTAAGACTAAAATATCAGAAGCAGTATCCAAAAACCCTCAGATTGTGGGAAAGTGTGGGTTCAAATTATTAACACATAAGAAGTAGTTTTCATCAATTCGGCTACCACACTAAGTCCTTCCTACATAAACATCCCTGTAACATGAATCCTAGTTATTTCCTACCAAGAAGAGATTAGAAACCCCAAACAACTCTGTTCCAAGGAGAAATGAGGTTCTGAAGCTGTTTCCAGCATTGACCTGTGAAAGCAAAGAACTTGCTCAAAGGATACGAGTTAAGCCTGTGGCAGAAGTTTTTGGGGTTCTGATACTGTATAACAGGGAAAACTGAAAGACTATTCAATCAATAGTTGTTCGCACTATAAATAATACACTGAATTAATCCCATACATCAAGCTTCCTCTGATATTCCCAGGGGAACAAAAAGGGATTTTTACTGCTTTTAACACATATTTTGTCTCTGGGTTGAGGCTGTTTTGCTTATTTTTTCCTTTTCCAGCAGTGAATGAATGGGTGCCACAGGACACAATACTTGCTGGTTTGCCCAGCAACTTTAAATTCTTGGAAACGCAGTTGAGATTTTTTGTTCATATGTGATTTTAAAATAACATCACTCAGCATCCAGCAGAAATATTTCACTCACATGACATTAGTAAATAATATAAAATAAGACATGGCCTGCTTCCTTGGGTCCTCTGGGATTTTTATAAAGAAATATCTTCCAGGGATCTAAAACACTTACTGTGATGTCTACTTGGTTTCCTCCTGACACATGCAATAGTTGTGGCTTGGGGCAGGGTGATACTATAAGTCAAAAGTTTATTTGAAAGTCTGCGCCATATGGAATATAAGTTCCATAAATGCATTCTAGCTGGATATTTGCTGTGTGTCCTGCTCTAGTAAAGGACTAGACTCAATGGTGCAGAGCCTTCCCGGCCTCCAGCCTTCTTAGGCCAACCTTTCATTAAAACAGCGATCAATCAGTCCAAGAAGAACCAATACAAGTATTTTATTCAAACAGAAGTGTTTTATTAGGAATGAAAAGAAACAAAGTATCTCAACCAACACTTGTCTATTTGGCAGCTGTAGGAGATCAGTAGAAACTTCCTTAATTAAATTGAAGTTCTTTACAATATTTTTTTCTTGGAAATAGTGAAAGAGAAGTGAAATATTTTTGAAATAACATAATATTTCATTTACACAGTCAAAATCTCAGTTCTTCCTCTGAGATCCCTAAACCAAATGCCTTGAAATTGCTTCATCATAAGATTCCTGTCACAGAGTATATTTAGTATGTTAGAGAGAAACTTAATTTTCAGAGCTTGAAGGTGTGGCTCAGGAGGAATGACTCTTAGACCTAAAAGCCTACTCCAAAAACCAGAAGTGTCAACAAAATATTCCTGCTGACTCAATTACGCAAAACTCTTAGTGTACATACATACATGAGCTAAAAAGAAAAGACATACATTGTGTAACAAGGGAGAAGAACCAAAAGGATAAGCTTCATCATTTATTCCAGCTTTATTATAAGAACATTCCCTGAAAGTAGAATCTGTGACATCTATCAACTTCCTGATTTAAATCTGTTAAAGATAATTCACACAGTACCAGAAAAAAGAAGAAAAAAACAAAACAAAACAAAAACCACCACTGAAGTTTTTGTTTGTTTGTTTGTTTGTTTTAAAGAATAATCCCATACAGTCTAAATGAGACTAGACAATCTTTAAACAGATTGTCTGAGATTCAGGTGGTGTTCCAATGAACGTTTGCTTCACTGGCAGAAATCATGTCAAAAGGACCCTTGATAGACATTTCTGGCTTTTCACAATGGAATCACACTCATGACAAGTCTAAAGTGATGAGGCAAAACTGTGATGACTTCAGTACAGCAGCAATGCTTTCTGGACTAGATTTGCAGACAATATTAGAACTGATTTTGAAAGATGATTTCTATTAAGTTATTTGCTTACAGCTTTCTACATAATTTTAAAATAAGTTTGTCTCTTCGTACTTCTCAAACTTCTTTGAATTGAAAATACCAAAGTAAAAAGCTTTCTCTTAAAAGAACTCTTTTGTGTTCTGCCCATGAGAAGCCACTAACTTTGCACTATTGGCAAAATATTTTTGGCCCATATTTACACCAGAGCCTCAGGCCATTTCCTTCTTATGAACTCTTTACCAAAATACAAAATGAAACGAATGAGAGAAAAGAAGCACTGAATAGAGAAAGGGAAGCTTAAATGGGTAGACAGTGGAAAACAATTCTTCTTATTTGAAATCTGTGTATAAACGTTGGATCACAGAAGAGATCAGTCTTCTGTTTTATTCAATTCATTTTAAATGACTTCTTGCAAGCCATGCTTTCTTCTGTTTTTCACAGTATGAAACACATCCATAAACTCTGGTAAAGACTTCTATAAGACAGATACCAAAACTTCAGGTCTTCAGGAAAATTGAAACACATATAAGTTCTTAAAATAACAATGAAAGGTAGAGATTTTTTACAACTTCTTTTATTTTTCTTGCAGGTAAGAATATACAAAGCTTTGGAAAATTATTTAAAGAGCATAAGGTCCCTCAGCATGATCTTGGTCATTGCCTATCTTGAGTAACTGCTAGACACTCAACATACCAGTGCTAGTATTGCTTATTGCAATACATTTTATCTAACAGAACAAAGAAGTAATAATAAAAGTGAAAACAAAGGGTATATTACCCAATGCATTAGCATCCAGAAACTTACTGATATTTAAAATAGGATCAAAGATAATTCAGCTTGGAAGAGACCTCTGGAGGTCTGAAGTCCAACTTCTTGCTCAGAGCAGAGTCAGCTGTGAGATTAGACCAGATTGTTCAAGGCTTTATCCAGTTTGGTCTTGAGAATCTCCAAGGATGGAGAGAACACAATGTCACCAGGCAACTTCTTCCAATGTTTCACCCTCTTCATACTGAAAAAGTTTTTCTTTATAACCAGTAAGAATCTCCCTTGTTTCAATGTATGCATTGAAATCTTCTCCACCCACAGTCTGCTGTCTCTCATTCCCCACCAAGCTGTTCAGCTTGCTATCTACCAAGACTCCCAAGGTTCTTTTCAGCTGCTCCTCAGCCAGTCAGTCTCCAGTCTATGCTTGTGCAAGGGATTATTTCTTCCCAGATACAGCACTCATCTTCCCAGACACAGAGCCAGCAATGTGCCCTTGTGGCCAAGAAGGCCAACAGTATCCTAGGATACATTAAAAAGAGCCTGGCCATCAGGTCGAGGGAGGTTATCCTCCCCTCTCCTCTGCCCTGGTGAGGCCACATCTGGAGTACTGTGTCCAGTTCTGGGCTCCTCAGTTCAAGAAAGACAAGGAACTACTAGATACAGTCCAGCAGAGGGCTACAAAGGTGATCAGGGGAATGAAGCACCTCTCATGAGGAAAGGCTGAGAGACCTGTGTCTGTTTAGCCTGTAGAAGAGAAGACTGAGGGGGAATCTTATCAACGCTTATAAATACCTAATGGGCAGGTGTCAAGAGGGTGGCTTCAGACTCTTTTCTGTGGTGCCCAGCGACAGGACAAGGGGCAATGAGCACAAACTTGAACACAGTAAGTTCCATCTGAACATGAGGAGGAACTTCTTTCCTTTGAGGGTGGCAGAGCACTGGAACAGGCTGCCCAGAGAGGTGGTGGAGTCTCCAACTCTGTAAACATTCAAAACCCACCTGGATGCTGTCCTGTGCAACCTGTTCTAGGTGACCCTGCTCTGTCAGGGGGGGTTGGACTAGATGATCTCTAGAGGTCCCTTGCAACCCCTACCATTCTGTGACTTTACTTTTGTCCTTGATGAATTTCACAAGGTTCCTGATAACCCATTCTTCCAGCCTTTCTTGCTCTCTCCGGATGGCAGCCCTGCCCTCTAGAATATAGAATACAACCACTGGCAGCAACTACAGAAGTATTAATCATGCAAGTGCTATCCAAAATGTGTGAAAGTCCTCCAACAGACAAAAAGAACAGATGACACATGGTGTTGATGATCCATTTATTCTGTGGAATGCTCCTTCATGGCTCACAAAGGGACAAACATTGCTCCATTTGTCTCTGACTTCATTAGAAGAGGGTTTGCAGAACTTTTGCCTCCTGCCTTTCTAGTTGAAGAGTCTGGTAATGTTTTGGAAGCATGCATTGCATGTTCAGTAACTGCTGGGGGAATTGTAGCAATCCCTTATTGAACACAATGTCAAAGACAACCCTTCACATACTGTAAAAGACGCAGCATACCTTCATCCAAAACAGATATGTCTTACATAACATGAAGTTTTCCTCTTTTTAAATAGCCATTTTCTATGATAAAAAGTCAGGAGTTAAAGAGACAAACATAGGAGCAAAATCATGCTTCACTGTGTATATTTTTTGCATAGAAACAATTAAATGCTTCTTTACAAACTAATCAGAACTTCTAAAAGTAGCTACAATACACTGGTCCACACAATCTGCTAGTAATGGACTAACCTACAACAACCACCTGGCATGGCCAGTTCTATGATGTTCACAATAATGAAGCATTAAAAAGAAATGAAGACGTGTCTTTTTTTAACATAGAGAAAGATTTCATTTTTAAGCTTGAAGGGGCTATTTTTCATAAAAAAGAGTGAGAGAAAACACAGGGGTTTTTCTCTAAAAATGATGAAAAATCCACTGATCGTGTTCATTTCATTCCATTTGCTGCCATCTCAGATGGATGGGAAGGCTGATAACGAAACACAAAACCCACCATTAATAAAGAAGAGAAATCTAAGGTGGTGGACAAGTGCAGCAGAGCCTGTCCTGGTGGTATGACGAATGGAGAAGATTGATTTGGGAAATATTAGTGTACAGCCACTTGTAGTCCAAATGAAGGGCAAACTTGCATCCCAAGTCTCTTTGAAAGGCAAGCTTTTAGTTCGGTTCTTCACTGATGCATAATTTCAGCATGAACAATTGCATAATTTTTACAATTACACTAGTGCTTGCATCAGCTGGTGGCTGCCAAAGAATGATCAATAACCAAAACACAGGGGTGGGTGCACCCATGTCAATAGGTATTCAATCTTTCCAGAGCAGAACAGGGTCAGAAGCGCAAGTAATTAGTCATTCTGCCTGTCACAAGCTCTATTAAGCCTACATTTAATACCTGGAGGCAGTGAAACGTAAACAGGGGTTATACAAGAATCATGGATCACAGTACAGTTCTCTTGGGGAAAAAAAGAAAGTCAATCTCACTTACATTGCTCTGATAACTGATTACTGTATTTCTTAACAGTGGGTTCAGAAAAACATTTTTTCTAGCATCCTCTCTCCTTCCCCTAAAAAATCTTAACTGATTAGCATGTTGCTGAAAAAGCAGTCTCCAATACATCTTCTTACTTCTTAACAGATTTCTTTTTGCTCCAAATGTAAAATTACACTGCACAGCTTTACAAATTTTTTGCATGTCTTAGAGATTAATCTTTGTAAATTAGAAATAGAATCAGACAACACTTTTTTATTAATACTACAGACCACAGTGGAATGTCAAGGATCTGTAATATCGTTTCTCCTAAAAGATGCAAGTAGTCACAGTGTGGTTCAATGAGGTTTTATGACTTTCATTATCCTCACCTAATGTTCACTTATGTTAAAACGCCTTGGATTACACAACTCTACTGATTTTTGAGAAATTCCTTCTCCCATTTCCAGTCCAGAGCTGTTCAATTAAATTTTTAAAAGTTACTCTCGGAGAGCAGGACAGCTCCAGAAGAAGCAGATATTTCCCTACCTCTCCACTAAAGCTGCACAACTCCTGGCTTCTACAATATACTATATACTCTATACTAAAGCAGACCAAAAAACAAAGTGAGAGTTGAGAGTACTTTGGGGGAGTAAGAAATGTACCCGCACAGATTCAGTGACACTGGGCACCCTGACAAATAGCTGTGCAAGGGATGCACCTGCATTTCTAACTCACAAAAGTTGCAACAAGAAAGAAGATCCTATATGTGTCCTTACAGGAAGTCATTGCAGAGATCTGGCCAGCTCAGCTTCTAGAAATTGCACTGTAAATGAAAGCATCAAAATTATAGAATTATAGAATGAAACAGCATTTCTGATCTTTTTTGTAAGGGCTCACAAACCATGGGAGATACAAGAATATAAGATAGAAAAAGTCCAGCAAAACGGTCACATTGCTGTTTCCCTGAGACTTTTGTAATACACCCAATACATCTGTATCCATTAATTAAAGCATCTTACTGAAATCGAGTTTTCTAAAGCAGTGCACAGACCCTTTGATCTTCCCAGTTCCCAGATAGCCACAAAAAACACAGGAGGAGTGGGGTGGAAATCCAGCATTCTTCACTGTCTGGTAACTGGTTTAAGGTATTTCTATACAATCACAGTTGCTGTGGAACTTTGAAAGATCCATTACTTGTGAATAGGTTAAATAGGGCTCCAATCTGCCCAGGCTCAGGAGCAAACCCACAGCAGGCTACCCAAGTCAGAAGGAAGATTCTCTCTCTCCAGTTATTAAAGACATTGTAGCTGCGAATTATACTGTACTGTATGCCCATCTTTCCCAACCATCCTTGAGTTATCACACATTGAAAAAATCTAGTAGTCACATACAGATGGCCAGGCAAAGATAGGTAACTGCACAAATATTCACAAGTCAGCGTCTGAAACTGCTTCATTACTATGAATAATCATAACACTTTTCTTCATGGTATTTTTATACGGCACTTATTGTTGTCTTCCTTTCCCCTGTTTTTCTTACTAAACTGACAAAAAGGGGATACAGAACCAACTCTAGAGAGCTAAAATTTCCTGAGAAGCCATCTCAGCTTTTTTCCCCACAGAGCAGAAATAGATTTAACTTTAGTTAATTTAACTTTTTTGTGAGAACATTAGACTTTGAAGACATGATTCTTTATTTTACTCTACTGGGAGAAGAGGCAAGAGAATGTGAGAAGAATCATTATTGCTGACTTTCCATTTCTTCATAAAATTTCAGAATAATAGTCAGCAAGATATTGCAACACCAAGTTATTTCTCTTATTTTTTTTCTTCCATGAATTAAAAGAGAGAGAGCGTAAGAAAAGTGATGTGATAGGATATGCTACTCTGTTGAGAAAATAAAGACAATTCCATGAGAATGATCAGTAAGCCTGAATACTAAACCAATGCAACCAAACCGATCAAATCTGAAATCCTATTTTCATCTTATGTCTTGGCTCCTGACAGTAAAGATTTGACCCCCCCCCCCCTTTTTTTTTTTAAATACTCCTATTATACAGTTATGGTCCCATTATACAAGTACATGTTTAAAAAAGAATGGATTTCTTTCTCTCATAGTCCAGCCTTTACTCTCAGTATTTGGAAAATAGAATGTAAATCTTTTGACAACAATCATTCCTTTGCTACTTGATGATGGTGTCAGAAACACAGCTTTATGATTTTGACAACAGATTTGTCTGTTTGAATTATCTAGACTACATAAAATGGGGTCATAGAGACAGCCTTTATGAATTGTCCTTAGTATTCTGTATATACAAAAATTTACATTTATTAACCAAGAGGGTGGGATAAAGTTCAGGAAGTAGCATGAAGGACCTGTAGACCAGACTCTCAGAAATGCAGACATCCAATTCCTACAATTTAGATCCTCAAAAAACATGCTAACTCCTGTACAAAGCTTTAAATCATCTAATGCCAGCTTGCATACTACAAAATGTCTAGGGGCAGTATTAGTTTCTTATATATCCACTTAAAATTCAACAGCTATGCCTTCTGCAGACATCTGTCTTTAAGGGTGGTTTATTATTAACCAGATCAGTTTCCAGTGGAAAGCCTGGCTCTATGAAGGGTTTTGCCAAACCAAGTGACAGACTAAGTGCTGATGTCAGGCAGAAGTGAGTAGTAGGTGTGAGAAGTGAAACCCATTAGCCAGAATCATCACATCACATGAAACCAGCTTCACAAAGCAAAGTTCACATGAAAACTTTGCCTCAAACAATTCAGCCCATGCTTCAGTGACTATCGTTTCATGCTTCTATACAAACACGGGTATCTCCTTACAGGCAGATTTAAGAACAAAGACTCCAGAGAGTGGCAAGACTTAAGTTAAATATACCACATCAGCATAACTTACTGATTTTCTGCACAGATTTATTTTTATGGCCATACTACTCAAAAGAATTTGTGTTAAGATCAGGTACCCTATTGGCCCTTCCTACACAGTGCACTGTAACATACAGCATACCTGATCTCAGGCAAAAGCTTTGTGTCAATATTTACAAGTGCTTCCGTAAGTGTACATATGCCTGTATAAGCCAATAAACATCAAAACATCACTATTTGTGAAGGATTTCCTGGGGAAGGAAAGAGTGTTCTGTCTTTCAAGGTGGTATAACAATTTGCTGAAAACACACTTAAATGTAACAGGCTGAGTCATAAGGGTTTGCCAAAAGCCAAGGGAAAAGAATCAAAAGAAATTACCTCTTTCTGGAATTCAGAACTAAGATTTAAGTCTGAATGAGCACCAATTATGTTTATGGTATGATTCTATACCTCTCCAAATAAATATGCACCTTGTGTAAATGCATCCTAAATACCAAAAACACGCTTATCAACGAGCAATGGAACAGAAAGAGCTTTTACTTCTGAAACAGGGTATGTATTTCATTTCTGGCACATGTGTCTATAATAGTGTTGCTTACTTCTGACTTTTATAAATAAATTCCTAGCCTTCTTTGAGGCAAGCAAGATTTCAGGATAACCAACTAATAGGAATATCCAGTCCCTACAGTTGTGGAAACCCTTAAGATCAGGATGCTGGGCACTTCTAGATCTCCACTATCCCAATCCACTTTTATAAGGTTTGAAAAAAATTGTAGGATGCACCCTAACACAAGTGCACATTCCTGTACTTTAACCGATATATAAGAGAAGGACCTTCTCTTGCCCACTGTCAACCAGATAAGCTCTCCTGCAGCAGCCCATTGCTGCAAACAAGTGAAGTGCACTCAAAACCTCTAGAGCCATAAGGGTGTTTACAGTAATTCTAATCTTAGGTGCCTCTCTCCGTGCATCCTGTAGGGAGCGAGGCCCCAAGTCACGCTTTTGATCCCGTTACACACCCAGGAGTCTAAAAGTTAGATGCTGTGATTTTTATTCCACGTTCTAGTTTCTACTCTTGTTTCAGAAGTCTCACAGTCTTAACACAAGCCCTAAGATTCGCAGTATTTCTGTTTACCTTAGAAGATCGGTTTCTTCACTTGTTGTAAAGGCCTCCAAGTTTTGCTTCTGACAGTAACAATATAACAGTAATACAGTGGTCTTGAGAACACAGTTTCCACCACTTACAGAACGCCTGTATTCTTGGAGGAAGCACCATCTGAATTCATATTACACGAAGTTATAAGTTCAAGCCTTAGGAGTGTTTCCTGTGGATTTCAGGTGTAAATTTGAGTAGGAGATGCTTGCAAAACATTGAGATAGCTCAATACAAGACTGGAAAACTTCACAGCTCTGCAAATCTGTTGCAGAAAACATAACTGCATTCACATGACTGACCAGAGTACTGATGTATAAAGCTCAAGCCTCAACACAAGACTTGTAGCAATGTTCATCCAAGGAATAGCATAGTAAGAACCATTTAATCTGAATTGGTAGTATAAGTATAGGAGTTACTTTTCTAACTGAAGAGGACAAAGCACAGTTTAAGTTCAGTTTACCACTGTTTAAGAATAGGATATTCACCATCACAGAGTGCTTAGAAACTCACGTGAAGGGTTTCAATTCACTAGGTGCTCTACAACACAACCAGGAGACATCCATCTCTCATGATAGAGTTGAAATTTAAAAACATAGGTGAAAACTGTGATAAAGGCAGAAGTGTTGCTGACAGTTTATGGGAAGTGATTTTCAAGAGTACTCAAGAGGCTAAGGAAGTCCAGAGGCTGAAGTCCAGAGGCTGAGGAAAGAGCTTATGCTTGATCAACTTGCCCAGTGTCATATGGAGCTCTCAACAGCTTTGAGAAGTGAACCCAGATCTCCCAAGCCCCCTCTCCGGTGCTTTAACAAGAACATCCCCTCTCTCCATTACTACTCCAGGCTGTCATTTCTTCTACTTGGGTTACCACACAGTTTGAGTGAAGTATGTCTCAAAACACATGTTTTCACTAGATCAGTTGGCATTACATTGTATCTGATAAATACTGCATGTGTAAATATATGAAAATAGAGAAAAGGGGGGAAAAATGTAGCAAATAGATAAAGATGACTTTTTCCTTTCCCTTTCTTCCCACACAGGCATCCTTTCATTTCCATATTGACCTGATCGCTTATCCACAGGTCCATCAGTTCCTATGCAATTTTAAGACACACTTCATTATTAATTTTATTCACATCACTGCCCTCTTGAAAACTACGTTGTTAGTATTTGAGTATTAATTCCATTTCCAAGAGTTCTACCTCTGTTTTCTTCCCCCTTGTGTCTACTCAGGCAGGTCGTTAATTAACAAATGATTACAGGTAACAGGTTTACATTTAAGTACTCAGTGGTGCAGATGTCTGAATCTATTCACTAGGAAAGCCTACTTTTTCATTCACTGAGTATGCACAAAGTATTGGTTTTATTGCTTTTAATTTATTTCCATTTAATCTGAAGAAGTATGAGGCATCTGGTTAGAGAGCAGGCATATGGAACAATGGTGCAGTTACAAGAGCCACAATATACTTTTTACTATTAAATTCATACTTTCACGAGTAGTAAATAGAGCTTTTAAGCAAAACAGAAGATACTTTATCAGAAGGAACACTGTCAGTGTCTACCACTGGAATGCCATCAATTTTAGCTCTCCTACTGCTCACATAATGAGCAGAATCAGGCCCTAGATCTCAGAAGTAGGCCAGCTAAGTCAAAACCTTATTGGTGTCTTGGTACATTTCATTTTACAGAGTCCCTGAACAGCAGCTTCTCTCAAAATATCAGTTATTCACAACTTCAAAGGAAGTGAAATACTGAAAGTTTCAGATTATTGATATCATTTCACTGGCAATGACAGGAGCAGCAAAGCTGAAAAGCAAGCTGGAATATTCAATGTCAATGCAAAAAAAAAAAAATTAAATAAAAACTAGGGCATGGTTGGAACTCTGTGTGAACAATTCCAAGGCAGCGAAGTCTTATATCAGTTAGAGGTTACAGGAGAAACTGATTAGATATTCAAATTGCAGACTGGATACTGAAAAATAGAACAATTAATACTTCATTTTCTCTTCGCTAAATGCAGTTATGGCTTGCCAATCTTAATTTCAAGCCTAAATGATTTTAGAACCATAACAAGGGAGTCTATAATGTGTTTGATTTGTTTATACTTTAACAGTTAAATGTTTTTTATTATTATTTTCAACAGATTACTTAAAATTATTTTGCTGATATTTTGGCAAGGGTGAAGAAATACTTTGAAGAACAAGTTGTCCCAGCAAAGAAGGGTCAGTTCCATTTCCTCATGCTATATGTAAACAAATTGTCATGGGTAAAACCTTTGGATTTTTTTTGTGACAATAGAACCAATGGATTAGTAACACATGATATTAGAAATAGTCAGAACATATTCAGCAGTAATCTAGAGACTGTAGAACATGTCTTTGATATTTTGCTACTTAAACCAGATTTCACCCAGATGCCGTGTTGCAACTAGTGCTGCATAGTGAGGTACAGGTCCTAAAGTAGCTCTAAATCCTCTGGGCTCCTAGGTCAGCAGGCAGCATACAGTACCATACTCTCCTCTATTCAGAGGTCAGCTCACAGTTGCAAGACACAAGGATGTCCTGGCCACATCTTCTTTGCTGTGAACACCGTCCCTGTACTGACAGATAGGATGGGTGAGGAGGGACAGAGAGCAAGAGTCCAAGGCCACCCCACAATGACTACTGAAGCACAGTAAGCAGAGGCAAATCAGGACACCTGCAGCAAAAACATAGCTTTTATCCTAAGAAACATGCAAAAGTAAGTGTCCCAAGGGATCACGTGGTCAAAATTTTTCAGAGCATGTGGAAGCACTGCAATGTCTACACAGAAACATGTTTTTCCTCTGTTGCTGGTTTACTGTTTTGGTTCATTACAACCACATTTTCAAGTCTCACATGCTGCACCAGTACAAAAATTTTGTGTTTTCTTAGGGTAAACCAAATACTGCTTTATGACTCATTTAGGGTATAATCTGTTTAACAAGAAAACAAAACGAAACAAAACGAAAAGAAAAACACCAAAAAAACCCCAATAAACAGTTATACAAAGCAGAATGGTGTTAAGCTGTCAGTCTTGTCCTGAGCATGAGGAGACAGATGCTCTCTATGAAAAAGATAAAAGAAATTCTCCACATTTTCTTTTTTCCTCTCCGAAACACTGTTTTCATAAATCTCTCTGTACAATAGCATTTTTCTAAGAACTGAAATAAAACACACACACACAAAGGGAGTATTACTGCTTGACAGACTTTCTTCTTTTCCCTCAAACACAAACATAGGTGTATGTGGGATTTACTACAGTAATATAAGGAACACTTAATTTTACCACTACTTTCATCATATCTTCCTGGTCATAACAGTATAAGAAGGAAATAGATATAGCTCCAGAACACAAAAAAATAATTTTATTTATCAAACCTTCATTTCACCTTTAATCGTGTGAAACTTTCACTAACATGAGAAGTTTTGCTTAACCAGACTACATAAAAGCCAAAGACAGGTTTCCATATTTTGTCTTGGATGAAAGACAAAAGGGGCATCCTATAATTCAAGTCAATTTACATAACAGCCAGATTCTGCATACTTCACAGACAAATATGAGATACGGTCCCTGACCCACATAGCTTGCAATCTAACCAAAGACAATATGAATGAAGATAAATGCCCCAAAAGCTTATGAAGGGAGAGAAATTGTAATTACAGATGTAAGAGTTTGCTATACCAATGACTTAAAGCTGCTGATTCTCCCTCCCCCTGTTCCAAACAGTAGCTGTGCACTGCATAGCATTTTGAATGTTGTTATTTTCCTTTACATTTTCTTTCCTTTTGTTTTTTAAAAGCTTTATAGAAATTTGCTTGGTGATAGCGAGAAGGATTTGTTCTTTTGTGCCAGCAATCTTTGACAAAACTGTCTGCTAAGTGTGAGCTTTTAACCAATTTTAATAAGGACTCTTGTAATCAATGATATCTTGACTAATGTGACTAAGAAGCTCCATTTCATGAAAAAAAAAAAAAAAAAAGAGCTGGGTCAGGTTGACATTTCATTTTCTACTCAGTGTCACCACTCTTTTTTTAAAACACCACTATCCAGATAGTTCCTGCTTATCGCTCTGCTTCAGACGCTCATAATGATTAGCTACAAACTTGAAAAAAAGAGAAACCTTACAACTCCAGGAAGGGCTCTGTGTCCTAGACACTGTTTTTAATGAGCAATCATGACACAAAAGTTCTAGTAGAAGCATGATAAACATGTCACTAACGGGGAAGTGTCTTTATTTCCTTTGATTTTTTTTTTCTTCCAAAAGATGAAAGTGATCTCACACTGTACTTGTATTTTAAGAATGCTTTCCATTAAAGAGACCTCACACGTTAGTGACGGATTTCCAAGGAAGATATAAGGGCCCAAATCCCACTTTGGGTGCTAAAAGCCATCATTTAGGAATCCTGACTTTTGAAAATCTAGTGTTGCTTTCCCTTTTAAAGTCCCAGTGTTACCACTGCTTCAGCCACAGAGTAGTAACTAGTACTTAGTAATTCCTGAGGCCCTCTGGGATGCACAACCTAGACTTCTGACACAATTTGGCAGGAAAGTATCATGGTTTAAATCATATACAATCCCACACAAAGTACCTGAGAAAGTCATGCCTCCTTTCACATCCAGAAATCTAATGATTTGGGTCTTCACCTGACACTTAGGAGGCCAATGTACTAATTCCTTTTTCTGCTTGATCTGTGACAGACGTCTGAACCAAAGACTGTGCTTATTTATGAATCTGCATGGCACACTGAGCAACAGCTCCCATGGCCCACCTATGAAGGTGTTCTGTTTTGTAAGAAATGCTTAGCTACTCAGGGGGCAATAGAGAAAGCAAAAGGAGAATTCTGCAGTCTGGTTGTTATGGCATTCATCAGAGAGATCCAAGAGCTAACTAACCCCTATTCTGATGAATATTTAAGGTTCTTCTCTCTTGTTGAGGCTTGTCTGCTTGGTATAAAATCCTTAAATATTCATTTGAACTGGAATGAGTATCCAAGTATCCCGAATGACCTTGTTACCAACTGCAGATCTATTCTCTCTTCAGGCCAGTAAGTAGCTGACTGTTTACCCAAAGCAGAATACCCCCAGCAGAGAGGGTTGAATGACCCTGCTCCTAAAGCTCTCATGGCTCAAAAGCTACAACAGTTTAAGAAATAAGATGCTTAATCCCTCTGTTACAAATTAGGCAAAAATGTTAATTAGAGTATCCTTCAACATAAGTAAATGTTCTAAAGAAAGGTATTTTCTCCTTTCATGTTTTCCAGAAGGAACTGTCTTGGTCTAAACATTATTGACATCAAGAAAAAAAAAAAAAAATTACCATTAACACGGAGGAAATGGCATTTGTTTAATTTAACTTTATACAAAGACAGAAGGCCCCAAGTCACATCTTGTCTAAGCCTTTTATCACAGTTCCCTCAGTCTATTCTCATACATCCTGCCAATAATTCTGCCTGCTGGGAATGCTATTGTCTAGGCAACAACACCCAGTTGTGTTGGCCAAGCTCGTAACCTTCCACGATGCAATGATTGGCTTGGTAGATAAGGAGAGAGCGCTGGATATTGTCTATCTCAGCTTCAATAAGGCTTCTGACACTGTCTCCCATTATAACCTCACAGAGAAGCTGGTGAAGTATGGGCTGAATGAGCCTACACTGAGTGAAGTGAATTGAAAACTGGCTGAATGGCTGGGGTCAGAGGGTGGTTATCACTGGTATGAAGTCTAGTTGGAGGCCAGTAAATAGCGGTATACTCCAGGGGTCAATACTAGGTCCAATCCCATTGAACGTCTTCATTAATGATCTGGATGATGAGGCAGACTGTACCCTCAGAAAGTTTGCTGATGATACAAACCTGGAAGGAGTGGCTGATACACCACAGGGTTGTGCTGCCATCCAGAGGGACCTTGACAGGCTTAAGAAATGGGATGACAGGTACGTCGGCAATTTCAACAAGAAGTGCAAAGTCCCGCACCTAGGGAGGAACAACTCCATGTACCAGTACATGCTGGGCACCACCCAGCTGGAAAGCAGCTTTGCAGAAAATGATCTGAGGTTCCTGGTGGACACCAAGTTGAACAGGAGCCAGCAATGTGCCCTTGTGGCAGAGAAGGCTAACAGTATCCTGGCCTGCATTAGGAAGAGTGTCCCCAGCAGGTTGAGAGAGGTGATTTTTCCCCTCTACTCAGCACTGGTGAGGCCACACCTGGACTACTGGGTCCAGTTCTGGGCTCCCTAGTACAAGAGAGAGATGGAGCTACTGGAGAGGGTCCAGCAAAGGCCTGCAAAGATGATTAAGGAACTAGAGCATATCTCCCATGAGGAAAGGCTGAAAGAGCTAGGATTGTTCAGCCTGGAGAAGAGAAGGCTCAGAGGGAATCTCATCAATGTATATAAATACCCAAAGGGAGACTGAAAAGAGGACTGAGCCAGGCTCTTTTCAGTGATGTCCAGTGACAGGACAAGAGTCAACAGACACAAACTGAAGTACAGGAGGTCCCATCTGAACATCAGGAAACTTTTTTTTTTTTTTTTTTAAAAACAGTGAGGGTGACTGAGCAGTGGTACAGGTTGCCAAGAGAGGTTGTGAAGTCTCCCTCCTTGGAGATACTCAAAAAACATCTGGACACGGTCCTGGACAATCAGATGGCCCTGCTTGAGCATGGGGACTGGGCGAGATGAATTCCAGAGGCCTCTTCCAGTCTCAATCGTTCTGGTCATTAGGTACCATACACTGATCATTACTACAGTGTACCAGGGTGCATTGGACTTATCACTACAATGGCCTAAATCCCACAGCAAATGCCATTTCAGGGCTTTTGAGTACACTCAAATGCCATGTGCAGCATCCCATTTTGAGATGTTAGGATGTCTGAATTGTTTATATGAATTTATAAAAAGTTCAGTATTCTAACTAAACAAGAAATCTTGCAGGGGTTCAAAGCCCTATGTGTTCTCCTTTTTATTTATGAGTTTCCACTGTACTTACAGAGCTGGGAACCAAAGTTACAATTGACACAGAAACATCTATTCTTTTAGCCCCTGACACTTTGCTAGCAGAGAAGGCACTACTGTCACTAGGGAATT
The DNA here is from genome assembly GCA_008921705.1 of Burhinus oedicnemus. Classification (NCBI taxonomy): domain Eukaryota; kingdom Metazoa; phylum Chordata; class Aves; order Charadriiformes; family Burhinidae; genus Burhinus; species Burhinus oedicnemus. Next base: position 1,544,759 of record VFFE01007698.1, read on the forward strand.
CAAGGTCTCGTGAATATCTAGCTCAGTGTCAAGGACCACCTGTGACAATCTGACCAGGAGTATCTGAAAGAAAAATACCCCTTAAAATGTATGAAAAAGGCATACATTCTTTTCCCTCTTGGAAGCTCATTTCTCCCTGAGATTCAGAAAGAGCAACAAATCACTAAGTCTACCATTACTGTTAAAAGAATTAGAAGTTTCTATAAATGTAGCTTTACCTGCTGGGCAACCTTACATGCAGACATATCTGTGAGTACTGACTCTAATTAAAATATCTAAGAGAGAACTTCTATTTCCCTCAGCAAATCATGTATTCACCAAGCTGGTCTCACACTGTGAGATGCAGAAGACTGGTATCTCTACAGAGAATTGCAGAGGGAGGGACTTGAACAGCTTCAAGCATACCCTTGGTTCTTAAGAAGCAATAAATAATTAAAATGATGGGTGAATTATACCCACCTGGAAGAATAATTCTTAAAAATGGAGGATTCAGGACAATAGAAATATACTAGAGTTGCTGAAGGGTGCTTGCCAGAGGAGATTCAAAGCCAAATTCAAGCTGACTCTAAAGATCCAAATAATCAGTCTTTATCTGGATGAAGGAAATGTCCTTACTCCATCAGTCCTAATGAAATTAATAGGACCTCTTGGATGGTGAGGTCATGGAAGAAAGTACACTCTGCTAACTAATACTCAAAATTATTATTCCACCATCTACATTAACTTCAAGCTCTTTTCTGTGTATATGCACTGCTGAAGAGGTCACATGTACATTCTCTAATTCTGCATTTGGTTATCTGTGTCTAGGTTGCAAAAGGGATTGTAAGGCTATATTTAACCTGCCTCCTTCCTAGCAAGGCTTGACTTGAGGCTTCATCTCCAAGAACCAACCTATGTGCATTCCTATTGTCTTGTGGGGAAAGCTTGAATCTGAGCAGTTTCCCGGACTGCAGAGCCGGTCAGCTCTGAGAATAGAGCCAGAGCATGAGGCCAACAAGTACGCATGATGGGCCATTAGTTAGAGTGGGATCACTCCAGTCCTGCGCATACAGAACACCTCAGTACAGTCTGAAGCAAGTAGATTCCTATTCCAGTGAGCCTAAATCACAGCAAGGAAGAGAAGTAATAAAACAGAGGAACAAACGCAGATTCTTTCCAAGTGAGGAATAGGAAAACAGAAGGAGAATGACCTGCAGTGAAGTTTTATATCCTCAGATTTGCAGATTTTAAGTCATAAAAAAATAGACAGAATAGTTTAAAAGGGTCCTAAAACTTACTTGATGTTAGGCAGAGAATGTTTTTACCAAGACAGGTATTGTAGATGCAGCTGTAAATTTGCTTTCCTATGTTCCTATGGCAAGAGGTGAAGTGCGAAGGAGTAGAAGGGAATCTGACAAACTTAATGTGACAGCACCGGTGAGATCCAGTCCTGCCCGTGAGGCTGTTGTCACTGAGATGTTTTTAAGATCACCTGGATACGTCCAGCCCACACCTGGGCAAAATAACTTTGCCGTCAGTTCCATGCCACATGTCTTTTGGCACAGAACACTATTTCTCTGTTTTCCTATCTCGGTACAAGCTTCAAGCAATGATTAATTCAAGCCTACAAATATGCTCTATTTGGTCTTTACATTTCAATGACATGGGGAACACCACCCAGGTCATGGAAGTGTTAAGAGGAGCAGTAAAGGACTGGGAAATACAAGAACCACATCAAAGCCACTTTTGTGGCTACCTTAAGCTGTTACTGCACAGGCAGCAAGAAAATCCAGGCAGAAGCTGCAGCCATGTTGAAAAGTCCAGACAAAAGTAGATGAGGAGTACAATCTGGGATCCTAACAATCTGGAAAAAAATGCCTTTTTATATTTCTTTTCTTTCTTTTTCTGAAGCAAAAAGGGAATCACCTCCCAGGTAGAGGTTTTCTGGTCTTCGTACTTCCATTTACAATTCAATGCTCATTATTACATATTGACTTCTTAAGGAGGAATTTTAGCCCTTTTAAAAAGTTCACTGCCCTGTTAAATTGGCAATGAGCCACAAATATAAAGGCTTTCCAGATTTTTTGTCCTATAGCAAATATGAATAAAGAAATAAATCAAAATCTATCCCTCTAATTTGTCACTTGTGATCAAAAGACCAAATAGGAGAAATTTATCAGGGCAAATGCTATACAGAGAATGAATTAATACTACAATCGTTGGCCTTGCCTAAGAAATTGAATCATGGAAGATGTGACTAAATTTGCAAAAGCAACAGTAATAAATGATTTAAAATTTAATGCACCTGATCCAGGGCAAAATTAATTTATGCTTAATAGAAAAAATCCAGAGGTTTCATTGTAATTCTATGCAAGATAAAGAATGAATGCTCCTGAAACTGAAGTAATTATGAATCATTTGCCGCAATGTTTAAATGAGAACTGTAATGGACTTTAGGAAAAGAAAGAAATTGACTGAGACTTGGTTTCATTAGTGGAATGCATCTAAGATTTATGCATTAGAAACAAATACATTTATCTGAAACAGGATTGTTTTTCTGGGAAAAAAGTCAGAACCTTTAAAAGCTTTTCATAAAAGTGACAGTAAGGAGTCAACCCCTACCTGTTGCTCATTACCATCATGAAACTAAAAGTATAATGGGCTCAGTCAGGGATTAGGAGCCCATTGTCCCAAACACTGGACAAGCATTTCGTAGAGACATGCTTTTACACATAGTTCAGCACCTCAGACCATATATCAAGATAAAATTCAGCAAAGCACTGGAACCTCACTTAATTTTGAACAAGCACACCAGTATCTCCCAGTTCAGCACAGCACAACCCTAATTCCACTTTGTCTCATTCCATTTCTTTGTCAGATTCCAGCCTAAGTCCATTTTCTCTTCTATGCCTTCACAGAGAGGTTATGTACGTATTTATGACCTAGACAAAGATCTAAAAGAAATTCTTTTCAGGTTCAATGACACATATTTACATTTTTAAAAACAGACTTAGCTATTTAAGAGCTCAAGACATTTTCACTAAAGCATACCAGATCATTTAGAAATTAAGTATATTCACTTTTCTTTCTGTTATAGTCTTCCTATAACTACATAACTCAGAATAGCAATATAGTTAATGCACATGATAATTATCATGACTACAATTAGTAGGACCCAAAGAGACATATAGTTCTAATCTTCTGAAATTTTTTATGTTCAGTGCTTCTCTGAGAAGGACCTAAAATGGCAGTGCAGATTTCCATCTAATTCCCAGAACAATATTTTTTATCTCCTTATGAAATATGTATTTTCATATATATATATTTACTTAACATCTCAAACTTAATTCAGTTTCTCATTTGCAGAATACATTCACAGACTTAAGATCCTATTCTAGCAATCCCAACATCAATTACATTTAAAGAAAAAAAATTGCAATTATTATTCAATTTAATCTAATAGAAGTAGCATTTAATCTAACAGAAGTAGAACAGTAACAAATCATTTTAATGACGGTCCTAAACTCTTCCCAGAAACCCCATCCTGTAGATTCTGCAGTCTGCCATTAAGGTCATCACATTGAGGCTCCTTTCAGTTGAGGAATGACTTCCAGAGACAACAGACCCATATGGAGATGGCTCTACTCCCTTTTTCCATACTCAGAGAACAATCCAACTCCAACTGCTCCATTCTTTTCATCTGTGCCACAATACGCTGGGATTAAGAGAAGAAAGTCACTTCCACATTCAAAACCTTATCCACTGAAATTATTCACCCAAAATCTCAGCTACTTAAAATATTTTATTTCTTTGACTCATACGTCAGTTTCTACTACGTCAGAAATACTTTGTTCTCTTGTAGACAGGACAGCTAATTCTGGGATACAAAGTCCTTTACAGCTGAACTGTGCAAAAACACCATCTATCATCCAGCCAATAATCTGTATATGAGCCAATATCCTATCTTTCTGAAATTCTTTCTCCAGTTTGTAATTTTACTTCCTTCAAAAGCTGCTTGTTCAGATAGAAGGAAATTGGCTGAGCAATGGCTATTCTTCCTAGAAAAGGAAACCATTCTTCCTAGTCATTCAACTAACCAAATAAGAACTTGACTAAAAGGCTAAAGATTTTCTAGTGGGAAGAAGGGGGAGATGATGTATCTACATGCAGATAGATAAATTCTAGCAGGAAAGCAGAGGCAGATTTAAAACAACCAGATGCAACTTGCTGCATATAGAAGTGACACTAAAAAACTACAGAAGCATATTTGTCTCTCCTCCAGGAAAAACATCCCAGCAACTACCACAAAAGCTTAAGGGTGTACATAAGAAAACTTTTCTGCTTAGACATTGTTTCTGTAATTGACATAGCAATTGAAGTTTCAAATATATGCAAAATACAGTATTTCTTAGTGTGAGGGAAATGGCTTATAGTTTGGTGAGGCTTCTGCCTCACACACTTAAAAATTCTTACAGTATGCTTGCCATTTGCTTCACTTCTTGGTGGCTCACTTGTACACTCTCCATCCTTCAATACAGCCAATAGATCATCGCAGTTCTTGTTGCTGTTCCTTATGAACTGTTGGTTAAATGTCACCAGGCCCTCACTGATTTATAGATACTTTAAATTATTGAAGCATTCTTTTACTCACTTCTTATTAAGTCTGTTTCCTCATATTCCCAAACCCTCATTCACATTTATCTCACTTAGCTGACTCCTATCTTCTTTCTCTTCCCCCTTTGTGTTGAAGACTGAAACAAAGTAGATGCTGAGAATGTCATCTATCTTCATGCAATCTATTATTTAGATTTTTCATTTTAAAGAGATTGGATGACTTAGGGGATTTTTAATTGGGTAAAACTTTCCCTGCTTTGTTGCTAGGTCATGTCCATTATAGGTCACCAATGACTGAAAGCTGGTCTCTGCATAACAAGGCAGTGATTTCAGGTGTTCACAAAGAGATGATGAGGGAATAACTTTTATTATTATGTTACCAACTCAGATTTCAGGCAGTTCAGTGCAGATCAAAAGTGTTCTGCTCAGTTAGACCTCTCACTGCAAGTTTGAGCTGAATTTCTGATTATACCAAGATCAGATGAATAAAAACTTGCCACACAGATGGAGCTAATCGTATTTTCGGGGCGGGAGGCTCTTGCTAAATGGAAAAGGAAATTAAACTTTGCAAAACAGAATGAGGATACTCAGACAGTTCTGTGAGCGGTTAATCCCATATCATTCATGTTGGCTGGTTTTTTTTAATATAAAGAATTTTATTTACAATGGCTGAAAATATGGAATCTTTGACTTAACCCTTTTGTATTAATTTTTATTGAAAGTATAAACAGTTCTGACTGCAATACTATGCAACACCATGATAACTATGAATGAATGCCAAAGTCCTTTGTATACACAGAAGAACTCTATAAAGAGAACATCAGATAAAGTTGGGCGGGTAATTACAGGTAGACAGATGCTGTGAGGCAGGATCACAAGAGAGGAGCGCTCTGCAGAAAAACACGAATCGAGCTTGGACAGAGGCAGAATCCAGAAAGGCTGTTCTCAAATCTGCTTTTACATACACACCTATTTCCATGACAATCTTTCAGAAGCTCAGCTTTGCTCCCAAATTTTCGCCTAGATTCTGTCCCTGCCAAGAACTATAGCACTGAAATTCAAATATATTTATTCTGTAACCCTTGTATTACATTAAGCATCTGTTTCCCATACACATGGCAACAGTACACTCTTACTATTCTTTGCTATTTGAAAGCAGAGTAGAAGCAGCCTTAACCACATTTTTGTTTAAAAATACAGGATCAGTGACCAGATTGTCTTCTTAATCACACAAAAAACTGAGGACTATACGAATTTTCTGAGATGGAGTAATCTTCATGAGTTACATTATGTTTGATGTGTCTGCATTTTTCTATCAACAAAAAGAAACTGTATGTATTCGTCAAAAGCACATTATTCACATGACACTGTTTTGGGAGGACAGAAGTTTCCTGGACAACAGCTAAATAAAGTACATATTTTGCAATATTAACGTTATTTTTCTCAGCTCTCTCACTTACATAGATCCCCTTTTCTGACTTAAGATTTTAAGTGATTTTTGGAGTATTCTGTAACTTTTTCATTAAAAAATAAAGAGCAGATTATGAATACAAAGCTGAAGATGAAAGCTGAGATCATAGAAAATGGCAATACAAAATTTAAATCTCCCTACCTGCCTCTTTCATTATTTGATAAATTTACAATGAGAAACAGCTCTGTTGGGTTAAAGTATGGGTGCACACATATGTACAGATGTGTTGACTGAGGGCCTGTTCTTCTAATGGGAGCCGATACACATGCCGTTTTATGTATGTACGTTCACTTTAATATACACGTATGCCTGTACATATGCATATATTAAAGTGAACGTACATACATAAAAAAACGGGACAAATGTATATCGGCTTTCATTAGATGAACAGACCCTCAGAGTCAGCAGTAATACACGAACATTTTTAGGGAACTTGTATGATCAACAGTTGCACACAGACAGGTTTTTTCCTCAATTTCTGGTATGAAAACCTCTTATTTATTCACCTGTGTTAAAACAAGATTTTTAACATTGGTTAAAAAAATGCATCTGATGTTGAGGCATGAGGCTAGAAAGGTAGACACACGATGTTATAAGTGCATTCTATAACAGATAAATAGAGTAAGAAATAAATATCATGTACTCAGTATGTACTGACTTGTGTAACAGAAATGCAGAACAATATTAGGTCAACAGATGCAGCCAAATTGCTAACACTAAAAATTAGCATACTATCATTGTAATCACCAGTCTACCCTTCTTAAGGCAGGGAGTGGAGGAATAAATTTTTTTTTCTGTTTGAACTGAGGTCTGATCCTTATAGAAGAAATACAGAATTTCATATAGGTTGGTCTTAATTAAATATTGCATTACTGCTGCTAATAAATGATCTAGACTTTAATTATAATAACTTGCTCCTATACAGTGCTTTAATATTAATGTTTTCTCAAAGTATGTTACAAGGTTCGTTATCTTTATGGCCATTCTAAAGGCAGAGGAACAAGGCACAGAAAGATGAACCTCCATAGCCATTGTCACCCAGTTGTCATAGAGGAATAAATGCTCCCTAGACCTGTGCCCCCTTAACTAAACAGCACTTCTCCCTTAGAAGAATTTTTAGTTTCAAACACATCAATTTTAAAACTACAAGCAAGATGGTGATTTTTAAACGTGTCTTATGGAAAAAAAAATACCCTCAGAACAAGAACATAAATATACACAAAATATAGCCTGGAGCATTGAATCCATCACCCATGTATAATGTCTTATTGAGAAGGCAGCACTAGCACTTTTCTAGGTGCAGCTACAAGACATTTCTCCCCGAGAAAATCAGTCTCCAGTACTTGTTCTGCTTCACAGGATGTTATGATAACACCAGGAGGATGCCTGCCCTGTTTGTCTGAGAAAGCAATGAGCAGTGGAAGCTTTCAATTACCTCAGTCTTTGTAAAATTAGAACATTTTACGAGGTTTAAAGAAAATAAAAATAGAAAGGACTTGGGTGTGATAAGAAGAGTGGCACAGTGAAAATGTGAAACCAAGGCTGTGATCAGTTCTAGTTGTCACATTTCCCATGACAGTCTTTGTCTTGTAATCCTGGACAGAGTTCTAATGTAGATAATTACATTCTTTTTAGCTAGAAATCTCCCTCCAGTTTCAGTTGGCTGGAACATTTTTCTTTCTTTCTTTCTTTCTTTCTTTCTTTCTTTCTTTCTTTCTTTCTTTCTTTCTTTCTTTCTTTCTTTCTTTCTTTCTTTCTTTCTTTCTTTCTTTCTTTCTCTCTTTCTCTCTTTCTCTCTTTCTCTCTTTCTCTCTTTCTCTCTTTCTCTCTTTCTAATATGAACCGCATGCAGAGTTAAACTGGGCAGTGTTAAGCAGCTGCTGCATTTCATTCCAGGCAGGTTGCCATTGACAGATCACGTTGTCTGTCATTGAGGGCCACTGCACTTAGAACCAGAGGTGAGTACCCGGAGTGAATATCTAACCCCAGAGAATCAATAGCAAAACTTCCTTCTGTATCAGTTAAGGTAGGATTTTACAGTTTTGCTATTGCTATATACTTTGAGCAAGTCACTGAACCTCTGTTTCCCTGTTTTTACCTTACCTACTTAATCCCTCTGGTACAAAAACTTCCACTTATGTTGTGGTAATATCCTAACGCAGCCCAGTCCTGATCTCAAATGAACATCAAGGCACAAATGGACTGTGCATATTGCACTAAATTATCAAGCCCACAGAAATTCTTAACTTCATATGTGCTTGCACACTATGACCCACTGCATATTTTGCCAGAGAAGTAATCCTTCAGGGTCCTCAGTCCTGCTCTGGACCTTCAAAAAGGCAGAAACACACATAGTTGTTACCAGCAGTTGCTTGAAGTTAACTGACAAGATCCCATCAAAACCAAAATGATCCAGAGACAGAATTGATGCAAGAGAGGCTTGCAGTGCCAGAAGAAGTCCAAGGGAACGCCATCTGTTTGGACGCACCTGCCAAATGGAGAATGTCCACTTTGTAAAGACTGTGCTCTTTGGCCAGAGAGCATGCAGCACATCAAGAGGCAAACCACGCAGGATACAGCCAGATGATATTACCAAATGGGCAGCAGGCAGCTGAACACGCTGCCATGCAAAGCAAAACACAAAAGCAAAAGACAAAGGCCAGCCTCCACAGTCATTAGGCTATGGGAGAGGAAAGCAACACAAGGAGAAAATAGGCATATTTAGACCCTTATTTATCATTTATGATGTCAGGATGCTATTTCAGAGAACTTTAATCACCACTGAAAGAAGCCTGTAATCACAGAGGGACTTGGCTAACTTGAGTGCTTGCCACTCCTCAAAAAATTTTTCCTTTTTTTCCAGTGAAAAAAAGTTCGGGGATGTGAAGCAAAGTCCCTTGGGCTAACATTAAATGCCCTAGGGTTGTAAAACAACAACCAGGTTTCAAGTTATCCATTTCATAGATTATAAGCAGTTCTAAACTCAGTAAAGCTTGAGTGTAGGTGGAACACCAAGTCCCATGCTCATAATACTTGATATTAAAGAAACAGCTTCACTGACCAGGCTCAGTTGAGAAAAGGCAGAAAGAAATGTATAAACTTAGTAGAAAAAGACCAGAGGTGAATGCAGGAGTACTGTTTAATTTGGTTTGAAGTCCAACAAATTGCTAAATTCAGGGTTTTTTCCCCTTTTCAGGCTTTGCATAGCAGTTACTGCTGATATTGACTGCCTAAAAAGCAAACTTTATTAATTAGTTTCGATTGCTAATCTTATGCTTTATTTTTCCATCTTTGATTTTCCTCTTTACTCCTTATTCATAAACCATTACCCCAGCCTGAAGTGTTTCAACCTCTGCTAATGACAATACAAGCATCTCTCAGCCTCGCTATATGAATCTATTTGGAAGCATCATGTATTTTCATGCTTATATTTGATCTTAGTGCCTACTTGCCTCACTGCATGTCTGTCTGAGATTTTCTCCCTCAGTGTAAACTTGGCTTGTTATTCGTAAAGGAACTTCACTTAAAAAAACCCTACACCATAAAATGTGGAAAGCTATTCTGATGATCAATCCAGTACCAGTGTAATTATCCAAGGAAGAATTCAAGTAAGCAAGACTGCATCACGAAAGATGAGGATGGGCTTTGATGTCATCACCTTCAGAAAAATAAGCTTGTGGAATTTTTCAAAACATATTATTTTAGCTATACTAAATACACAGTGAACAGTCTCTGGTGTCGAGAACCTCATTTGACGTATGAAAGGTGGTTGAAGGGACACATTCTCTTAGGCTATTATTTAAAGAAAAACAAGAAATAAAGGCTTTCTGGCTTCCAGGTGTTTACATGAGCTCAGAATTACCCTAAACACAGTATTTTGTCTTTCTCAGAGCCCAAGTTAACTATAGAGCTCTGTGAGACACTAATTACTAGACCAAAAAGCATCAATAATGACAGCCAGATATAACACACGATGTAGAATCTCAGATAGTGCTTAGGAGTTTGTTTCGCCTCTCGATCAGAGAGGGGTCTGTTTTTCAAAGAGAAATTACAGGTGGAACTTTTCTAAACCACAGTTACCCGAAGCGGCAGAAGCATTGCTTCTGCTTGTGCAGAGCACCCCCTCAGACACAGGCTTCCCCACCCTGGGGGATCACCGGGAGGTGGAGAGTCCCAGGAGTGGTTACTGGAGGGCACAGCCAGATTTATACAATGCCTTACACAACCTTCAAGACAACTCCAAAATATTTTCCATTGTTCACCTGGAGCTGCTCATATTTTTTTTAAAACAGTATGGATTGGTTTTCAGTTACCCCAAATATGAAGACCATTTAGCCAAATGTCATCTCAGCCATTCACAAGGAAAGGAGTTAAGACTCCTTAGCGACTCTTAGAGCTGCATCACAACATGTGGGTCTGAATTTACAATAGGCCAAATGTCCTGTTGATTTTATCTGTATATTCCTTCCATTCATTGCAGGGACAAAGAACCAGGTTAAAATCTTATCTAAGAACTATTTGGAGATGTAAGCTTCGTGTTTTTAGCTCAGTTCCAGCTAAAATTGTGAAAAACTCAGCCTTAAGGATGGGCAACTGCATTCAGAAAAGCTGCAGCACTCCAAATGAATCTTTCTTTGTGTGGTTTGTGTCCCTCGTTTGTGTACCAGAAATTTGCGCTGTTATTTAATTTGCAGGCAGTCTTCCAAATGTCCTAGTTTTCTCCCAAAACTTCCGAAAGTTTTGAAAACCAGTTTGGCAACATTTTTCTAGTAAAGCTTCAAGGAGGAAAAAGTAATTATTTTCACACTTCTCTGGATGATCAGCAGAAGCCCAGAAGCATGAGGCTAGTGTAACACACTGCCAAAACCTGTGATTATCAAGTACTGACTAAATCTCTTACTTCTTGCTGGGCTGTAAACTGGCTTTTTTGGCCTACTTCTTGCCATAGAAAATATTGCAAAAAGTAAACATCGATGTCCTTTTTTCCTGCCTCCTTGGTGTCTGAATGAATCATCACCTTTCTCAAATTCTGCACTCATCTAAGATAAGAATCTCGTACAATCACAGGGCTTCCTTTCATGAAAATTTCGGTGTGACTAATGCTCTCATAGGTGTGTGTCAAGGTCATTCTCATAAAGCACTGGCAGCTTCCAAGACCCACATCTCATTGCAGTCTGTTTAGAGATGCCCACATGTTACAGCCCAGAGTAAGTGTTGCCGTCATGTTCACTGAGAACAGGTTTCATACACACACTTCTCAATTGCAGCATTTTGCTGGAGTAGTACTTGTAGCAGCTGGCTCACAAGGTCTGCTAAAATATATCGATTCCAATAGAATAAATCTGAAACCTTCAATGCAGTGAAGTTTATTAACCTCAGCTTTTTGTCAGTCTGGGATAACTATATTAAGTCCTGAGAATGAAATTTCACTACAAAAATTAAGCTGGAATTAGTACTGTGCTAGCTTGTGCCCTCTAGATAGGAACACAGAAGAGACCTGCCAAGCACAAATTAATGCTGTTCATTTGTACAGCACAGTGCCTAGATATTAGGAGTCTAAGAGCCACATGGATAATGTCCGTGGATAATGGACTGCCCAAAGGCAAAAGGAAAATGCAGAAGTCAAAATGGTAAGACTGACTGAAAGCTGTAGGACATTATGCTTTGGCTATACTTCTATGAACCTCACCGGAAAAACATCATAGCTGCATCAGTGTTCTTATCGGTCAACTATGCATTAAGGAATCTGCATAGAAAGTGAAATTTTCAAGAGTTCTTGCTACATGGAGAACTAGAGAAGAAGAAAGCCTTGGAGCAATGCAGCTAACAAAGCAGCCCAGTATCTTCAACAGATCCCCGTACCTGATGTAGTTAACCTTGTGCAGAATGTATTGGGTTTGTGTGGCAAGGTTTTGTTAGCCAGAGGGGCTACAGGGGTGGCTTCTCTGACAAGCTGCTAGAAGCTTCCACTGTCTGACAGAGCCAATGCCAGCCAGCTCCAAGATGGACCTGACACTAGCCAAGGCTGAGCCCATCAGTGATGGTAGTAGCACCTCTGTAATAACATATTTAAGAAAGGGAAAAAAAACCCTGAGCAACAACAGCCAGAGAGAGGAGTGAGAATATGTGAAAGCAATCAACTTTGCAGACATCAAGGTCAGTGCAGAAGGAGGGGGAGGAGGTGCTCCAGGCACTGGAACAGAGATTCCCCTGCAGCCCATGATGAAGACCATGGTGAGGCAGGCCATCCCCCTGCAGCCCATGGAGGTTAACAGTGGAGCAGATATCCACCTGCAGCCCATGGAGAACCCCACACCAGAGCAGGTGGATGCCCAAAGGAGGATGTGACCCTGTGGGAAGCCCACGTTTGAGCAGGCTCCTGGCAGGACCTGTGACCCCATGGGGAGAGGAACCCACGCTGGAGCAGGTTTGCTGGCAGAACTTGTGACCCCATGGCAGACCCATGCTGGAGCAGTCTGTTTCTGAAAGACTGCACCCGATGGAAGGGACCCACACTGGAGCAGTTTGTGAAAAACTGCAGCCCATAGGAAGGATTCATGTTGGAGAAGTTCGTGCAGAACTGTCTCCCATGGGATGGACCCCACACTGCAGCAAGGGAAGAGTGTGAGGAGTCCTCCTCCTAAGGAGGAAGGAGCAGCAGAGACAACATGTGATGAACTGACCGCAAGCCCCATTCCCTGTCCCCTTGTGCCACTTGGGGGTAGGAGGTAGAGAAACTGGTAGTGAAGTTGAGCCTGGAAAGAAGGGAGGGATGGGGGGAAGGTGTTTGTAAGATTTGGGTTTATTTCTCATTACCCTGCTCTGATTTGATTTGTAATAAATTAAACTAATTTCCTCAACTTGAGCCTGTTTTGCTCATGATAGTAATTGCTGAGTGATCTCTCCCTGTCCTTATCTCAACCCACAAGCCTTTTGTTGTATTTTCTATCCCCTGACCAGTTGAGGACGGGAGTGATAGAGCAGCTTTGGTGGGCACCTGGCATCCAGCCAGGGTCAACCCACTACAACAGCGTAAAGCCAATATCCATCTTCAGTTGGAAACAGTCTGAGTGAAGCAAATTTTAGTTTGCTTGCTGCCTGCCTCTACTGTCCCTGTTTCCTTAAACACAACCTTTAAAAGTGTGTAAGGAGTAGTCTGTCCTTATGTTTTTATTAAAATGAGTTATACAAGGCATATGTATGTATTTAGGAAGAACAATACACTTCTGCATTCATCGCCAACATTGAACAACCTATTAGTCCTTACATTTTAAAAAGGAAAAAAACCAGCTCTCAGGGACATTTATCCCTGATTTAACAGGTAATTATTTTGGAGAAATATTTGACTGTGCATACAGTGAATGTGAATGTCAAAAATGGAGGCACTAGCATCATTATTTGCAACAATACATAATCGCACCTCTAATGTTCCCAGATTTTCCCAGGCAGTTTGGACAGTGCTTTTAACTTCAGAGGCATCATTTACTGCTATTTGTATCCTGAAGTTCATTGAGCAGAGACGTCTATTGGGCTATTTAATATTAAAAAATAAAATAACCAAATGTAGTGCTACAAAATTTCATATTGCTATTTTAAGATTTTTAAATATTTTCTTCTTAATTTGATTCCATTAATTTCAATTATAATAAACTATTTTTTTCAGTAAAGAGCGGTAGTTCAGGAATGTTTAAGACTACAGTCTTCACCATCAGAACTGGGGTTTTCTCCCTGAAAAGTCTATACAATGAGCCTTCAGAAGACTCTATTTGAAAGAATATTGGGAGTGTAAAATCTGCACCTAATGATTCACATAGGATTATGAAATAGGAGAAAAAAGAAACAACATTTTCTGACACTACAGTTCTGACTTGTCCAGAAAAAAAGAAAGTAAAACAATAACTCTTTTCAGAAATTCCAATTGGGAGAATTCAGCAAAGTAATTCTGAAGTCCAGGTGCTTAGGTCAAAACACTACCTTCTCCTTGTCTTCATTGAGATATTCAAACTGTATAGATTGTCTCATCTGATGATGATTTTCCATTGTTGGGAAATGACAAACATCTTCTGAGGAGCTGGAGTACGGATAATGTGTTGTTATTACTTACTATCTTCCATACTACTGCTGCTAATCACAGTGCCTTTTCCTTTTTGGTAGACCACCAAGGTATAATCCATTGATATGCAAGACACAGTCAGGTCTTAAGAACATACTGCACTTAATCCTAGATCTACATAATTTACTTTTGGACATTTTAATATCTTCCTGTATAGATTCTTGCAAGCCCTACATGTTAAAATTCTGCTTAAAGACTGTTAATAGACAGGTATTATAACATAATACTAATAAAGTCTTTGATACGATTCAGTGAAGTCAAAAGGCTTTCTTAAATTGCTTTATAATTTAGAACAGGAACTTCATTAATCAGAAACATATCAATGTAAGATCAATCAAAGAAAATGTTATGGTGAGAGCAATAATTTGCTGTGACAGAAATTTACTCCCTGCTAGATACTTTGCCTAAATAAAATGTTACCACTGTACTTGAGCAGTAGAAAAGGCATCAATGCAGGAAAACTTGGCAGCAACCAGGTAGACACAGAAATTCACAGATCTGTTCCCAGATGTTGGGGAACCTTACACCACGTTCAGAAGGTTTCACATATTTGGCCTCGAATATAACTACAAACTTGAAGCATATAGCGAAGTTAAACAAGCTCATGCACCACCGGTTAGTACTCACAAAGACTAACTTTTTATGATATCAAAAATCTTATGCTTTGGGAACCAAAGGTAATTATAGAAAGCGGGTTAGGCATTTTGCATAAGTGGCAAATACTCACTCCATTCCTCCCATTTACTGAAATAATGTATCACATTTACCAGTTTTATAAACATTACTCTAACACACAAAAAGAAGAGATACAGAAAATGTTATCAAGTCTGCGTTACATTTAAAAAATTGATTGAGGAGCAACGCAGCTGTGAAAATGAGATGAAATTTCAATAACTGAAATAAAATTTCATCTTTAAATTAGTTAAATCATTAAATTAATGTGAAGAATAAATAGTATTGGGATTTCATAAACAGCTCTAAAACGATGGCCATCTAGTTGGTCATAAACCCTAATGAAGATGTTGTACCAAACTTAATGAAATCCAGGACTTGAGACAGATCAAATATTTTTTTACCTCAGAACTAGGTAGTATGTAGCATCTAAATCTTTGGAACTATACTGTCATCATCTCATTCTGCACTATACTCTGGGACGGGTAAATTCAGCGTGCCAGTCATTCCCTGCGATTTTGCCTCTAGGCATACACAGACCTTGACAGCCGTGATATCAAAAGCCCTAATTATTTGGGAGGCAAGATTGACCAAGAATCTTTGAGAATACAAGTAATTTAGAAGTCCAAATTCAACCTAAAAATCTGGTCAATCCCAATAATTCTCATTTTTCTTACAATATGAAGAGTTTGACACAATGGGATTGACAGCTATACATAAAAACAGTGCTCTGTCAAGGGAAGGGATCTACTGTGATGCCTTCTCAGCCAAGAACCTGCTGAAAGTGTCTGTGGAAGGGGAAGGTGTGTCTCATGATTTTAGAGCTCTGGCTGCTGAATTTGGCTTCACATTTTATGTGTATTTACTTTGCACCTACACGGTTTCCTGCACCTCTGGCCCTCAGTTATGGCTGGGATGACTCACCAAAAATTACTGGAAGGAATGTAATTTGCAAGGCAGATAGGCAAATGAATGCCATGCATATCTTAAATAGCTTTCCTCTGGACCAACATATTGTCAGAAGTTGTCTGCTAGAAATGAGAGGGCTTCAGATTCCTGGAAGGTTGCAGAAGCCTGCAAAAAGAAACTGTATAAGTGCACTGCATAAGAATTTGGAGTATGGCTCAGGTAGCCAAGCTTCTGTGAGTATCTCTCGAGTACTCAGCTTGACCATGATCAGACCAACACAAGTTTCATAATTCCACGCTGCCCACAGCATCTACGTTCAAACTGCCCCACCTCAGACACCAATTCAGTGCTTCATTCCAGTGGCTCACTCCAGACTTGAGCCAGAAAGCATGACTGATCCCAAGTATTAATTTGAACCTGGACTCTTTGATGCTTACCGAGTTGGACAAGGAACTGCTAGGTAATCAGTCTTCTTCCAATAAAGTACTGGAAAGCCCTTTTAAAGTAGAAAGACACTGTTCAAAAAAAAAAAAAAAAAAACAAACCAACAAACCACCCCCCCTGAAAACCTGTATCTATCGGACAGCAGAATGAAGAGCCTGTATTAATCTGATAAACTCAAATATCTATTTTGTTGTGACAAAAAGACATCTTAGCCTTATCCCTTATACCTTATGTTTGCAAGTCGGTCAACTATCTCAAAATTCCTCAGACAAAAACCAAGTAAAAGGCCTGCTTTTGAACCCTCAGGCATGACTTGCTGAAGTCTGAGGCATTTCATCCTTACCTAGAGCCAGTGGGAAAAATCTTAATTAATTTAACATTTAAGATATTCAGTATCTGTAGGCATATTTTAAGAATGCCTACTCTTTCTCTTCTCCTAAAATGCAGAATATGAGACCATATCTGAACTTCTGACATGGTCTTTTGCAGATGAAAAACCCGTGAGATATTTCAGGCAGCTTACTGGAATTTTGATTCCTGAATCCTGCAGAAAGAGTAGGCTGCTTAGATATTTCCAACACAGACACCCTAAAACAGCCAGTCACTCAACACTAATTCAGCAGCAACATTAAAGTATACACCTGTACATCTCGTGCTGACATGTCAATCAACAAAACAATTTATGGAAACCTTATATTCACAAAATGAACTATGAATCATACAGCTTATTTCTTATTTTTTTTTGTATCTTGAGAAAGAAAAGCTGCATTAAAATTTCACAACGTGACACCATATGAGAAATTCCTTTTAAATAAATGTAAGCTCTGAATTAACATTACATACAATTACTGCTTTATAATATTTCCATTTATCTCTTTCTTTCACTTCCTTTCCAAGAAGAGGGGATGTGTTGTTGGGCTTTACCTAGCTTATTCTATTAAAAGTTTATTCAGTAGCTATGAGGTGTTCCAAAATTAATAGATCTCCAAAATTATACAATGAGAATATCATTTCCTCATCAATTAGATTGAAAGATAGCTCTTTCTGTTTGTGATGTCTGCCTTTCCAGCAAATCAAACTTGTAATATCAACTTCACCTACTAATTTGGGGGATGGGGGCGGTGGTGTTCCTTTCATTTTGTTCTATTTTTTGGAGAAGTCATGTTGCCTACTATGCAAATGTGCAACACCTATTATTTGTCTCTCTACAAGACTGTTTCTTACATTTTACATACTGAATTTTTTTTTTACTTTTTTAAATCTCTTGCCCATGACTACTGAGCCATTACATTAGACCTTTTTCAAGAATAACTGCTTGACTTTGCACCCGAATCTGGCATATTTTTCAATCCCCTGCATCTCCTATTCACAGCCTATGCAGCACATGGACAATACAATCTGCTATTGGCTGCAGAGCTTGGGAAAACATTTGGTCCTAATGTAAGGTTTTGACATTCCCAGCTCTTGGATGTGCAGTTCAGTCTACAGAAAAGAGTTCATGATAGCGCTCATTGTGTATGGGTATCTCAAACATCTCTCAAAGATACAAGGTGAGTTAATCCAGTATTTTGTTCAGCACAATATCTAATTATGACAAATCCAGAAGAAAAGGGGAATAAAATAGAGGAAAAAATAGCAAGAACACTAATCATGTGGTTAAAAAAATCCACCTGACTCAAATGCCATCATCACTAGCTTTAATCTAGTAATGCCAATGCTTTGGTTTTAAAAATAAATTTAGCAGCAAAGCTCTTCAAATTTTATACAGCACCAAGTTAGACTTCAAGCAAGCTGAAAAGATGTAATTGAGATACACAGCTGAGGGTTAAAAAAACCCCTAACACTATCTGAATCATCTGTTGCCCATCAACTTTCAGGTGCATACAAGTAAAAGTACAGCACTGCAGTAAATAAACACCTACATAACCGATTTGTTTGGGAGACATTTTTCACCCCCCTCTAATATTAAAAAAAAAATATTATAGAATCTTTCTTTTCTTTAACACGTTTAAAATAAATTGGTTTTTTGTCTTTTAACAATTATCATTTCTGCACAGCAACAACTACCTCAGTTGAGGGACAAAAACCTTACTGATGGCTACAACATTCATTTATTTCACAATACAATTAAACACTACATATACTGAATACAGGAACAAAACCAGGCCTTAATCCTGTAGAGATTTATGCCCGTTCTTAAATATAGGAATTAGAAACCTGTATCAGTTTTTCCATAATTAAGTAATACTACTGATGTTTCTGCTTCAGATGTTAAGCTTTGCTGAAAAAGAATTCCATGTCTATTTCTTAAAACAAAACCTCATAAACAGGGAGGATTAGATTGTGCCACAGATACTGAGCAGTAATTTACAGATTGCAGTGGGACTCCTAAACCAGTAAAAATCCTCACCCAGAAATGCCATATAGCAAAAAAATATCATGCAAATGAAGCAAAACTGATGCAGTCATCTTCTCCTTTAGCCCGTTACTGATTTATATTTCGGTTTCTTTCCTGAAGTAAACATCTAACTAGAACAAAACTGTTTGTTTGTTTCCATGTATGAAGGATAAGAGGCATAGATAACAGATATTACGTCCCTATAAATAAAATAGTCCAGGAGACAATTAGATAATTTATCTTCACTACTGTGTACTGTAACAGCCTTGGCTTGCTCTGCGTGGCTCACAGAAGCTTGTTTTTCTACCACCTCATCGGAAGGTAATATTGACTTCTGAGTTCTTTCCTGTTTTTTCCTGACTAAGTACATTCCAGCTCATTAATGCCAGTTTTTTCACTTTGAACAAGGAAGATGTTTTTTGGAAAGGATAAAGATTTTTTTACACTATGTTACTCTTTCAGCTTTAAAAATAAACCCTGGCTGTACAAGATGTCTCTTCCTGTGTGCCTCTGCATTGCAGAGTCAGGACTTTCCTGGGCAGAAAGCAGGTCATTCTCAGCAAAGAATCAAAATCCCATTCAAGATTTATGGCAGAGAAAGACTTCTTAGCTACACAGGTTCACATAACCCAGATTTTGTTTGTCTGAGCTGGGAGAGCCAAGGGTGAACAGAATTTTTGGCAGCTGAGTTCTTTTGACTGGTTGCTCAGCAAAAGCCTCAAAATGCTAACTTTCTTGTCTTATTGGGTGAAGAACCACCTCAGCCAGAAATACAGCAAGTAGAGCACTGGAAGGACTTTCTCTTCTCCAGTTTGTCCCTGCAATAATGATTAATATTGATATTATGAGCAATAGATCCCATGGCTATTCCATCCCCTATAGTTTCCACCAGTTTTAGTAACTGATCTTATGAGAAATCACACTGCTATTTGACCTATATCCATGACACCTCTTGAAGCTTTTAAGAAGCCCCATCCCAACCTCTCCATGCTCACCCTCCAGCTTTGTAGCAGATGGCCCCCAACTGTGAACTAAAGCCACGACAGGAACATTAGTAGCTGAGTGTTTTTCCTGTGAACTTGCTTAGGATTAGCAGCTGTAACACATGTGGGTGCCAAAGCCATAGACAGCAAACAATTTTTATGCTAAGTAAGAATAAACAGTGAAGTAGACAGGATGCTCCAGGTGCTTTTCTCACCACTTTCTGGAGTCCTGTTCTATCAAGCAGCCTATCATCACAAAGATGAAAGAAATGCTGTGCAGCACATTGCAGTGCGATAGGACAAGAGTGATCTATTATGTAAGAAATGATAAAAGAATTCAGATGTTCTGAGTGGTATCTCATTTTGATAATCATGGACAAATACTAAGTTATTGCATTTCCCTGCCCAGCAAAAATTCAAGTTTCATTACTTGGGAAAACACAGGCATAATGTTGCAGTTCAGCAAAGCTGATGAGAACATTTTTGTTTCATTTTCTTTGTTTCTTTTTATGTTAGCATGGAAATGCTACCATATACTGCAAAGCAACCAGAATGCTGAGATAGCTTTGTATTGCATAGCATAAAACACACAATTGTAACCTCAAATTAAAAACAACCAGCAGACAATACAGGATGCACACGGCTGAAAAACGTCATTACGGGACTATACTGGGTCAGGTGCCAAGGCTGATGCATAGCACATACTTCAGGCAAATTCCCAGAGAAATCTTTGATAGTTATACAACTATTTAGAAAGTTTAGTATGGACCCCATGTTTTTTGCATCCCTTGATTAGATATGTAAGTCTGCAAATACAGGTCTTTTCTTATTGTCTTTGTATAAAACACAACTAGATTTATATAACTGTTTAAAGCACTTGGAAATTTTTGGATGTATAACTAAGCAGTAAGCAGGAGAAACATGCATTACCACCAAAAAATTTTCAAGATCTGAAACTGGAAAAAAGTCATTTTCTATGAAGGACTAATAAGATCACAATTCAAAGAGTCAAAGGCATTAACAGGGAAAGATAAGTTGCTTTTTAAAAAGGGCTGGTCCTAGGTCATGATCCAGTGCAGTTCCGTTCCTTGTGCAGCTACCGATGCCACATCAAGACACAAAAAAGACCATTCCAGTTCAATAGCTGCTTGTAAATACAGATAGTCAGTTTGTATGGGACAACGTGGGATAAAGCATAAATATAGTGCAAGATGACAGCAAATGGATGCCAAAGAACCACTAGTAGAATGAAAAGGATGCAAGCCCAGACAAGAACTCTTAACTTGAAAGGAACAGGTTTGTGAGATGACGGCCTTGAGTACAAAGATGAAATATTACGACCAGATGTTAGGAGACTATTGCATCTCAGTTTACCTTGGTACAAGCACCTTTACAAGGAGCAGCTTTCGTTAATTCATAATGTCTGCTCTTTTATTGCTATCTGCTGGTTACATCAGGTCATCACACCGCTCTTCACTATGCTAGTTTTTCCTGTTTCTTCCAGGCTAAACTCAAAGTCTTGGTGTTCATTCTAAACTAGGAGTATTCCCTTCACATGGAAAACTTCTACCAAGTCCTAATGGCGTAGGGAAAATTATACTATTAGATGCAGAGAGACATGGTTTTTTTGAGAAATATGAGGAAGCTTGAAGCACATTGCTTCATCATTTTCAAAATGGAATATAAAAATCATTTCTGGAACCAAGCATTTCTACTGTTAACTCTCTAAGCTACAAAGGAGACTATGGAAGCAGAAAGAGTTTGAAACAAGCAGGTATTTCATTAAAGTAAGGAAAAGGAAGACAGGTGTAATATAACGTTTCCTGGAAGTAGAGCGTATACAGAAAAAGGGAGGGATCAAAGAGGAGACACTATGTCAGAAAGTATGGATGGCATACCTCATTTCTGCCCTCTCAGAGAAGTAAAATTTTCTGAACATAAAAGGACTACAAGTTCTTATTATTTTTTAGACAAATATTTCAGATCATCTTCTGACAAGCCTGGCTCCTCTGCATTGTAACATTTCCCCTCAAGTCACAAAAAAAAGAGTTCCATATACACCTATCCCAGATCCACTCTCTCCAGTAGTATGGGAGAGACAGCCTATAACAGAAGCAACAAAATTCAACTGATTGCTCTTTGGGAAACAGTCACAGGAAATTCAAGCAGCAGAGTGACACCATCTTCTTTAAACTGTAACATTTGAGGTTTCTATGTTTTTAACAGATGTTACTGATTTGTTTATATCCTGCTTACTTGATGACCTAGAAATACAGCATACTGTATCTAACACTATGTTATCATACTTTTACTTTTTACTTTTTCAAGCCTTCCTTTGAATTCCTTATTTCAGTCTTGTATCTAGGGACCAAGAAAAACTGATGTGCCCTTAGTAATTTAACACGAAAACTGCTGAACCCTGCTTCTGGATCCATAAAAAATGAAAAGTATTCTTCTACAATCTAATTTAAATAGGTGCTATAGAATATGCATATATTTTTAAGGCAATAATAATTAGTAAGACAGATAATCAGCTGCTTTTGGCATGATGTTAACTACCTTACTTACGGTTTTCATAATGAATCATGAAGGAAAGATATTTCTATTTCTACAACACTAAATAAAATTCCCTGAAGAACTAATCCTATAAAACAATAATTCCCTGTTATTCAAGTTAGAAATCCAGATTCTCAGCATCAAGGCATCACTATGTTCCATGGTAGGATTTCTGAAAACACAAATTACTTAGAAGCACAGACTTCTGAAGAACGTCACTGACTTGAAACTTAAGCATCCTCATAAGAGACTAAACAGGGAATGAACTACAGCAGCTCCATTACTCCTTAACTTATGTCCAAAATTGTGCCTCAGATTATGATGCATCTGCTGTCCAATAAAATCCGGTTTTCACACTAGAGCTTTGTTGAGAAAGATAAATCCATATTATGGAGGATTTTGATATCTTGCAATTTGATTTTGTCCCCATTAGCTTAAACCAATTGTCAGCATAACTGACAGGGAACCTATAAAGGGAATTGTTAACAAAACCTGGGCACTATCTGAAGCCATCCCAGGAAAAACTGTGAAATCATGTCTTTCAAACAAACAGAAAAAGTTATTGTAGCCAAGCAGTTTTGCTAAGCAAAAACAGATACAGAAGCAATAAAGAATTAAAAAAAAAATAAATTACTTAATAAAAAGCCAGAAAAAACAGGTTAATGATGGACAATACAGATAAAAATAAACCCATGTGACTAATAAAGGAGGTTAAAGAAATCATTGAAATACCACTGCTCAACAAATCTGAACTATCAAAAGACATTTTTTAAACGATTAAGAACAAAAAAGTCTGTTTTGGACATGTGTCGGTCAACTGCTTGGAGTAAATGGTAACATTTTCAAATAATTCAGGAACAGCCAAAGTGTGTGAATTAGCTAGTTCTCTTTTCTATTTAGAGCAAAGTAGGAGTCTGTATCCAGCTCATATGCTGTCATGAACAAGACAAAAAGATTATTATCTGTAACTGTACTTGATAGGAAGCCTTTTAAATATCAAAAAAGGCAAAAATCAAGTCTTGGACAATTTCTCACCAATAGATATAACAGTTGTAGCTAAGGAGCTTTGTACACCAGTAATATTTTATTTTAAGGAATCCTGGAAAACTGAGGCAGTTCCAGAGCACTAGAAGAGTGCCATTCTTAAAAGGTGTAAGAATACTAGTAAGCAAGTTAGTGTTGTCTCATAGAAATAAATGCAATCAAACATTGGTGGCTTTTGTTAAGGATTACTGAAGAAAGGATTACGGAATCAGGATTAATGATTTGATTGCTAATATCCACTTTGTTGATAGGCAGATTTCTACAAGCCATTTGATTTAACATCACACGAATCTTGATTTTAAAAACTTATGTTACATGGAGTTAACAGAATATCTATTAAAATGGATTAAATACCAACTCACTGACAGATTTTGAGAATTTGTTAATGGGAAGATACTGATTAAAGAGAACATTTCAAGCATAACCTTACAGGCTATATCTGTATGACATGAATACCTCTGTTTCTACTGAAATGCACATATCACAAAGTGCACATGAGTTTGTCCACCCTGATTGCTTAGTACTTTTTTTTGCAGGAGCATACTCCATCACTCTAGCTATCTCGCATACCTGTGTGCCTCAACCCCAGACCCTTCTTGTATACATATTTCCAATCATGCTGCTTTCTGTTGCTACTGAGTTCAGTGAGGAATTTCGTTTGGCCACATGCAGCCCTGAGAAAGGATTAGATGAACTAGAAGGAAGTGGTCTGAGCAACTCAAAATCCATCTTCAACAACTGAGGAAATTACAGCCATCCTGAGGTCCCGTGGATATCAAACTAGGCTGCAGCAGTTGCAGCATCCAACATAACATCCAGCAAACCTTCTTTTATTGAAGGTACTGTTCTAGAGAAAGTAGATTAGAAGCTACTGTCAAGCCATTTTAGTGTCCAGATATGGGATAAGAAATAGAGAGTGAAAGTGTTCTCTGGATAAAGAATATACCTTTCAAAACATGTACTACAATCTGACACTTTTCTTCCAGCAGGAGCACTCTTGCTACAAAGCATTTGCTCCTGTGGACATCATTGGCTGCTCCTAATTCTTACACATCACTAGATGATGAGGTTGAAAAATAGGTAATTATTACCATTATTCTGAACTGTAAGTATAAAGTGATAAATAAAGTCAGTGATAAAGTGATATGTACCACAGATGCTTCCCATGCCCTCAGCAAGTTTGCGTGACACACTGTCTAGTTCTGTGGTTGCTGTAAATCCATAATCCCTTCAATGCCCATCTTTGAGGACCCCTGCCTATATTAACAAAAAAATTAATTCCTTCATTATATAGCACATCTTGAATCACTGAACTCGGTTTATCAATAAACGATTAGATACCTTTCTTTTTTCACAACTCTAGGCTATTTGAAGAGGGGACACACAAGCATGCTCTTCTCACCAATGACAGCAACCTTAGTAGAACACGAAAGCCATTTGCATCATGAAAAATGACACCTATATCCTCTTGGTAGGCTCCGAATTACTAATTGGGAGTAATGTGACACTGAAACCCTGCAGTCAGTGGTTTAAGTGCAGGTCTACAAGATGCTATACACCTCTCTAACTACGTACTGTCCTCCAATTCTCCCACTCAACCTTCACAGTCTCAACACTGTGACATATCTAGCAGGCATACTTAGCAGCTGGGACAACCTCGGGTATCAATACAGGCAGGGGGATGAAGGCATTGCGAGCAGCCCTGCCGAGAAGGACTTGGGGGTACTGGCGGATGAAAAACTGGACAGAAGCCAACAATGTGCACTCGCAGCCGAGAAGGCCATCTGTATCCTGGGCTGCATCAAAAGAAGCGTGGCCAGGGTGATTCTGCCCCTCTACTCTGCATTGGTGAGACCCCACCTGGAGTACTGCATCCAGCTCTGGAGCCCTCTGCACAGGAAAGACATGGACCTGTTGGAGTGGTTCCAGAGGAGGGCCGCAAAAATGATCAGAGGGATGGAACACCTTTACTGTGAGGACATGCTGAGAGAGCTGGAGTTACTCAGCCTGGAGAAGAGAAGGCTCTGGGGAGACTTTATTGTGGCCTTTCAGTACTTAAAGGGAGCTTGTAAGAAAGATGGAGACAAACTTTTTAGCAGGGCCTGTAGCAATAGGACACAGGGTAATGGCTTTAAACTAAAAGAGAGTAGATTTAGACTAGATACAAGGAAGAACTTTTTTTACAGTGAGGGTGGTGAAACACTGGAACAAGTTGCCCAGAGAGGTAGTAGATGTCCCATCCCTGGAAACATTCAAGGTCAGGCTGGATGGGGCTCTGAGCAACCTGATCAAGTTGAAGATGTCCTTGCTTATTGTAGGGGGGGTTGGACTAGATGACCTTTAAAGGTCACTTCCAAACCAAACTCTTCTATGATTCTATGATCTCCTCTCTGTCTGGGAGTTGCCTAGCTATATCCCTCTCCTAGGAATTCACAAGGATGTGAACTTGATAGAACTGTCTGACAGAATCTAGTTGCTACCTGGCTTGGATGTCCAGACACTAAGAAGGATGAAAAAGTAAAAGGAGACCCAAAACATCGCACAAGAATTTGAAAACAGGTTCCACATGCTAATTGGTTGATCAACTGGAGGTTGAGAGGTATATATGGGAACTTCCACATGCAGAAGATACTTCAGAGTTTGGGAGAGGAGAGAAAAGATATTTATTTTCTTAGGTAAGAGACCAAATAAAGTGAAACAGAAGTTGCATATGTGTCTCCCTTGCCTGTTCTCCACCTCTAATACTAGCAGACATAATAACCAATTTGTGTGAGACAGTTTTCAGCCCTCAGAAGCTTCAGGCATCAGAATGGCTAAACCCAGGAAAGAGAGTGCAAAGTGAAGAAACCCAAGACACACAAGAAAACTGGAGATCCCTTGGAAAATAAGTTTTTCCTGAAGCCTGCAGAGAACAAAGACACACATCTTTGGATTTGCATCTTTCCTCATATCACTTTAGTTGCTGATTACACTAATATTAGATGAAAAAAGAATCAGACTCTAAAACACTAGATTTATTTTTTCCTGCCAGACTCAATTGTGTTCAAAATTACAGGTATTTTTCTATTATTGTAACCTTGAAATATCACTCTATTACAGTAAAAGTTTTATTAGAAGGCAGTCATTACCAATATTCAAGTCCAGATTGAATTGGTGTTTCTGTCAGAAATCCCAACTTTCCACAGTCCCTGGGATATTTCAGACTGCATCAAACTCTGATACATGATATCCAAGGAGCTCTCAGAAAGAAATTCAGGGTTTCTTTTTTACATAGCGTTTCTTTTTTCATTTTGTGTTGCTCACTGTAAGCGACTGAAATCTGAGAGGTCACTTTTGAGTGCCAAGGTTTAAGAAAATATCATTTAGACATGGTCTCAGGGGCTCTTCTGCCAGAAAAGAATAATTAAATATGGAAGGAAAACGTGAAAGGGAAAAAAAATTAGAAGTGGGAACAAGAATTCTTATGAATAGAGAGATTAAAAATCATCTTCTAAAGTGACTCAGACATATTTAAGATATATCCACTGATCTGTATGTAATTCAGTACATTCTTATTATCTTTTTTATTGCTTTATTATCAGATTTATATTTATAAATGTTACTTTTTTTTTACGTGCTCTCTTTGCAATGGTCAAAGATAAAAGCATGGTAAAAGACAGCCAGTTTCTTCTAAGCTGTGTTGTTACACATGTTGAAACAAACACTCAGCTTGTACTTATGAGTATCTACAATCCAAAGGGTCAAACCTCCTAATGGCTGTGATTTATCATAATATTCAAAACAATAGGCATTCACAGCAGGTATACAAAAGATTGAGAGAGTTTTTATCAGTAAGAAAAACCTATCCTGAGTGAACTTCCATTTCTCTATGCCTAGCTGCATTTTCCACAGTTTAAAGCTCATTATGTCTTTCCTTTTGAGATCTAGGGAGAAATAACAGTTCACCCCTTTCCCTGGAGTAGTGGTAGGGAAAGATAAAAGGGATTAATTCCAAAAGGTCCTTGCAAAGACGGATGCCTGGAAAGAAGCAGGAAAGATTGTTGTGCATAGTCCCAGAGAGGAAATTCACAAAAAAATTAGATGCAATAGGGTCTCTAGAGCAGGGGTCTCCTGTTATGAGGTATTTTGGAGAAGAAACATCCGTAAGGAGTATCCCATCTTGAGGCTACAGAAGAGAGGCTCCAATACATAACGTTTATTAACAGCATGATTCTCCATCAAATTTTACAGGGGAAGAGCAAGGGACCCTGAATCTAGCTCTTGATTAAGTCTCCCATTAATCAAATACCAGCTCTGACTTGGTATGAAAACAGCTCTAAAAATAACTGAAAGCAATTCAGTAGTACAGGGGAGAGGGAGCTGGCACCCAAAACTTTGTGCCTCAAGCTGACTGAAATGACTAGGTAGATCATAGAGGCAGAAAAATGCTCCTTTTTGTTCTTTTTTTAAAGTAGATCAGAAGGAAAAAAGCAGCACAGATTCCTGTATTTCCTGCCTAATATCATCCTGCAGGTACAAAAGCCATCATTATTGTGACGCTGATAAATTGCACTTCCTAGTACAGAAGGTCCTTCCCTTTTTGAAGGAGCACTTGATGAAGGAAGCCAAGCCCTTGTAGCCAAAAAGGCCACTCCACAATAATCACTTCGCCCATCAAACACAAGGCTGTGTCAGCTGCACTGAGGATCACCTGCAGCCTGATTGATCTCAGCTAGCATTTGCCTGCTTGTAATTGTCTGTCATTTTGGTTGCCTTAACCCCATTGTTTAATTTTTATTTTTTTTCCCAATTCACCCTGCTGGTGAGATGTCAACCCATATCAAAAGATATGTGTGAAACCTATTAGACCTTTTCCAGCTTGCACTCTCTCCTCATGTTACAAAAAAAAAACCAAACCAAAAATTGTTTATTTTAATTTGCTAAAAGTTCACAGCACTTATCATTAGGATGACAGGTGTTGTGAAAGGCCACTGCATGTTTTCCTTGTTCTTTGCTTCTTTAAGCTTTGGAAGGTTTTCCACTAAGAGATGTATAATAATAAATTTGATAATAAGTGAAATATTGTGACAGCAGATATTTTTTTAATTGCAGTTTATTTTACCTGGAAAAAGTTTGGGGTTTTTTTTTCACCATCAAAAAATGTACAATATTTCAGTGTCAATCAGTCCAGTTGGGCAAATCAATGACAACAGATTAGCACTGATTTCAAAAACACAAGTTTGGTGAAACGAGCACCAGAATATTGTTCTTATCGCTACTTTAACTTCACAAGTAGACAGAAAAATTCTTAGCACTAGGATGAGAGCCACGCCACAGAAAAGTCTCTCTTGCTTCAATATGCTTAATTGCTTCTCTATTATGTACTATGAGATTTTTTTTTTCTTAGTGCATTTGAACAAGCCACTCACACATTCACCAGGCCAAGGAAATTAAAAATCACCACTCTATTTATCATGCTAATTAATTATGTTCGAATGTTAAACAGATCATGTGGTTAATGATAAACTAAATATCCATATGAGATGTAAAATCAAAACCCTGAGCACTTGCAGCAATTAAAGATCCAGAGCTTCTTTGTGGATAGACAAGGGGCTAAATTACATTCTGTTTACCTGAAGTTTTCCTGCAGTTTCAGCTGAATTTGTTTGTTCATCAGCCAACCGCAAAGCACATGCTTAAATACAAGTAGATAAGTGGAGCTGTGATCATCTATATCTCTAATGTTATGTACATCTTTCTGTATCAGGACATTTCTTCCTTTTGAAAAATTGCCATATTACTGCGTTAATATACTGTTTAGCATTTCCACGGTGACTGACTGATGCCGAGTAGAATATCCCTCTAAATTTGTTGTTCCATAAAGCAAATATCCAGTCCAATGTGAAAGTATCTCTTGTTGAGTATCAACATATATTCTGTCCATGCTTATACTGAGCAACAGTATTGCTGTTTTAGCATCTTCTGTGAAACAAAGTTGTACACATAGACTAATAAGCTCTATGTTTACACACAGAAAGTGATCCGATACCTGTTAGAAAAGGGTAAGTCACAGATAGCTGTGGTCAGCTGTTGGGATTATTATGGAAAATATATACGCATTTTGCCAGTAATGAAATAAAACATAGAAAAGTCTGTTATTTTCTCCCACATACACAGATGCACTTTGCGTTCCTTACTTCCGTGCTTTCACATGGAAAAAAACATGTTTTAACAAACTGAAAAACTGGATAAACGTCCCTAAAGGAAAAAGCTGACCAGTAACAGACACATAGGCAACACGCTAGGCATAATGTGGTTCTTCCTCAGAATACTTTTCAATTTTACAGATCTGTAGCACAAGGATTTCTCAAGGAGAGCTGACGTCCTTGTCCTAAATAGACCTTAATAGCTTTTTCTTCCACAAATCTGCCCAGTCATTTTTAGATGTACGTCATATTTCAGCATCCACAGTTCCTGCTGGCATATAATTACCTCTCCATGTAGCAGGAACTGCATATTATCTTATTATTTTTTCTTTTTTTTTTTTTTTTTAACCCTAATATCTGCTAGTTGCAATGGATAATTATAGGTTTTTGTATTGGAAGAGACAGAGAACAATCATTTCCAAATGCTCCAGATTTTATAAGCCTTCATATCCCCTCAATCATTTCTTTCTGAGCCTGAGGCACACTAGTTTATTTAATTAATCCTCAAACAGAAATCATTTAACATCTTAGATCATTCTTATTTTCCTTCTCCATAACTTCCTCATTTCTTTTTTCTTCAAATATGGAAATGAATACCATACACATTTCTGAAAACACAGGAGGACTGCAGACCAATACAATTATTTTTTCTTTATTACTTCCCCAATAACTCCTAATGTTTGACCTAACATTTTTTGACAAAAATTTTTTTTCTTCTTTCAGTGGATAAATTAAACAACATCATCTGACTCTAAGACATCAGTGTAGAGTACGTAAGAACCTGTGAAAAAGTTAAAGCTAGTGGAGGCAGAAGTTTACACAGAATTTAGTCAATTTAGCTCACTACCTTTGAATCTTGTCCAGAGCATCTGAGAGATTATTTTTTTTTTTATCACTTCTAATAGAGTCTGAGGATGAGCAACATACCATACATACTGATCGAACGCAATGTACCCATTATATCACATGATCATTTCAGGTAATTTCCTTGCTTCCACTAGCATGCAATTCCAAGTATTTTTATATATGCTTTATTATTGAGATGACTTCTTCCACATTTCACTTACTCAAGACTCACCATAGATTTTGAGGGAGAGTGCTAAGATTAAGCAGATGCAACAAGTACTGGACAGCGTAACTCAAACATAAAAATCCTTTGACACTCTTAAGTACCCACACTGCAGAACAAATTTTAACCTGACGCGATTTAAACAAAGCTGAATCCCTCTCAAGTAACACTAATATAAATTAAAGGAACAACGCTATGGATGTTATGAGGTATGCCCCTAGCAAAAGGGCAACCATTTGCTCAAACGAAAATGCAAGTATTTCTGACTGTGCCAGGTGGAAGACATGGCCTCACCTCAGCCTAATGATCCCAGCGAGAGAGGGAAAGTGTTCTTCTGGCAACAATCACGGCCAAGAACTGTACAACAATCTGTCACGGTGCACCACGTGTCCGCACACTCAGGAGCACACCAGTCTCCACTCAGACCTGAACTACAACACAAGGTAGTATCAGAAAGGAGAGGATCACTCCCCATTACACTGAAAGAAGACTCGTGGAATGAGAAGAAATACTATCTGAAGTGATCACTGCAGCCTACTAAAGCAGCCAGCGTTGGCAGAAGCAGTTTGACTCAGATTTATCTCACTGGGAGGCAGAGGGATATTTCTAAGTTACTGTTTACTTCTCAGCTTTCTAGAAAGAAACAGCAGTGAAATCTGTGTTTGGAACACTAGTGAATCCCCGGACACCATACAGCATGACTTTAGATATTTAATCATCATTCACAAATCACTCTCCCCAGCACAAAGGCAGCAGGGAAGGTTTTTCAAAAGGCTGTCGGAGTACCAGTATCAAGCTGCAATTCATCTGCACAGTTGAGTTGACTGGATTAACATGCAGCCATGTAAGAACATTGCTTATTACCACTAAAACGTTTAAAAGAACACAACCTGCATTCAGATTCTCTGCAACAGTAACGGACAACCAACAAATCCTTGCATAAAAGCACGTTTAAAATACACAGCAAAACAAACACCTTTAGAGATCAATAAACTACTTATTGGGGAAAACGTGTAGCCTGTAAAAGCAGAATGGAACCATTTCCCTACTGTTATGAAGGAGCCAAAGCCATCACAAGTGAGCGGCACACAATTTTATTGTTTACTTTAGTCTTTAACAGAGTGACCAGATGCATAGATAGCCATGGAAAATGAGGAAGGCACTTACAGTTCAGTACAAACTAGATGCAGTGACAGGGCCACCAGCTCTTAACATCTTACAAGAAAGATACTTCAGCTTCCAGCTAGGTTAAGCCCTTAAAACGAGAATTTGAAAATCCATCTGTTAAGATATAAAACAAAGTCAGTAGACTTCTTGTCCACAGAAAAATAAATTATAAAATAAACATATGAATAATAAATTGACTAGCATTAGGTCAAGACTTCACCCTAATGCTGCAAATGTATTTTTTATTACAGGAAAAATCACATCTTGGACCAATGCAAAAAAAATGTCATTATACAGTGGAGTGATATCAGTTATCCTAACCAACTTACACGCACATCTTCCCTTTTGTGCCATCCTAGCAAAATGGTAGTTCAAAGCATTTTGTTACTGAGCTTACACACTTATACCCTAAAAATATTTTTGGTGAGGATTCCTTTCTGTTGTGGAAGTTCACGCACACAGCAGGGAAAAACCTGTGCTTTGAGAACACTCAGGAGCAAGGCATCAAAATTAAGTGGTCTGCCCAGGTCATATGTATATGGCAAATTTAGGATTGGACTTCAACCTTCTTCATGCAAAACTAATAGCTTAACCAGAACACCACCCTATCTATCAAATAATGTAATAAATAAAAGTCTGGCAGATTATCTCGGCTAAGAAATTATACAATCCATGTGTTGAAGTGAAAATGGCTGCCAGTGACAAAATACATAGAAGCTGCTTAAAAAATCCTGTTCAATGGTTAGCTATCAGAGTAATTTGTAATTCATACCGTTCTGCAAGTGATTTGCTACTTACTGGTAATTTGGGGACTTTATCTTTCTTTTCATTACAGAAAGGGATTATGAAATGTAGTGAGAGGCAACAAAAAAGAAGTGCTGAAAGTACTTCACTTGTTCAAAAAAACAAACCCAGAAAACATTAGGTGCTTTGTGAGAGTTACAGAAGGGAGGAAAAAAAACACCCTTGAAGAGAGCTATTTCTTGGACAGCTATAACTTATTTCAGACTAGCTTGCAGAAAGCATTGTGGACTATCAGCTGCTGATAGGTCATAAAATATTTCCACAGGTAAAATCTTCAATTTTATTACCAACATCTTTCATCAATTAAAATAACCCCTAAGTCTGCCCCCCAAAGAAAAAGAAAGAAAAACCCCAAAAGCCCCCTCAAGGTTTCATCTGTGAAAAATCTGTATTTAGCATCATACCCCTGAAAAAAGTCTGCAGTGAAGCCACAGGCCCTGTAAACCCAACAGCAAGACTTAAAATGACTTGTTTGATGGCAGGCTTTCACTTAGAGCTTCAGTGAACGACCACTCAAATGCAAACGCAGTATTTCTGTGGGTATGTTACCTTTCATTTGCAATTCCAGGTGCAAGGGACTTTTTTTAAACTTTTCATGAGCATGCATCAATTTGTTTTATTATATGGTTGTACACTGACAAGTGGTACTGGGCCCAGTATTAAGTTTGCAATGCTCCAGGCATTACTCCAACATCAATAATAAATTATTGCTAGAGAGGACTCTGAGCCCTGGAATTCTAAGTCAGGATCTAAGCTCTGCTCAGCACTCAGACCCAGGACCCCGCTTAAGGACCAAGCTCCTAGGAAGGCATTAATCTTGCATCTAGCCCACGTCACGTCACTGAGGACCGCTTCCTAGTCAAATTCAATCAACAGTGGATCACAGCCCAAGCTACAATTAGTCAAGCGGATTCTTTCTCACATCTAATGGCTTTTCAATACCATTTTCAAAGTAGACTTTTTTATAAAATAGCACAGTCTCCATGTTTACACTAACATCAGTCTGGACAAGAGTTAGCTGTTTACTTCAGTGCAATTTATGATTACTGGCACTATAAAAAAGTCATAAATCTCTCAGAAAATAAAGTTGCTTATCATTTATCTCTATCCACAATGACATTTTGCAGATAACAGCTTGGGACAGTAAAGAGTAAACATGGACACGTAAGAAAAATATGGTGCCACATAAAAACTGCTTAAAATTTCAGCCACATGGTTTGGTTGAAATTTTGTTTCTGTAGCAAGTGTCCTTAAATTAATGGAAAGCTATTTAAACTGCAGCTACATCAGAAGTTTTGGGGTTTATTTTTTTTACTGCCATGTATTATTTTGACTTGTCTCAGGGTTAATCTCAGGAATGTTACATTGAATTCTTTGGCTGCTTCTATTTAATCACAAATTTGATCATAATACATTACTCTCAGAGTTAACCAATGCTGGGTTTCTGAGAGAAAAAGCTTGTATTCATCCCCCATGTTTAATATTGACGTTGTCAACATATAATCTTTTTCAGATCCAGTGTCAAGCCTGAACTGGAAGAAATACCAGGCTTAAAGGACTATTCACAGTCTTTTTATCCTTCTGCTTTTCTACCAACGTTGCTAACGATAGTGCAAAATGTAGTGGTGGTTTTGTAAACGCAGAAAAGCTGTCTGTTAGATAGCAAACTGAGACTGGCCTGTAACCCTGGCCCTAAAATGGGAGCAGTATTCGGTATGGAATTGATTCAGATTGAACTAGATTGAAGTTGAACATAGCAAAAACCAGTAGCATGTATATTTCCAGTCACCAAATGAACCATTCTTTCCAGCCCTCCATTAAACATTTATTATCTAACATTTGTGACTTGTAATTGTATTAGCCATAGAAAACTGTGTCCAATGAACAGGCTGTAGTTACTCTTTATATAAGGTTTATGCTTAATTTTTAAGGGGAAAATCATATTTCAAAGCTTTTATGATATAATTCTCTTCCTGATTTTGCAAAGGGGAATGCACTTACAAAGCTTCTGTTAAATTTTTAATAAATTTCTTTTCCATATGTAAAAAACATTTCACTGGGAATTGGAATTATTGAAGAGCTAATTACAGACAGCAAAGACAGCGTATTTTTCAGCCCAGTAGTTTTCAGATGCTCAACAAAAGAGTAAAATAAGAGTTTCAATAAAACTCAGCAAGGCAAGAAACTGTAAATAACGTGGGTGAAAAAGGCTTGAAATGTCAATATGTTTTGTTATGAGTTTTCCAATTCAGCCCTTCTGTGGTAAGTGAATTATAATGAGAATCAAGACGGCGCCAAGTCTTTGAGAAGCTTGTTGAAAATGTGATTTACCTTTTGAGCTTGTCCCACCTACTATATGAAAGAGCAGCCACTGGGGATAGGGCACTGCAGAGTCGCATAAGCATATCTCTAAATCCTGTATATGCCTATACACACCCATATTTATAAGTATGGTAATCAATGCTTTCCAAAGTAAAGTTAATAAATTCATACCTAATCAGTACTCTGTGTGCCTTTGGGATTAATCCATGCAAGGGAGAGGCAGTCTTCATCTACTCACACTGTTTGAATGGCAGCAGAAGGAGAAGGCTGGCCATAGGCCAGCTGGTATGAGCTGGCTCGTGTCCAGCTCCCCAGGACTCATGCGTTCTGAAGGAGAGCAACTGCACAACATTTGTTCCAATTCTCCTCTGGGCCTCTGAGACAATTACTTTTTTGGTCATTTTTTACTTCAAAGTGCCCAAAATAATGAAACAGTACTTCAAACCTGACAGAGTAATGTTTTTGTAGGGTGTTGGTTTTTTCAATAATAATTTAATACTAAGTGTGCTTGTTTTGTGCCCCAGAGCAAGACATGTAATGCACACATTTATTCAGCTTATTAGCCTTTCTTTGCAGAGTTAATTAGGTTGCGCTTGTTTAAAGCTAGCTCAGATACAGCTTTTCAGACATGAAATTCACCATGTTCACAGAAATTAAAACAAGAGAAGATACTTCATTTCCTGTAGCACATATTTTGCACTGCAGGGCTGCCTTGTTGCATATACAGGCCAGAAGATGAAGCCTGGATCTACAACCTTCTAGCCCTGTACAACACTCCTTTAGGAGAATGGCTGTTGCCAGAAGTGGCCTTGAGGAAATGTCTTTGTAGCATACATCTATATCTTGGGCTTCCTTTCACTGGGCCTCCTCTTCCCCATCTGTAGAAACAAGGTGAGGATCATTTGCAGATTCCCCAAACTACAGTCTCTATGGACCATCACAAAACAAAAAAAAAAACCTCCAACCCTCTTCTCGGAACGCTTCCACCCAACAAAAGGGAGATGAAAAAAACAAAACCCAAATAAAACCAAGGCAACTACTGCATGAAGTACTTTGCGTGAGCAGATAAGTGGGCCAGCCAGGCAGCCTGCACAGCCTCTATAGTGTCAATGGTGAAAGGAACAGCACCACCAAGAAAAAAGTGAGAAAACACGAGAGCTTGTGATATGAATGTATGAGTATTCCCTTCCTCCTCTGCCCAGCCACCTGCTGCTATAACACGTCTTGGAAATTCATGGCGGTAAGATCCCTGCCCCTCTGAGAAATGTGGTTGAACTAGACCAATGAACTCAAGAAGTTCAGAGATCCTGCTCACAGTAATGTAACAACTTCTTAAGGAAGTAGAAACTCAGCCCAAAAGGCTAAAGGGATTAGTGTCTTTTCCAGTTGCAGTAGGTGCAGTTCTGTCATTTTCCCCACTGTCCATTAATTTCCTTCTCCTCCCTTTCAACTATTTCTTATTTGGGACTTAGTTTATTTATTTACCTGCTGCAGACAATCTTTTAGCCTTCAACATTGTCATTGTCTTCTCAGAGGATTATATACATGGAAGACTCCCAGAGCTGAGGTACATGGATATGGTACCCTATATCCACGAGGGGAGAGAAGGATACCAGTTAACCCTTCAACAGCAAAGGCCCTGGAAAACTGGAATTTAAAACCAAAATCTAGGGAAAAAGGAAGCTTATCTGTTTTAAGCAAGGATGAGAAGGGATACATGAAACCTACGTACTGTTAGAGTATTATGTAACTCTTAATTAGACTGGCACAATTTGGGAGTAAATGCTCTAAAATTAATGTCAGTATAGCAGAGCAACTGAGAGCTGAAGCATGCTTTCAATAATTATTGGAAAAAATTGCCTTTTCTGCATCTCATTTTGTACAGATTAGCCAAGCAATGAAATACAGGAATCAAATCTATCCATTAACTGGCCTTCAGAAATTAGCTCAATTGATCAAGTGAGACATAACTGACCCTAGGTAATTTTAAAGCTCTTCTAAGCTTATATGGTTTCCATTAGGTCATGATTCTAATGTAACACTGTTGAGCCAGACAGGCAAAAGAAGGTGTCCTCAGGTAGTGCCAAAAAGCAACACAATATTATTCCATATGAGAAGAAAAACAAAAACATCACCAAAGTTTACACAAAGGAAAGAAAATTGGAGATCTAAACAGTCAGGTTGGGTCAGTGCCTGATTCTGGATCTACTGCATGTTAATGAACAGCATGGACTTCATGAAAGCTGCTCATTACTTTACGAGAAATCAAGCTTTCCTGAACACAATTTTCTCTCCTCCAATTTCCAGGACAAACCTGTTTCGGATCTCCTCCTACGGAGTGCCTGCACTGACTGCTACCCACATAATAAACATAGGAGTTGACAGTCTCTCGTATAAGAAGTGCTTCCAGTCCAAGAAGTAATCTCCAGCAATGGGCAGCACCAGCTACATCAGGACAGAACAAGTTTTACTGGGGACAACTATTTAACACAGTGCTCAAAGCATGGTAAGACAGGAATCATTTCCATTCATTTATTTGGGAGACTCTATGTGTCATGTGGCTTGGAAACTGTATTAAAAATCTCCCTGAAAGGAGATGGATTATACAGCAGCAAAGAGTTATGATGGTAGATACCACAAAAAAAATCAGTTTTAACTAAATAATACCAGGATAAAAAACTTCTAAGTCACCTTATGATACCCAGGAGGTATCAAGGTGCACAACACAGTAACTGTTTTGTTTTTAATATACTCAGTGGAATTATTCTGTGGCATGTCCCTGCGTATCACTAGGCAGAGAGGGAAAGCAAGCAAGGTAAGGTGGTGACATGCTCAGGTTTTCTGCAAATAACACTGTGTTTTTGTTGGCAGAATTGAATGGTATTTGTTTGACATTTAATTAAAACTCAGGGGCACTAAACTCAAAGGCCTAATGATGTCACAGCACTTAATTTGTTAGAAAATACACTTCTAGCGGCTCTTTAGTTAGACAGTTTGGGAGAAGGAGGGAAAATAAAAGGTCAACAGGAGAATTTTTTGAGATGCTTCTAACTTCTTGCGTTATCAATAAAAATAGCCATTCAGCGTTCTCAACTGGAATGCATGAAAAGCCATGGGCATGAAAATGCAATTACTCTCCTGTAAATTGGTAGCACATTAGTATGCTGGAAAGGAGAAGGAAAGTATAGCTTGGGCTTGGAGAGCCATGAGATTGATAGCCACCAGGAAAATGGTTTCTTTAATTAATTTTCTTCTGAAAATTATCCAGATCATTAAAACTTCTTTAATACTTGCATGCAGTTAGAGTCAGTTCTGACTTATGAAAAGCTGCTGAAACATACAAGACAACACACAGCAAGAAATTCTGAAAGGCAAACTAATTAAGTGCGGTTTTTAATAACTTTCTTATTAACAAATAATCATTCTCTTTGACTTTTT
The DNA here is from genome assembly GCA_008921705.1 of Burhinus oedicnemus. Lineage (NCBI taxonomy): Eukaryota > Metazoa > Chordata > Aves > Charadriiformes > Burhinidae > Burhinus > Burhinus oedicnemus. Next base: position 1,582,927 of record VFFE01007698.1, read on the forward strand.
TTCCCCCTCAAGAATGAGAAGCATAACTACAGGCTAATAGTCATTCCTTCCTTTTTTGATGGAACATTTTAGTATGTTCTGTCACTGTCTAATAAATGAGCAAGGAAATAAAAATATTTAAGTATTGATGCACTAGCATAGAGAAGTGAGAATTTTAGGACCAATAACAGCATTTGTAGTTATGCAGGCTAAAATGACAACAAACAAAATGTGGTTGCATATGAATTGGTTCCAGCTGAGGCGGGAGTATATTAGCCAACTGGCTTGTGGCGTTGTAGTTGCACAAGATGGGAGGGAACAGGGACCGTATTCACAAAAACCACCAGAGACCACCGCAGCAGCAGTATTTAAAACTGCTTAGGTCAGACAGTTAATAATTTCTTCACAATAGAAATTTTGGGCTAACATACAACAAAAAAGCATCCCTGTAACAGGTTAAACTGGAAAATGCGTTAAACTCATAAGCTAGACTTGGCATGGTTCTATGCTTCACAATAATGCACCTGGTGTAAGTTACAAGGAAAGACCTGCAATTGCCTAGCTCTATTTAGATCCTTTTTATGTCCAGTGCTTCTTCAATCTCCCATCCTTGTAATTTCAGCAAATTTCTATGCAGACCTGAAGCTGGCCATAAAGTACATGGAGAACTCTACTACATCAAGCACTCAAGAAAATGCAGGCAGAATATCTGACACAGGCTGGGCAGAGAATGGATTGAGAGCAGCCCTGAGGAGAAAGACTTGGGGGTGTTGGTTGATGACACGCTCAACAAGACCCAGTAACGTGCACTCACAGCTCAGAAAGCAAATCGCATCCTGGGCTGCATGAAAAGAAGCATGGCCCCCAGGACAAGGGAAGTGATCCTGTCCTTCTGGTCTCGTGAGACCCCACCTGGAATACTGCATCTAGCTCTGGAGCCCCCAGCATAAGAAGGACATGGACCTGTTGGAACCAGTCCAGAGGAGGGCCACAAAGATGATCAGAGGGCTGGAACACCTCTGCTATGAGGACAGGCTGAGAGAGTTGCGGCTGCTCAGCTTGGAGAAGAGAAGGCTCTGGGGAGATCTTATAGCGGCCTTCCAGTACTCAAAGGGGACCTACAAGGAAAGATGGGGAGAGAGTGTAGTGATAGGACAAGGGGTAATGGTTTTAAACTAAAAGAGGGTAGATTTAGATTAGGTATCAGGAAGAAATTCCTTGAGGGTAGTGAGACACTGCAACAGGTTGCCCAGGCAAGTTGTGGATGCCCCATCCCTGAAAGTGTTCGAAGCCAGGCTGGATAGGGCTTTGAGCAACCTGGTCTAGTGGTAGGTGTCCCTGTCCATGGCAGAGGGGTTGGACCTAGTTGATTTTTAAGGTACCTTCCAACCTAAAACATTCTATGATTCTAGCTCTGAAACCCAGTCAGGCTTTGGTAGGATCCAGGAGCTGACAACTGTGAGTATGCCCAGCAGCACAGCATTAGGCACCTAGGAAAATTTTATGTTGATGAGGGAGAGTTTAGCTGTCCCTGGTATCAACTGAGTGGAAGTTTCTAACGGGTAGTTTTTAAACTCAGCATTAATATAAATAGCCAGGTTCTTAGTGTAGCCTTAGAATAACAATAGCATATTATTTTCTTGCACCACAAAACAGAACTCTTTTTAAAAACATCATTTGCTAGATTCAAGTTATATTTTAAGATCACTCATAAGTACCTGCTTTCAATTCAAAAGTGTCAATACCTGTAGTTTTAATCCTGAAGGGGAAAATAAAACAATACACCACAAGGGAAGCAGTCAAAAACCAATATAACAAGCACTGATAACTTGATTTTGCAATTTAGTAAGAAAAAGATGATCCCACACATGTTCTAGTCCATCTTAGACCTGCTCCCTAGAAGACATTTTCTGTTTCTGAAACATGTCTTTTTTCATATGGCCCAAATAAGAAACTGTCCAGACTGGGGCAGTAATATGTTGAGTAATATGAGGAGATATTTTCTTAAGACCTCTAGGTACTATTAGAACTGGCATAGAAATGTGATCATACAAATACAGCCCAGTAGTTGTGGGTGTCTCTGGTTTTGGTATCACATATTGCCTTGGAACATAAATCACAAAACAAATCGAGCAAAACAAGATTGCATATACTTTCCAGGGTTAGAGGCAGCATCCAAGATCACCAGCAAGGCATTAGTGCAGCTGCATTTGGGCAGGGGAAGCCATCATTCTCTTAAAGCAAAGTAGAACTAGCACTTCCATATGATAAGAGGCACGGAGTGACATCAGGCTGCGGATGACCTCTTTTTAAAAAACACCACTACGAAGGATTCTCCTGTTTGCTAGTTTCTGAACACTGCAGTTGGCATAGTTCAAAGACAATACTAAAAAGAAATCTCTTTTCCTTACAAAATCAAGGTAGACATTTACTTTGCCTTGTGCATTGTGCTACCGAACATGCCTGGTTTGAAAGGCCTCTGCACAGAGAAGCACAGGAACAATGCGAGGGGGAAGAAGTTTGTGGCTGGATAAAGTACAGCAACACCTGTCTTTTGTTCTCCACTGCAGTATGAGTCTTCAGTTCTGGAGAAAGGGACATGAATAAGTAGTTTGAGAAAGCATAAAGCAAGCTGCTGGGATTGGCTTGGCACTCCTGAGGAAAATCAGTGGTTTGCCGCAGTACAAGACGAAGTTTTCTTTATGTCGTATAAAGATAAAGATGCTGGAAGTGGGCCAGCTCCCTGCTAGATATAAATCAGAACCTGCCTGTTTCGACCAGAGTGAAAGTTTCAGGCTAAGTGGCAAATTAGGTGAAAGGATGGAGAAGGTCAGATTTGAAATACTGACTTGCTTAAAAAAATAATTTTTAATAATCTTATTTATAGCCACAAAAGGGTTTTTATTAGAAGTCCAATTTTATTTCTCTAACAAATATGAACCATAACAACAAAATGATGTATTATGTATTATTCTATGAATAAACATATAAAGACTTGATGTACTAATAGGAAATGTGATTGCAGCGCTTCAGATAATGAACCGGGCATCTGAACAATGGCTTTCTGAAAGATTTCTTTATGGCAGTAGAAAGGCACTGAAATCATAATTGTCAAGAATTAGCCATTCTTAGTGTGTTGCTTTGTGGGCAGAGCTGAAAGCATTCAAAACAAAGAGGGGTTCCACATATAATAGCACAGCAAAAAACGTCTGCCAGAAAGCCTGCTCTTGAACGGCAGTGAACACCATAGCAGGTTAGGAGAAACAGGCAACGATTGGCCTTACGATTTAAAACAGGATTTTAGAAAATTCCTCACATTTAATAGAAGCTTAAAAGATAAAACCACCCAACCACTGTACCAGACATCTACAAATATTTTTAATGTTAAACCAGACATCATGATACATAGTGTTGTTAGCAAAACAGAGAGGTCTGTCTAATTCTCTCTATTTTAAGCCCTTCTTTGCAGTTGCTTATAACTTTTCAAAATGGTTTGGACTCGATATTTCCAATGCTTTCTCTTTACCCTAGTCTATTGTGTTTTAATTTGAGAATTTAAGCCAACATGGTTCAGCTACTAGAGAACGTTGTTACACAAACAGTATTGCATTGGAGACTTCCTTCTGGAATGTAGATTAGGCAGTCCTAGGGTACACTAACATTAGCTTTTTGGTTCAAACCCATAGTTATATTTTTGAAATAAATCCCCTATAGTTAGCACTTTTATTTGCATCATGAAGATGTCTCGACACTCAAACTGCAATTGTTTGAGATGAAAGTAAAACCAAAAATCAAATTCCAACAGCATACCTAATGCACTCCAACTGCTAAAGGGCTTTCAGTATGACACACCCAGACAGGAATAATCCAACACAAAACCACTGAAATACATAAAGGAGACATCAGGTCCTCGGCGTTACCTGTTTGGCTCTCCAGATCCCCTCCATCATTCCACGTTAGCAAGTGATGTGGACACAGACTAACACAGGAACTGGCTCACAGAATGACTTAGCAGACAAGCGAACCACCATACCTGGCCAAGGCAGGGAGCCAGAAGACCGAGGCTTGTAACCAGTACTGTCCCAGGACCTCCTTGGTGATTCGCCTGGTAGGCTACCACAGGTGAGCTCCAGAGCCCAGTCCACCAAGCCTGCGCACTGACCTTCCTAGGTTCTTGGCTTTCCCGTCAATGCATCATGCAGGACACCAGATAAACACTATTCTGTTAAAAAAAAAAAAAGTTGGGTTCTGTCAGGATTCTGCCAAAACCCCATTCTCACACATCATTTCTATTTCCATGGACAAGCACATTCCAGTGAAAAAAACTTCCCTTGCACTGTAAATACTAAGTCAGCTCCCATGGCTTCAGCTGCTGAAACATGATATGCAAAAATAGTTAACCATCACAGGAGACAGTGTAACCCGACATGCTCACCTTGACCAGCACCAGTGTCTGCATGGCACGGTGAACTAATGTAAGGAGCCTGCAAGACAGATCTAAGTCTACTTGGACAGCCATGGGAAATATACACTAGTGTCATGAGGAGAGAGGAGCACAAACTCTCACTGTAGTATAATTGTGGTAATACTGAGCTCAAGTGAGGAGGTACAGGACTTTTTAAAGGTTGGAAATCTTCCAATATAGGTAATATTCTTTAATTTCATTTTCTCAAACATCAAAACTGGTTTGATTAAAGTTTTTTTGGGTTTTGGTTTCTTGTGTCTTTGGTTTGGGTTTTTTTTTAATAAAAAAAGGCTGAGGCAGAAATTTAGCACACCAACTTTCATTCCAAACAGTTAAAGTTTAACAGAAGTTAAAATTAGCCAGGAAAAAAAGCTTTTTTAAAAAATCAGAAGCTGAAATGTTAATACCATAAAATTGTGCCCACCTCATTTACATTCTGTAGTGACAATTTAAAATATCTATATTAAGCTGTTGTTACATAGGGTTTCCACTAGCTCTACTTGCACAAAGCTCAGGTCATCCTCTTCAGAAAAATACTTGCTAAATATATTGCGTGCAGTGTTTTTGGTACATAAGAGATGCTTTTTCTTTGTGTCCTGGAGGATACAAATGCTGAACTACAATAATAATGTAGCACCTCCTCTCCAGGTTATTCCAGAAGAGGACTTATTTATAATTTCTTTTTTATGCAGTTTTCCATACATTTTCTTTCTTCTCACACAATTATTTCTAAGACTAAAACTATTCTTTAAGGAATAAATAATAATACCAGGTTAATCCAATAGCCTTAATCTCTTTGTTTGGCTGTGCGCACGAGTGGGAAAAGCTATAACAACAGTGGAAAATAACAAGTATACATGTGGACAGTACTTTCAAATGCTGTTTCAGGCATATGTCTTCTCCAAAATTGCAACCCTCTAATAACCTGCATCAAGTGGTGTCACAGTCAGATTCATTGTTGAGAATCAAGGCATACTACAGGCAACACAGGAGTGACAGTAAAGCAGGGATAAAGGGGGGAAGAGGGATGCAACATCCTCCTTTCTATCCCCCAAAGTCCAGATCCAGCTGATAGAATTGGCCAGATTTCACTAGAGTCCTGCATATAAATGTGGGTCTGATGACACAGCCACACAGCCTGACAAAAAGTCCATGAAGCACATCTAATCTTTCAGTCAGTCCTTCTGTGTCCCAAGAGTATGTCTCCATGCCCTAATCACCTCTCTAATGGCTGTCTGAATGGATTTTTTTTTTTTTTAATTCATTACAGTGCCTCTCAAAAAGGAACAAGATCAATTTTAGCCTTGGCAACCAAAGTTGTTTTATACATGCAGTACACAGATGCAATCCTGCATTCAAGCGCCATCTTGAGAAGACCTTAGAAGAAAGCTTAGTATGTGCCCAAGTGTGTAGTTGTTTCTTTGTAGTCCATCTGCCCTATAGCATCATCCCTTATGCATGGCCCTTTACTAGAAATGTCTCAACATAATCCACCGCAAGAACAGAAAAGATGTGTAGGTGTTCCAAGTTTGCCGTGGATGCCAGCAGCTAAATTATAGGCAGAATATTAAGAGCAATATGGACATGCAAAGATGGATGAGAGAGCGCACTAACCTTGATTCCACTCTCTGACCAGGCAATTTAAGTTAAACTGAGTGAGTCTGTTACACATTGAAGGTTCAAGTGCAAGTGATGATGCACAGCTCCATGTATTCATCAATGCAGGTTCAACAACTCAAACAGTTACAAGTGCCTTGATGGAATTAATTCATAAATGAATAGCTGAAACCAAGCAAGACAGAGGCAACCTTAGTGAGCAGAGGAAAGCCTTTGGAAGGGCGCTTACAGTACAGTCTCCTTTGGTTAAAGCCATATGTCTATAATTAGTCACTTTGAATCCCTGCTGACAGTAAGCTCTCCTGCTCCTGTGTCTGGTAGCAATACCTTTCACCTTTTCAATCACATAGTGGTAGAAAAAGTCAGGTCACCAATCATTCGTAACACCACTACCTTCTGGTTGGATAATCACAACATATTAGAGATTATGTTGAAATATCCATGTCTACAAAACAGGGTATGTGGAAACCACAAGCATTACCGAAGTATGAAACCCATCTCTTTAGCACCACAGATGGCACTGAAAGCTTTAGGCCATTCCTTCACTCTAAAACAGCAAAAATAAGAGAACAAACATGCAATAAATGCCAGCTACACTTCTGAACACACAATTGAAACACACTTAACATACTAAATATTACCAGATAATATGCCTGATATAAGAAAACAAATTCCATTCAAGATACCACCAAGGCAGAGATGTAAAATATTCTCACCTAGAGCTGTCTGAATCTAAATTATGCTACTGAACCCATCTTTCAAGCAGCTGTGATACGAAGTGGACTACGATGTAATTATATCTCTTTATCATCATCTCTGGAATCTAATGTGACAAAAGTGGGTTGCGTGGCATATCCTGTATTATCCTTAGAAGACACTGGATATCTAAAATAAAGTTTACAGCACGGATAAAACTATTATTTCTGGTGCTCCTCACTCCACACTTACAATTTAAAGCATGCTTGGTATTCTACTGAACGTGTTTCTCTTGCCCTTCCTGCTAATAAGCTTTCTGCAACAGTGGGTATCATCATGTACACAGAACTAATACAGAGTGCATGACAGATCTCATTTGCACAACAGATCTGCAGTGCAAACAAAAGCAAAAAGTCCTTCTCTGTTCTTTCTGTAAAGGAGGAAAGATTCACTAGGTGAATAAATACTGGAGAGGTATTTGCATTAACAAAAAGTGGATATATTTATCCTTGTATTTGCTCGTTCTACTGCTAAACACTTTCGGAATTCCTGGTCTTATTGTGGTGATTCTATTTAAAAAAGGACCAGTGCAAATCTGTTCATCTGCACCCCACCAAGAATGCAAGTCTAGTTTTCAGGAAGACAGGAAGGACTATTTTGAGAAACATTTTCATGTGACAGAAGGAAAACACCAGGATAGGGAGGGGAGAAAAAGCATCCAGACAGAGATGAAGGGAAGAGATACTTTGTTAGACACAGAACAAGATGCCACTTTTATTTGAATATATCCGAATGAAGTCCTGCCTACTGAAGTAGCCAACATAAAGGAAAATACATACATTGTTTGGAGGCAATACTTCATGCATACCAACATTTAGCTGAAGGAGATGAAAACAATTTAAAAATGTAAAGGATGGAGAAAACATGCAAGGCACTTGTCTCTCTAGCAAGCAGGAGGAATCTGTTCATAAAAACAACCTAGTAAGCAGCACTATTCATACTGTAAAGGAAATAGAGATCTTTAAGTATCTTCACAGTAGGGCTGAACATGAATATTGTCTAGTCTGACCTCCACTCAAACACAGGCCAGAGTTAATTCCTCTTTGAATTAAAACATTAGAGAAAAGAATTTTTAAAAGTTATGGAAATAAATTTTTTCAGTAGAGAGCTAACTTACCCACACTCTACATTGTTTCCAAACTGAATTTGTCCAAGTTCTAGCTCTAGTACTTCTGTTTTACACTGTTGTACTTTGTTATTGATTTTCGCTCTGTTATGTAACTAACTCTGTCACTAATACTGTCACAGTATCACCTTACTCTTGGGGACGGCCCTAAACCAGAGTAAATGGATAGGTGAGAGAAGAGCCAGTCACTAAACCCTATTAAAAAATCACATACCTTCCACCACATTGATCACTAGAGAAGCACAGTAAGTAAGGGCTGTTGTAAGGGCTGTAAGATAGAGCATGTGGATAATTTACCTTCCTCTCCTCCTCTAAACTGACTACCATCGTATCTAAACTCAGCAGCAGTCAGTAACGTGCAGCAGAAATTAATCTCAAATATGTGACTACGATTTTGTATTTCCCAGACTGGCCCAAAAAAGCATTATGCCTCTCAGTGGCTACAAGTCGGTTGAGAATTTAGGCATGTATGACAGAAGTCATTATCTGATTCTGTTTTATCATCTCAGCAGCAAAAAGATCGTATACAATGTACATGGATCTTTAAAATGTAGACAGCAGCCAGAGGTCTGGTGGAAATAAGCCCAAAACTTCCTTCCAGAGGAAGCAACAATTAAGAAAATGGGGCAGCAGGGACAGGGGAGGGAGGGTCAGAGGGATGGAGAAAAAAATGAGGAAGAAAAATAATTTCCGTCTGAAATATTTCTAAGAATATATTTATATTTGGGATATGAAAAGGAAGAAGAAGCTACTATATCCACTTTTCAGTTAATCCAGCATGCAGAAAGACAGTTGCAGAAGAAGTACACAAACCAGCATGCTATGATCACCTAATAGCTTCTCAGCTTGACCAAAATGAGCGTGAGGAATTACTTTAATTTTCTTTTCACTTCTACTCACCTGCTTCCATAAACTTTGTAATTATTTTGTTGCCAGTTATTTTCAACATCCAAAGACAGACTTGTGTTAGGAATACTTTCAGGGCATTGCTAAACAGCAAATGCCATTTCTTTAAGGCATTGTAACATTTTCCAGGGTCTAGCAACCGAGTGTTCTTCCTGCTGATTTTGAAAGGCTAACAGGATATGTTATGCTTGGCTTAACAGGCTATTTTGAAGAAATGAAGAAATCTTATCTAAAGAGGGGTTTCCAATGGTTGATACTTTCCAGGAAGTGTCCCGAACAGGTTGCCTGGTAGTCGGAAATATGCGCGGACCCTGACTACACTGAGGGCACAGGTAACAGTATTATACTAGATGTCTTAATATCATAATCATGCACTACCAGTAACATGCTAGAGACAAAGAAACAATGTTCAAAGTCATATAGAGAGTGTATGAAGGATAAGAATCGTAGCAGCAACAAAACTCTATTCTCATAGCAATAAATTTTGCCTTTTATCTTGAAGCATGAATAAGTTGAGCAAAATTTCTACAAACTCGCAGCTTACTGCCGTGATAAATATAGACCAGAAACATTAGTGGACCATAAAGCCAGGTGGACAACAGGATGATAACTACTTTAACTCCCTTTGATTCTTAGACAATATTCTTAGTAGAGGTCTCAGCAAAAATAGTAGTAGAATTAAACGCACTGAATGAAAAAAAAAAAATTACAGTTGCACAGTTTTCTACCCCAGATGCAAAGACTACTATCATACAATTTTATAGCTCAAAGAAAGTGTGATGGATGAGGAGAAAGGTGAATTTTACAGCTCAGTATGAGATGTGCTAAACAACATATGAAGGAATGATGTTGTATTACTAATGGGAGATTTAAATGGGTTATGTACAATGTCTAGAGAACTGCTGAGTGGTTACTCAATATCTGCAACAGTGCATGAAAAGATGAAAAAGTATCAAGTGACTGGAAAAAAGGGCTTAATTGTCAAACTGCCAGAGAGAGCAGTTCTGCCAGGTTGTAATAAGGAAGTTATTGGGACCTGCTGATTTAAGAATGCCTAGTTTAGTAGCTGTTACTTAATCTCCTTAATTACTGTTGGAAAGCAAAGCATATTACATCATCTAGTTCCTTCCCCTCTCTTCCCCAAATACAAATATTTATTGAACATGTCTGCCTTTTCTGCATTCGCATGATCAATTCCACTATTGCCATCCAGCAACATACTGACAAATTTGTCAGGATTTATCTTGTTCTTCATATATTTAATCCTCTTATTTTTCTTAATTCTGCTGACTATAAATTTCACCTTCTGTCCTTCCCTTATCAGTTCTTTGCAATTTCCAGTTTTTGATTTACATTACTAAATTCCTCTTTCATCCATTTGTTATATACATTTATTATTCATAATAGCGTATGTGTCCCCTCAGAGTCACTTTCTAATCAGTGTGACTCACATTCTGCTGTGGCTTTTTGGGCATTTAGTAAAGTGAACATTTACCAATTGCCATTCCCATTTTCAGTCATAATTGTTTTCTGTTTTGTTGCAGCTGACCTTTCCAGGACACAAATACACAGGCATTTGGTATCCAGTCCATTTGTACGCAACTAAAATCAAATCAAGTTAATTTGTACCAAAGCTACCAAGGGATTCTAAGACCATCATCAATTGTATGATACGTCAAAAGGAAAGCCTGAAACTTTGCACAACCGTTTGAGTTAAGAAACAGCTAGTTTTATTGTGTCGAGATGCAACACTGATTTGGGAAAATCATAATCTGAAATTTCATAAATTCAAAAATTTCAGGGTTGGCAGGATGGTCCATCCGTGCTAATTCAGATGGAAGTCAATCACCATAATTCAGGTGAGACATCACACAGTACTTCGGGACATACAGAAGAGCAAAGCAGACTATAGAAAGTAAGCAAGCAGCCAAGCTTTTCTTTCTGTCCACACTTTTCCTGATCCCTAGGCACAGTTTCAAGTCCAGTGAAGCAGCAGCATTTTGATTTTAAATCCAATTAGACATGGCCATTTACAGAAACCAAAGTTTTATGTACCCCACAGGAGGGTAGCTTTACTAAGCTGCCTCCTGTAGCTTCTCATAGGAACACTACAGCACTGTCCTCTGGGCCCGTGTCTTAATAACACTGCCTTGCTGAGTCTTGCAGGATTATTGGTCTAATAGATCCCCGTTATGACCAGGTCCTGAGGCATAACTACCTCTGACAGACGTTGTAGGTATAAATTAACCACATCTTTTTCCTTATTCAATAGTCTCCTCTCTTACCCTTCCCCCAGTAAATTTGCTTCTCTCCACTGCTACCCTTACTCAATCTTTTGTTACCATAATCATTCTTTCACCTACCTGTATAACAGGGCACTTGTAGATACCTTTGTGTCATGTTCAGAAAACAAAGGAAAATTCTGACTGTCTAAAAATCTCAAAATGTAACAACCTAAACAAAATAAACTTCCTGAGGAGGTCAGAAAAGTAAAAATAGGAGCTTTTTTCACATGCTGATTTTCTGAACCTTGCAACAGTGTGACATATATATGTATCTTACAGGGGAGAAGAGAGAAGCCAGAGCAAGAAAGCCTCTTCTAGGGTGATGAACTTATTTCATCAAAAGACACTATGAAACTTGTTTTTGCAGGCAAACATAATAAATCTTCTCTTCCTCTAGATATACCAAAAAGTTGACAAGAAAAAGTGCCATGTTTTACTTCATTGGGGAAGCCCTCATTAAATGTGGCATAGGCCGTGATGGAAGATGTTCTACTGTAATAATAGACCTGAAATACAATAAAACTTAAAACACTGAACAGAGATAAGAAAAGGCTTTGTTTTAAAACAGTGATTAGAGCATAAAGATTGATCCTATGGAAAGGGTATGAAGCTCCCTAGATGCACAGAATGGCAACGTCAGAGGAAGAATTTTACCTTCATATTATTTCAGATTATATGTATGTATGCAAACACACACACTCACAGGCACACCTCCTGATGAGTTCTGCTAATACGCTTTTTAAATAAAGTTATTTAAATTTGTGGTTTTGACAGTAGAGTTGCTAGGTTGATTTGGTTTGACTGTTTTTATTTTAGTAGAGAAGTTGTCCAAAATTAGCCTAACGTGCAAAAGATTTCACTGCCTGATTTAAATAAACTTCTGCACTGAATCATACCAATCAAGGACTTCAGCTGGTGCTTCCTAACAACCAAGCTTCCTATCTACTGCAATACTGTCATGTCTCAGAGGATTACAATATTTTGGTTTTCCTTTTCGAATAACACTGAAACATTTCAAAAAGTTTTTGAATATCTAAAGTATCAGGAAAACTCAAATACTGCTATTCAAGCAACAGTGCAGATATCAATTACCCCTAAATTACAGATTATTTTGATCAGTATTAAGAAGGGGCAGATGACTAAATATATTACTGATTATAGCACTGATGGGGGATGTGGCTGGAAGACCTTAGGTGTACTATTATTAACCTTTTAACTGCAAAACTAACAAAACCTCAAAAAATTTCAAACCTAAAACAAGTCTTTATTAAAGACATCTTTTCACATATCGTTCCAGGGGCTGTACCAATTTCCATGCCACTCTCAGGAGCATATCTGGAGAGTGTAGCACTGGGGAAGGACAGGAATAACTGAGAGATTTCATCTTCCTATGGAATATTAAGCGAAGCAGAATGATAACTTGTATCTAAACTTAGCTAAAGAAAGCCATACCTTATGAAATTACCTTCACTTCTGGCTAGAGGTATATTTTATATTTGTTTGTCTCTAAAAGGAACAGAACATTCTTTTCTTTCTTTAGTAGAATACCTCAAGGAATCATTTACTTCTTTCAGAAATTTAGAGGTGCTAAATCCTTTCCCAGTCCAAAATTGCTTATCACACAGAGACAAGCAAGAACTTGCCTAGTTTTTTGTGGGGTTTTTTGGTGTTTTTTTCTGCCTTAGCATGCTTCAAGATCTATTTTTCCACATATATATTTTTAAAAAATTAGGTAAATATTAATTTAAAATCTTGTCATAGACTTTCTTTATTTGATGCTATTCCCATAGAGAATTATATTAGCTCTTAACACAGAATAGTTCCAATTTGTTCCCTGCATTGCGTTAATCAGCACTTCAGACAAGACACATGGAAATGGAGCCGGTAACAAGACTTACTACACTTCCTCTGACAGACATCCCATTGTCTACTACAACTCGTGGCTTCACAACAGCATATCTGCACTTTCCCTTGTGAAATTTCAGCCACAGATTTATATTTTCAGACTGGCATTTTTCCTTCCTTGACAGCTGTGTTTTTTCAAATACTTATAGTCACCTGTATTTGACCTCATTCATATACCTAAATTGTATGCAATGAGAGTTAAAATAAGGAAATTGCTTCAAATGCTTCCAGATACTTGGATGTAACAACTAATGACATAACATTACCTCCCAAAAGCACAACTACTCCATCAGTCATCTTTAAAAAGAGGGCTTGTAGGTACTTCTGAAATGTCTAGATCCTTAGATAATTCTTTCAGGTATTCCTAAAGATCTGATCATACAACCATAAACTTAACCATAGCCTCTTCTACCACCATATATCAGCATCAGTTTCTCATTTTGACCAGGTCATTATCCAGCTTTTGATGAGGAGGAAGATGTTCTGATCTTTATATATAAATATACTTGTCAAAGTTTAAGACTTGAAGCTAATACGTTTAGTGTTTGGTGAAATTTTGCTCTTAAATCCTGGAATAATAAGCACTGTAGAAATCTAAATATACCAATAAGAAGATTTAAAATCTCATAGACTTCAAAAGTGTTACAAAAACACCACATTTTTCTGTAAACAATAAAACTAATTACACGTGGTTTCCTAAAGTCTTATGGTTGATAGATTTTGGTGTTTAAGAAAACATAATTTCCAACTGAAGCCATTCCCAACACAGGACATACAAGGAATCCACATGGATAGGTTGTTTGGCAACTCATAATACCTATTCCTCTACTGGCACATTTTCAGGATCTTCCTTCTCTACCTGGCTGTCTATTTTCACAAGCCTTGTATGCACACATAAATTTCATTTTTTGAGACCCCTACTTCTGCTAACTTCTGCTGAAACTATTCACTGGGTTCAATAATGTCTGAAAGTGTAAAATTGGTAACTCAAGAGAAACAGATTTGCCTGTTCATATTCATGTACACAGAAAGTTTAATCACTTAACTCACATATGCATGGAAAAATGAACTAAAAAAGCAGCAAAGAATGAAACAATTCAAAACTTCTACCTAGTTGCTCAGCATAGTGTACTAGGGAAAAACAGGCTTTACTGAAAGTCCAGAGCTCTGTGCTCTTTGAGACATTCATTATATACATTATAATGTAGACTTCCATATTTTGTACAATTTCTTGAGCTAACTCAGTTACTGGTAGCAGTCTAATTACAGAAGTATGGAGTTCACAGTTCACCATCCGTTAAATTACCCTTCTTCTTACAGCTGAATTAGCTCATTTAAATCTAACTTGGATAACCTCAGTATCAGTATGAACTGAAACATCTCTTTAGCTGTTGATGAAGCAGCAGGGTAAATTAGCCAGAGTAGCCTGGGATTTTGGTCATTTAGGGAGGTTGCATGGTTTTCTAAGTAAACAGTATAAACTGTTCCTGCAATGACCTCTACTTCTCAGAATTTTCTAAAAAAGTACAGAACAAACACCACCAAAGATGGCCAGTACCTGTGACTTACTCCACAGTGCCAGATGCAGAAGTATGACTCCAAGGAACTGCACCATAGATTTGTTTTAAAAAAGTACCACACAAAGGGCTGAATTGTGTCTCTGCTACTGCAGTTAAAATTTAGAATGTATATACAGATAGTTCGTTTATTATGGGCAGGGTAACAGCTGGTGCTACAAAACCTTACCTTCTTAAAAATCCAGTCACCAGTGAGAGCCCAGAGCTGGCTGATGCTGCATGGCTGCCTGGAAAGCCTGGCACTGGCTAAGGGCAGGAGTACGAAAGCACGGGCTCGTCCATGGGGACTGTTGTGCTCCAGTACTGTTGTTCAAACACACACCACAGCACCCACTCACTTAGCCCACAACTGTTTATTTGTACTTGTGGCAAATCTACCCTGCTCAATTTTACCTGTCCAGATGGCATAGACTATAAATACAGGATATGTAGGCTTCCTACAGGAGGGCAATAAGGTTAGCCAGTATGAATCTGCACATTATTTTAACGAAATGTTCTGGAAGATGATACCTTTACCTATAAATGTTTACTGTTTCTCTTTAGGGCTCATTCCAAAGTTTGAAGAACATTAGCACTGAAGGTATGGAGAAACAGTTTATCAAACCATATGCACTGACAATCACCAATGCATCACATTTAAAAGGAAAATGTTCCTCTTCCCCAACACATTCAGACAAAGCTTGTGTTCTAGGACTTTTTTGACCAAATATCTAGAGTTTTGATTTACTGAAGAAATGCTAATAATTATTTTCACTGTCATACTGGGTTCTGAAATAACTTCTCCAGGGATAAAATACTAATGAAATATTCCCAAGCCTACTTCTTCCATCAACATATATTAAACAAGTTAATTAAAATAAACATCTAGTACTGAAATAAGTCACACTGTGAATTCATAATGAATGACATAGGAGCAATCTAATAAATTATTATCATTTAAAACACTAAGTTAAGATAATGATGGACTAATCAAACCCTCTGCACACTCAGGTCTTAGGACTGACAGATAGCTTGCAGGAGGTAATGTCATGGTTTGGAGCTATCAACAGGATAGCAAGGAGATGACTGCCCTCCACTTCTTTGAAATTGTAACAATAAAAATGTGGCGTTCGCCTATTGTAAGATTTGAAAAAGGATAAATAATGGATAGCACTAAGGATATTTGTCATCCTCTTATATTTATAGAAAGTCACTACTAGATTTCTCTATAGTAACCTGAGAAAAGTTTCAAAATTGCTATGCAGCAGCAATGTCTAAAAGAAAGAAATGATACAATTTTCATTTGTAGAGATTTGTTTCTTTGCATTTCTGGAATGATAACACAGTTGTGATTACTGTCCTGGAAGAGAAGAAGAAAATAGAACCCAGACATTGGACAAGATAGAGAAAAAGGAAATCTAGCATCTTCAGGAGCTAGGAATTGACAGCTCTGAGGCTAGAGAGTCTTGAAAGATTAAAATAGTGCTGCAGTGGAGAAACTAAAAAGTGGTCTAGTATGACATTTCATAGTTAGGGTTGGGATTCAAAGGGGGAAAATTGGGGGGAGGATATTTATAGATATGCATATTTATTTATTTTTTTATGTAGGTACACATAGCATGAAGTTTCACCTAACTTAAACACGGTTATACAATTCTTTATAGCTACCTTAAACCTCTGCAGAGCCCAGCATATTACGTAGACAGACACACTGGATCTAAACAGACAGACTCAAGACTTTGAATGCACAATTTGATGCACCCAAAAGAGAACTTTTTTTCAGTGATGTACCATCCAAATTCTGAAGTATCCTAAACCCATGTTCCTGAACAAAAATAACATACTTTTATAGTTTTATCATGAGTAGTCCTAAATTAAGCTCCTAAGACTCCATAAATCGGAGATGAAACGTCTTGTTTCTTCTTTCAAAGATGCTGTCGTTAGGGTTCTTTAAAGTCACCAAGACTCTTGAAGAAACAACATCATGCAATGCAGAAGGTAGCATTATGGACACTGTTGGAAAACAGAAAGGTGCCACTGCCAGCAGTACAGCCATCAAAAGGATTGTACTGTTCACTCAGATTCTCATAAAGATTCTAATATATATTCCATATTAGTAGGCGTATTACAATCTACTCTTCAAAAAAACGTCTGATAGGATTCTGTCCATTGGACCTTTTTCGCCATAGTGGTTCCTATACTCCAGTGTTTGAAAGAATCGCGGAATCACGGAATTTTCAGAGTTGGAAGGGACCTCTAGAGATCACCTAGTCCAACTCCCCTGCTGACGCAGGATTGCCTACAGCACATTACTCAGGACTGCAGCCAGGCGGGTCTTGAAAATCTCCAGAGAAGGGGACTCCACAACCTCCCTGGGCAGCCTGTTCCAGTGCTCTGTCACCCTCACAGTAAAGAAGTTTTTTCTTACGTTTGAATGGAACTTCCTATGTTCCAGCTTGTGCCCATTGCCCCTCAGCCTGTCACTGGGAACCACTGAAAAGAGTCTGGCTCCATCCTCCTTCAACCCACCCTTTAGATACTTAGAAGCAAGAATAAGGTCTCCCCTCAGCCTTCTCTGTAAATGGAGTTTACATACCAAGCACATGAAAATAACCTTTACATTTGAATGAAGTAATTTCTTTGTTCCAACAGGAAAATATTAAGAATATGAATTGTTGCAATTAATCTGGATGCTAAGTATTTTCCTATGTTCTTTCAAGTTTGGTACCACTTTATCATCTAGCAACTCAATCCTGTTTCCATGGCAAAAAGACAAGGTCAGTTGCAAGGCGGTTTGGTCATGCTTGACTTCATTTAGGCTGTCTGAAAAATGCTTCAGAAAACACTAATGGAGATTTAGCATAGATATGAAAATAGAAAGCAAATGTAAAATAAAACTGTTGGTCAACTGACAAGCCACAAACCTTCATTTAACACACAAGAAAAGTCAGCGCTGAGTTCATAATATTTTATGAAACTTTAGTTTCTTTTTCAATGTAAAAGTGATACACATAAGGTAAGCTCATCGGCAGCATGGAACCTACATGGGTTCTCAGTGCTGATGCTTAAAATTGTGGTTGTGTCATTTTTGTGCTTTAGGCCAGTAACTTCACCCAGAGCGCTCTTTTTCCCCCCTCAGGAAGTATCAAGAAGCACACACAGAAAAAGAAGTATTGGTCATTATTTTGTTATCTTTGACAGTACTTAACATATTCTGAAAATATCTGGAGAGGCACAAATGACAGGCTATACACTGCTAACTAGCTAGGGTGCTTCCATTCATAAAACTATGCCAAATAAAAATTTGGTGTAATTCTGAAGTCTCTACTCCAACCTGATTCAAGAGAATCTTATTGAGCTCAGTAAAATGTTTAAAGAACTATTCCTACCTGACCCAGCACAGACAGAAATTTAGCTAGAGACAGACAAAGGGAAGGTAGAGTTTACTGCCCAACAGGAAAAGGAAGGCATCAGAGGCCGGAAGTGGAAGTGTGCATGTAACCAAAGCATTAGGCTTCCCAAAACTGCAGGTGATGAGAATTAATGGACTAGCCCCAGGCAGAAGTCAACACTCCTCTGCTGGCTAATGAAAAACAAGCAATACGTACCAGAATAGCAATCAGCGAGGTCTAAAGCATACTCGTGCAAGCTTTAAAAAACACCAGCAATTTAATAAGACTGCGACAAGTACACTTCACATGCCATATCAAATTCCCCAAATCTTATTTGTGAATGTGCTGGTTTTGGCTGGGATAGAGTTAATTTCTTCACAGTAGCTGGTATAGGACTATGTTTTGGATTTTTGCTGAAAACAGTGTTGATAACAGAGGAATGTTTTAGTCACTGCTGAGCAGTGCCTACACAGCATCAAAGCCTTTTCTGCTCTTCATCTTGCCCTTCCAGCAAGCAGGCTAGGGGAGCACAGGAAGCTGGGAGGGGACACAGCTGGGACAGCTGACCCCAACTGACCAAAGGGATATTCCATGCCATATGACATCATCCTCAGCAACAAAAAGCTGAGGAAGAAAGAAGTAGGGGACGTTTGGAGTGATGGTGTTTGTCTTCCCAAGTAACTTACGCGTGATGGAGCCCCGCTTTCCTGGGGATGGCTGAACACCTGCCTGCTGATGGGAAGCAGTGAATGAATCCCTTGTTTTGCTTTGCTTGCACATGTGGCTTTTGGTTTCTCTATTAAACTGTCTTTATCTCAACTCATGACTTTTCTTACTTTTACCCTCTGATTCTCTCCCCCATCTTCCTGGGGGGGGGGAGTGAGCAAGTAGCTAGGGAGTGCTTAGTTGCCAGCTGGGGTTAAATCATGACAGTGAATAAGATTAAACATAAGACACTCAGCAGAGAAGTCATGCACATGCATCATTTTGAATGTTTACAGTGAAAGTCTCTTTTCAAAATATTTTTAATCCTGCATTGAGAAGGAATTCTTTAACACGTGTACGCAGCTGGCTAGGCAGGGAAGCTGCAGTGGGCACTGCAGTCTCCAACCCTTTGAAATCTGTAGTCTCCAACAGCAGAAAATCACTAGGAAAAGACCACGCTACCTACATTGTGCTCAGCAGGCTCCTAATATATCCAGCATAACATTGGGAACACAGTTATAACTAAATCTCATGCTTCAGGTCACCTGTAGAAATTAGGGCAAACGCCTCCATGGCTGCCCTTGCTTAGATAAAGTAGGTGCAGTCAAGGGATGTTGGAGGTTTGTTCTTCTCATGTTTACAGCTTCTTCAAAAAGGACGTTGTCCAAACTGGGCATGACACACTAATACAGTAGTAAAATGTCACTCTGATGTGTTACTGAGAAGGAAGTCACAGTTTTGCTCCTTCTGACAGCAAAGTCTGTCTGATTTGCCTTACTTGCATCATCAGGGTTGTTTGCTCCAGAAGTCTGTCTGATTTGCCTTACTTGCATCATCAGGGTTGTAAAGTTTTCAAAAGTCCTGTTTAGGGAAGAGCTTTTTCCCCCCAGACAATCTGTATCCAACCAGGGTTAGAGAAGAAGGGAGGGAAACTATCTTCATCTTCAGCAGAATCACTACCAGAGTTATCTAAGCATATTTCACTCCATTATTACTCCTGCCATTAAAAGGACTTAAATATTTTAACTTACAGTTTAATTTCACAGGTGCTACCGTTGTCTAAATTTAAGGTAAGGAGTTGAAAACTTGAAAGCCCAGAATAATGATCCAGTAGTCTCTTCCAAACATTAAAAAGCATGCAGATTCACATGCCTTACTCAATATTTGGGATCTGTTTTTATCCAAAAACTGTAATGCTTCATACAAAGAAGCTACATCTATATACTGAATTTTCATCAGCATAAGAAGTACAACTTTCTCAGAACACACCACAAAAATGGTGGAAGTTTGCATTTTGGTAGTACCTGAGCTAGCTCTTCCTGTGATCTATTCAGTGTCCTTGAAAAAACTAGCATTACAGTCTCCATCTCCCAGTTGGAGTTGCTTGTTTGTTGTTGGGGTTTTTTTTCTTCCTGTCTCAGATGTGTTATCTGTGCCTGTTCCCTTTTTGATAACATCCTTCCGCAGCAAGAACTTCTGGTATGCTTCACCTCTTAGAGCAGTATCTGCTAATTCCCCCAATCACCAATGAATGAGACTACTAACAGGAAGCTCATCCTACTAACCTCTTTAAGCTCCAGCACTAGAATCCTGTCTGAAGAAACAACATGCTATTATTTCATGGTACACTAGCATACCCATCATCAACATTTCTCTGGGTAGCTTTTCTGCAGACATCTATAATAGGAAGCATCTTCTAAATCCACAGCTTCTCTAATCGTTCTGCTCTTTAAAAGCTACATAGCGAAACAACCCCTCCACCACTGATTTATCTACTCCTCATGTCTACTGCAGCTGGCAGGGAAAACGGGACACAGCTAGCCTCGCAGCTGATATAAGGGCAGACTACCTTCCCACCCTATCTACCATTCTGGATGTTTGCTTTATGTGGCTTTCTCTGCTGGTTTTCATAGTGCTAGGAGTGGTATGAAATCTGCTAGATCTTTTCCTCAGTCTATTTCACTATTGCACTGTTTTTTAAAAATTTGTAAGATTCCCTGATAATCCAGCTAGTCTGCTACCTGGAATTCTAAATAATCAGTTTATCACAGTCTCAGACACGCTGAAAGCACTTTTCTGCTTTTGAACTCATATCGCCTTGAATGCTGCTGCTTTTGTTTCAGACTGGAAGAAGGGCTTTTTTTCCAGCTGCATCTGTTTGTATAATAACAGACATTACCTCTTTCCACAGACCTTGTTTTTCTCTGAATAAACAAATACTAAGCTGTTCAACTTTACAAAAATCTTAGGGAGAGCTTTAAAGGAATGAATCAAACAGACATTAGCAAGTACATTTTAAATGTTAAAACTGTACTAAAGTGAAGATGTCCAATTAACGGAAGGTGAACAAGGGGAGTTGTTAGAATAACACAAACACAGCATGAGATCCTTCCTAGTACCTGTGAAAACAAACAAAAGAAAATGTGAAAAGGAATCCATTTAGCCCTCTTTGTTTAAATAGATCTTCAGTAATACACTGAATTGTGCTTAAGCCTGGAAAGATGTATATTGTAAGTTAACTGAACTTCAAGCAAGTGTCACAAAGGTATTTTTTGAGATTTAATAGGCAAATCAATATAAAATGCTGTGTATGTATTAATCATTCCACGATACATATCGGATGTGTAAGATACCTTCTAGTAGTTGGCATACATTCTACCTGCTTCAGGCATAAACAGTCACGTCCCGCTACATAGTGCTTACACAGTGTTACACAGCAGGAGCTCAGTAAGGTATTGTGATTAGACACACAGAAGTCTATGGGGCCAGATAGGATCCACCTGAGGCTACTGAGGGAGCTGGCGGAAGTGCTCACCAAGACACTTTCCATCATTTATCAGCTGTCCTGGCTAACCGGAGACGTCCCGGTTGACTGGAGGTTAGCAAATGTGATGCCCATCCACAAGAAGGGCCAGAAGGAGGATCTGGGGAACTACAGGTCTGTCAGTCTGACCTTGGTGCTGGGGAAGGTTATGGATCAGATCATCTTGAGTGCCAGCACATGGCACATGCAGGACAACCAGGTGATCAGGCCCAGTCAGCATGGGTTCATGAAAGGCAGGTCCTGCTTGACAAACCTGATCTCCTTCTATGACAAAGTGACCTGCTTAGTGGATGAGGGAAAGGCTGTGGATGTTGTTTATCCGGACTTTACTAAAGCCTCTAACACCATTTCCCACAGCATTCTCCTGGAGAAACCGGCTGCTCATGGCTTGGATGGGTGTACTCTTCGCTGGGTAAAAAACTGGCTGGATGGTCAGGCTCAAAGAGTTGTGGTGAATCCAGTTGGCGGGCAGTCACAAGTGGTGTTCCCGAGGGCTCAGTAGTGGGGCCAGTTCTGTTTAATATCTTTATCAATGATCTCGATGAGGGGATTGAGTGCACCTTCAGTAAATTTGCAAATGACACCAAATTAGGCGGGAGTGTCGATCTGCTTGAGGGTAGGATAGCTCTACAGAAGGATCTGGACAGGCTAGATCAATGGGCTGAGGTCAACTCTATGTATGAGGTTCAACAAGGTCAAGTGCCGGGTCCTGCACTTGGGTCACAACAACTCCAGGCAACACAACAGGCTTGGGGAAGAGTGGCTGGAAAGCTGCTTGAAAGAAAAGGATCTGGGAGTGTTGGTTGACAGCCCACTGAATATGAGCCAGCAGTGT
The DNA here is from genome assembly GCA_008921705.1 of Burhinus oedicnemus. NCBI lineage: Eukaryota > Metazoa > Chordata > Aves > Charadriiformes > Burhinidae > Burhinus > Burhinus oedicnemus. Next base: position 1,605,278 of record VFFE01007698.1, read on the forward strand.
GCCCAGGTGGCCAAGAAGACCAAGACCATCCTGGCCTGTATCAGGAATAGTGAGGTGAGCAGGACTAGAGAAGTTATTGTTCCGCTGTACTCGGCACTGGTGAGGCCCCACCTCGAGTACTGTGTTCAGTTTTGGGCCCCTGTCGCGTTAAAAGGAATGCAGTTTCGATATTTGTCTGTCAGAGTCCCAGGACTTTCACTGATCCGTCTATCAGAGTCCCCACAAAGGACTTGCACTGAGTCAGATTCACAAAAATCGAAATTAGTTATTTTATTGAGAGCGACAGAACAGATTTGAGATTGCCGTTGATAAATGCACTGACTACAATAGCGCTATTAATTAAGGTTAATATTGCTAGCAAAACCAATGATAATAATACAACAACCCGGGGGTAACATTCAATAGAGGGTGAAAGGCGCAGTGCTTACCCAGAAGGCATCCCTGCCTGGGGAGGAGGAAGAGAACGCAGCCCGTCAGCTGGTCCGTCAGGTATTGAGGTTCTTCTCTCCCAATTTAACAGTCATTTTCTCTGTCTTTTTATCCCCAAAATTACAAGGTTTCCCTCCCCTAGGTGACGTATAGTATGATTTGGGTGGAGAGATGAGTGCTATAGTCATATATGTTTAGCATGATCTCGATAATCTTCACTAGCATATGCAGGGGTGTCAACTTTGATATGCATTTCACAGGTAATGAGGCAGAGGTCAGTCATCGGGCACGTTACCCTTCCAAGAAACAAAGAACTACACAAGTTCCTGTTATCTTGTCTTCACTGACAAAAGCAGGGCTGTCCTGCCTCCGCAGGGCCCCCTCCTTATCTGCATCCCGTGCTGGCCAGGCGAGTCTCCACTCCCTTGGCTTGCACAAGAGATAGCAAGGCCAGTTTTAATTGTTCTTTGAGCACAGAGACTTTACCTCATTATCCAAATTCCACAGCCCCTCACTACAGGAAAGGCATTTTGATTTTGGAGCATGTCCAGAGAAGGGCAACGAAGCTGGTGAGCGGTCTAGAGAACAAGTCTTATGAGGAGCGGCTGAGGGAACTGGAGTTGTTCAGTCTGGAGAAAAGGAGGCTGAGAGGAGACCTTATTGCTCTCTCCAACTATCTGAAAGGAGGTTGTAGTGAGGTGGGGGTTGGTCTCTTCTCCCAAGTAACAAGTGATAGGACAAGAGGAAACTGGTTCAAGTTGTGCCGGGGGAGATATTAGGAAAAATTTCTTCACGGAAAGGGTTATCAAACGTTGGAACAGGCTGCCCAGGGAAGTGGTGGAATCACCATCTGTGGAGGTATTTAAAAGACAGGTAGATGTGGTGCTCAGGGACGTGGTTTAGTGGTGGTTTTGGCAGTGTTAGGTTAATAGTTGGACTTGACGATTCTAAAGATCCCTTCCAACCTAGACGATTCTGATTCTATGATTCTATGATTCACTGCAGAGCGCACAGTCTCCAGTGAACAAACTTAAACTGACAACTGACTCATTGTTTGATATTGGGCAATTTTTGTTCTCTCACTGCTCCCTCTCTCCATGAATAAATGGGATTAATAGCAAAATAAATGCTACTAATAGCCCTTTATTTTATTCTATAAATTCTAGAATTGACATTCCTCTGTATCACCACATCATCTTTCAACAGCTGCACTGCAGGAAATCCAAGCCCTGACTCAATACATATATGTATCTATTACTGCTACTAGTAGGTCCAATTAAATGTTGATTATCTAAAACTTTAGCTTGTAATCAGTTTAGAGGGATATAAATTAAAAAAATTGAGATGTCGCCCCATTCTTTCTGAAGTCCTCAAAGTTATGCATATGTTATATAATATTGAAGTGTAACTAAAAGTGTCTTTAAAGTCAATATAATGAAAAATAATTGCTCATGTCAAGGAAAAGTTGCATATTAAAGGAGAGTGAAATAAGAGGTAAAATATCCTCCTGCCCAAGAGTAAGGGTTCATCTCTGAAAAGCAAAGGAAAGACACATCTGAAAAGTAAAATTCTTTCTTTCAGCTATTTGTAGAGTTAGGATTAAATGACTTTGAGTTGTTAGCCAAACACAAAGGCAGTCCTACACATCACTGCAGCAGAAATATAACAGAAATGTAAAAATTCCTGAAAGGAAATACCAAACCACCAACATTCTCAGGACAAGATACAAAGCAATAGTTTCAAATATATATCTGTGCTATATATACACATATACATATATATATGCCCATAAATGTATATAGAAAGAATGTATATATATAAGTATTAATACTACAAATGGATGAACACAACTTCAGACACTGAATGTCTGTTCGGAAGATCAGATTCTATTTGTACATAATCTATACTTGAAAGCTATTACTTGTCCTCTCTGCTGTCCTGAATAATGTCTTCTGTCACTGGTTGTTTTCAATTTTCAACCCTGAACAAAATAGGATATAAAATTATCTCAGTTCTAGCAAGTAAACATACAGGTTAAGCACTGACTTCCTTATGATAACCCTGGTAAACATAGGTGATGTCAGGACCCAGAAGTATGACAGTAATTCGAGAAATACCATTTTTAAAGACAACACTCTGCAGAAAATGACAACAGATATAAAAACTAGAAGCACAGTAATTCGAAGCCCATTCCATTATAAATTGATTCTGGTTCCACTAAAGCAGACTACTTCAACATTTAATCTATATATAACGAATTAGATGTATCAAGTCAGACATCAATTAATATATTTAGAAAGCAACATCATATTATCTTAGCTAACTGATATCTGATTAAATTACTATGTTTTTCCGTTATGCTAAAACATGTTGGGATACCAAAAATACCTAGACTTTCAGGGGTCTATAATTTTGACTTAATTACATAACAGCTAGCTTTGCTGTCTATGCCTACTGTGAACAGTCACCGTTTCTCATAGCAACCAATTTGTATTTAATAATGTAGCAGAATGACTTATTAGGCCTAAATTAAAAAGCTATATTTGATACATGCAGTAGCACATAATAATAATAGTTGCTGATTAAATTAGTCAGCTTGGTACAAAAAAAAAACTTGAATCACAGGATCTGACACATCAGAGAAAGAAAAAGACGTATTATTTCATCTAGTGCATCTACCTACTGATGCATAATTTATCCCAGGATATATTTTGAAGTTTTTGTCTAGCCTAATTTTAAATGTCTCCAATAATAATACTTTCATTGCTTTTCTACAAAGCTTAACAAATCTTTTTCAGAGAAAGTTTACTTGAAGTGATGTTTAACTGAACTACCCTAAGAAGTTCTTTGTCTTCCCATTTATAATCTTTAGGTACTAATAGACAGTAACAGTCTCATCATATCAATTCCAGGTTTTGTTCTTTTTTTTTCATATATACAAATATTGGTTAAGATAAAATAAAATATATTGATGACACACAGATTTTGGCTCCAAATTACTGACAAGGACATTGAAATTGCCAGCAGATGAGCATCTGTCTTAGAAAGAAGCTCTACTCCTTTAGTTTGGCTCTCCCTAAAGACAGCATAATTCAAAGACCTTAACTTGTGATGAAAAAAAAGAATTTATAATAAACACCACAGTTTGGGTAGTGTTATTTTAAAGGAAATAAAATAGAGCCCTAAACAAGGGAGCTGTGAGGGAAAGGAAGAGGTCAAAACCCTTCTCCTAGGCAGCAGACAAAAAATCTCTAGTCAAAAGCTGTCATTAGAATAGAAATACATTTTAAATCTGAAAAGTGACTTTGCCAATTGATGTTCTCTTAGTCAGATTCTTTTATGTACAGTCCAACAGATCTCTTTTCACAAAGATCTAAATCCCTGAAAGAATGTAAGTATCTGAAAATACAAAGATGCCTAACTCATTAAAATATACGAACTTCATAACCCTCACTTAACACCTTAAATGCTCAGATTCTTAGGAATACAGACTTTTGCTAGAAGGTTCCCCAGCTTCTGCTAACAGGTTCCCTTCCCCTTTCAGACCTTATCTCATGTTACATCCCTAAAATGTCCACGCTACCTGAATGACCTTGTTTGGTAGCTTCATTAAAATACTATCTGGCAGTGATGAAAGTGAAATGAAAGCACAGCACCCAAGTATCTTCACATAAGGAGATTCAGACTTATCTTTTTCCTCTCTTGAGAAAGTCCACACACACACAACGATAGAGGCTAGTAAAAAGTTAAGGAAGAGGAGAGCATTGTCATCTAGGATAAAGGATGCTTCAGTTCTCTCCTTGAAGGCATAGTGCTTTACAAAGAGTTCAAGATTGACTGGACTAGAAAAAGAACTTAGTAGGAGCCGTAATTCCCTACACAGGAGATCCAGACACTCCAGGGAGAGCACGAAAACCTATTTCAGTGATAAAGCCAATGACTGCTTAACATAAAGTGCATAAAGCTTTCCTGGTCGCAAGAGTTAGAGTCAACCACTCTTCTCTGTCCAGAGACTCTCCATAGCAGTCTATAATAGATTCATAGCCCTTAGATGTTTTAAACGGTGCCGCTTTAACAGGAAGAGAGCATTTACACTCACAGAAATAGTTGACTAGGACAATTTTCTGGAGTTAAAAAATGTTGATTTTAAACCTTTCAAATGTAGGACAGCCTTGAAACTGAGTACCTGAATGACTGCTGTAATTGCTACATTACTTAATAAAAAAGCAGTAATATTAAAAGTGCTTGTGACCATAAGGTGCAGATCTTGAGGGTATGCTGAATACATTTTAGATATACAGACAGAATGGCAAAGCAGAACGGGCCAGTTTGAAAGAGGAAAGTCCAGAAAATTAAGCTGGGTTATGGCAGCATTCTTCTGAAAAGTGACCTAGCGCCAAGACTGGAGTGTGTGTGAATGAGGGCTGTAGAAAAATTAGACTATATGATATTAGCTAGGGCATTTTTAGGAATATTAATAGCTTTTAATGATATTATTTGCTGATTAATTTTACTGTACTTATTCCGTGGAGTAAAAGTATCTATCCCCAAAACAAACAAACCAGCCAAGATAAACATTTAGACATAAAGACTACTGCGAGAAACAGTTGTAATGTCCCCATTCAATGTCAAAGGAAATAGCACAGACCCAGCTCATCATCCTGCTTCCAATATTCAGTGAGAGCTGGCTCTATGTGTTGTCCTATAGAGGAAAGAAAGTCTTGATCTCATTTTGAATTTGTATCCCCACCTCAGAAGAAGGTCATGTAGTCTGGTCAGAAAGCTAAGCTTATATTTCACATTTCAAAATATGTATCATAGGTGGCTCCTCCCAAATTGTAGGCTTCTGTGAATCCCATCTGAAGTGCCCAACTTAGCCCATAAACAGTACAGTTTACACATCTAACTCAGGCCCGTGGATGCCACTCTGAGAACCAGCTGAAACTAAAGCACTACCATGCATCATAAATTGCATTTCTCTGTGCATTAATTCTGAAGTCTTTACTACAGCTAGTGAAGTCTCACCCTAGCTAATGGCCAAAGGACAGGAGATAGGCTCTCTTACTGCACATCAGCGAAAGAATTGGTAATTACATTCTTATTGCCAGGAATCCTGCCCTCAGATACAATTACTTAAGACATTTGTGGAAAGGGGTTAATAATACAGTGACTCACGACCAGGTTTGGTCCAGCTGGACCTTTAACAGATGATAAAGTGCGGGGCAGAAAGAAAACATAAAAATTGTACAACCCAGGTTCAGTCCACAAAGATGAAAATTATAAAAAGATTTGTCCTCTCCCCCAGCAAAAACTTTCTGCCTGTAATTGAGAAAATCTAAACTGAAAGACAATAAATCTGAAACAAAATCAATATAACCTTATAGTGTGATTTATAATGAGACACTTTTCAAAGGAATCTGGTGCATTAAAAGCCAGGCTGTTCTCTCTGATTAAAGATTTTCACCACGGAAATGCCTGGCTAAGAAGTGGCAGGTTTACAGGGTAGGCAGCAATCATTCATTAGGTCAAAGCAAAACTTAATCCAAAATTACATTCTAAGATAGTTGTATAGGGCATTTGAAACAAGATTTTTGGGCTTACTGTCAAGGGAATTCTTGTCCACAGAACCGAACTAGCAGTCTTCACTTAAGCAAATACTTCCCTTACTACCTGTCTAAACAGTTTCTTGAACACAAATATCATTATTGTAGTACAAATATTAACAATAGGATACTGCATTTGATTATTTGATTTATTATTCAAATAGAAGGAGAAAAAACCTCAATGTATTTAAATGGGGTAATTCTTGCAAAAATCTTAGAGAGATTTTAGTGAATTATTCAGGGGGTTAAGATTCCGTTACATTTTTGGTTTTTTAGACTTATTTTCTCTTAAGGATAAAAACATCCCAAATATCTTTTATAATTAACAGGTGGCTCTTTATAGCAAAAACGCTAAAACAGAAGTAGCAACAGCTGTGAAGGAGGATATCAAAATCAAGAATATTAAGATGAAGTATCATTTGTTTTTATAAAGAGATGTTTATTTTGTGATAATGGATGCAATTAATAGCAGCATATGCTAGAGTGTTCATAGAATCAGTAATTAATGTAGCATTAATTTCAATGGCTTTTTAAATGCATTTGCAATGCTACACACATTCAGAACTGCCATCAAAAACAAACCAACTTGGTTAATAAATCAACAGCCTCAATCATATTTTTCTATAACATGAATGTTACAGGTACTTTAGCTAAGGCCTGATTTTAATAGTAATAACAGAAGCAAGTGCTTTGTGCTTCTAATTGAACAGTTTAGGCATTTAAAATGTTGATCACAGGGAGTGAGCGGTAATTATTTAAGTTAAGAACAGCTGTGAACTGACATCATTAATGTTCATCTACCTTAATTTATGCTTGTAGCAATATGGCTGTTTTCAGCAAAATTTAAATTAAAGAAAACTAGATTTAAATCAGAAAGTAAAGATCATTGCATGAAAAATTATGCTGTACTGAGCTATAAATGGCATGTCCCCACTGGAGTAATTGAAGCCTTTAAAGTTTAACTCCACAGTTCTCAGGAAGTGGAGTGAGAACAATTAAACATGTAGCAATCTAGTAATAATTAAGACTTTGTCCCTATATAATGCATCTATTAAATGGTCTCAATGGTCCTTCCAAGCATTAATGAATGAACTGAAACACACTGTGAGGTACAGTAGGTTAGTAAGGACTTGTTCCCATCATACGGATGAGAAAACTCAGGCACAAATGCAGCACAGGGTGGTCTGAAAACTAATATCTTGATAAGAGGCTACAAGTGGCTGCAAAGCAGTGGAACTTCCACTGCCTTGACATTTATTGGGTGTGCAAAATCCGTGTAACCCACACTGACTTGATATTCTGTGGAAGTCGAAATCAGATCCTGCTGTAAACAAAGGTGTTTCTCAGGAGGGATATTTGCACTCAATCTGGACTAATGTCAGTGAATTATGTAGCGTACTGGTTCTTTTTTGAACAAAAGACTCCTGTCAGCCTTCAGCACTCCTCTGGCCTGTCATGTATCCTCAGCTGCAAACTCCGCACAGAAAACAATCAGAAATTATGCTTACTGCAAAACACTCAAACTGCAGACTATCCACTATGGGCTTAAATATCAACAACAGCCCAAACAAGAGTTTGGGAATCCCTTTTATAGGGTAAGTTCATCTGTGTGTGGTGAGGATCTCTTCCCTATAGCCAGTTTCCCCCCTGCCTCTTCAAAGTCACAAATCTCCCTCTTTCTCCATCTTGTCACATGGGTTTGTCTGCTAAGAACAGTTGTACGACTCCTGCCTGCAAACAGAAGCTAAAAGTAGCTGGAACATGCCCTGAAGAATCAGAAGAAATCCTCTTTCTTGAATACACCCCCAAAATTATTAAACGGGGCAGACCGCTTAGACTGTCTACGAGGCACCTGCGTGTTTGAGAAGTGTTTGGCAGACAGGGCAGGTTAGTCTACCACCACAGTGGAGTCCATGCTCTCCAGGAGGGGCAGCTAGAACCAGCAGTTACATTCTTTTGAGAAGCCCACTATTCATGCAGTCAGCATAGGTTTTTCATCAAATCCAGATAAATAGTTAATCTATCCAAAATGTTTTTCCACAGGAATTGCCTCCATTTTGCCCAGGTTTTATCTAACCAGATCTGGCAAGCAGGTATTATTTCAAAAGGAACCAGCAATGAAACTCACGTCTCCTCATTGTCAGGCCTATATCCAGGTTCACCGATTACACTTTTCTCTTCTCTGAGCAGGTGTATGCTCCGCAGATTTAAATTAGTTTCTGGAACTCTCTCAACAGAAACTGCCCATCACACTTGGCACCTTGACAAGGGTCACGTCCTGGACATACAGTGCATGAGCAAAACCAACTGCAGTGAAATCCTGTCTACCAGCAGATATCTTGAGCTCATTTTCTTTATAGTGCAATCAGGCTAGTATTTAAGCAAAGAATGTTTAATGCCTCCTACAGCAGGAACCACAGCACGTCCTTAACCCAGCAGTACAGGTACAGCCCAAGTCTTCAGAGTTTCCACATACAGGCATCAAGCCTTGGAGTTTTGACCATTGTGAGAAGTAGATAGAGTAGGAAAAGAGAAGCTTGAGTTGCTCTGTGGCCAGTCTGATAAGGTTGAGGTAGCTCATGAATCCCAAATTATTCCATTCTAAGAAGCAGCATCTCTTGGCTAAGACTGCAGCTGGGGAACCATTTTCTGATGTAGAGCTGTAATAACTCACACTAAATGCTTTCTTACTCCCAGGGAGGCAACACACACAGAGAATGATGCCTTTTTTTCCCAGCAAGACATTTTTATCATGGAAAAGATCTTTTCTTAAATTTCTTGAAGGTGATGAGGGCTTCTGATTCAGAAGCTTCAATGACTCAGGAATTTAAACTGGGAGAAGTTAATAAATTCCTTTCATGTCTGACACAAACTACGTTTCTACTCTAGGTTTTTTTTTCCTTTTTTATGGTGAGGAGGAGAGCAGCAATTTATTAAATTTCATGTTACCTTGCATGAATTGAAGTAAAAGAAAACCCCAGCTATACAGCTACATAGTCACTACCAGAAGCTTCTAGTTCAGAAATAATTCAGGCAACCAGCAGACATGGTATGAGTAGTATCCTGACAGCTCTTTTTTGCCTTCATGGCAATTCAGCATATTTGAGCTTTTGGACACATGGGCAGGATTGTATATGCTTAAGATCCTGAGCCAAGAAATGCAACTTGACCTCTAAATTCAGCAATAAACCAGACTGGCTTTGTTAGCATAAAGACAAAGCAAGTTGTTCAATACAGTCAATTAAGAAATGAATCACACTAAAATGTGAAAGAATTATTTTCGAATTGTATTCATTTCTTCAGGGCTCAGTTCTTTGTGGTTTTGACTGTGTACTTTTCCAACTGTGTACAACATTGTACAATATCCTACAGCATAAAATTCATGTTGCCAATTAAAATTCATGCAATGTTTGAACGAGAAATACATTAGCCATGGACTTACCTGTATAAATATTTAACATTTCCATGTTCTCTTGGAAACTAAATGCCAATGAAATCATAACTTTTCTTATATTGCTCAAATTACAGCATTAGATAAGAGAAAATGTCCGTTCTATGGTGGTTTATGAAAAAGTATGTTTATTACTTATTATCATTACTGTGGCTCCATTTTGATATGAAGTTCACCTGCACAAATACAGATGTTTGAACAGAAATTTCTGAAAGACTTGCCCTCACATTTATTCACAAGGAGCAACTAGGCATTTCAGGGATACTGTTGGAGGCCTGGTGACAGTGATCTGTAAGCAATCTGCAAATTTTCTGGGGCAGACCAGGCCCCTGATAAAGGAGCAATCAACAAGATCTGGCACTTCCTTTAGACCTTGTTTAGAAATTCAAAAGGAAAGGCCTGAGCTCCTGAGAGGGACACATGCGAAAGCACTGTCCTCGCTGCCCTTGTGCCACCATGCTTTCATTAGCACCTTGTGTTGCTATTTGTACGCTGCAGCAGATGACAGGACAGAGACCATGCTGCTGTGCAGCACCAATGACTACTGCAGCCACAAATATGGGATACCCAGACAACTGCACAATATGTCTTTACAATGTAAAGTGTATGTGTGAGCACAGGTGTGGAAAAAGAGAGAGAGATGAAACCATCCTCTTCAGAACATTATCTGAAAATACTTCCTATTTGACTTAATGTGGGCCTTTCCAAAAGCGATCTTATATGAAAACACCCAGAAGGGCTGCTTGGCTAGCTCTGCTGTCTCCCTGGAATATGCTCAAGGGTACAGTGATCTTTCAGACAGACCCTCCCAGTTTCTTCATAGTTCAACAGAACTCACCCAGAGGTAAGAATAAACCCGGGTAAGGTAGTCCCCTGTGCTCAAGAAGAAGCCTATGGGACAGTCTCTGCCATCTACCTTACATCTGCAAATGTTGGCAAGCCCATTTCAAGTATGGGTGTTTCTGGGAGCTGGTTTTGAAGAGGGTCTCTCTTCTGACATACTGCTGTAATCAATACATTGAACAATTATGTGTAAATCTTAACTGGATTCCAGGTCAAAGGGATGTAATCTCCAGAGCTTGTTGATGGTCAAGACCATATTTCAACTATAAGGAGAAAGACAGACATTTGGAAGCTATCAAACCCTGAAGTGTAACCAAGTATCTGACCCTGTGTAACACAAAAGCCCTTGTGATTGTGAGTCACCTCAGAAGCTTAGTTTCACCATTTCATGAATAACTCTGAACATCAAGCAGGGGACATCACCAGTGAAAGACTTTAAGGCGTGGACAAATGGATAGGTGAACAGGAGTGGTCAGGCTGGAGAGGTCTCCAATTTTCAGTACAGGGAGTAAGGGAGCTGTTGGCTTGAGTCAGGGACAGTCTTTTTCAAAGGAAGAATTCAATGTGGGACCCCTCTCTTGTGTGCTCTAAAGATAATAAAGATATATAGAAAGTGTGTGAAGGAAATTATTCACAAGGGGTTTCTTCCAGGATTAAAGCATTAAAGCACTGTTGTAAGGTACAATAGGGTTTTGGCTTTCGGTGCGTGTATCTCAGTATCTGCTGTTAGTCTGTCCCAAAAATGAGTATTTAACAACCAAACCAGCACAGGCTATGCAAATACTACACACTGATGTGGCTCCTGCATGGCTCTCAATTTTATACATACTGAGAATTTTATTCAGTATCTCCTCTCGCATGTGAGGTGAACCATGAAGTGTACTTCCCTGTGAACAAAGCTTTTCTTTGCATATATCAAGCTGTCAATCATCTTTCTCTAAATGGAAACCAGCTTTTTGGTGGATAAAAATGACACTGCAGAGAGAAGTGCACACATTAAGAATTCAAACTAGTAGGCCTACACACCAATCCATGCAGATGTGACTGAAAGATTAGGGTCATAAAACATGACCACAGTACCTTCCAGAGTCTCCTTTTGTATGAAGATGGTTCAGTGGCTTCTTTTGTAATTATAGTTTCCTTGACTCAAAACAGTTTCTTGCTGAAAGCTATAAGTAGTTGAAAGCCTTTATAAAATACCTTAAAAAAAAAGAAAGAGAGCTACCTCCTACTACTATGAACTATTTATTGGAACTTATATCTTTCAGGTATCAAGTTAGTCTTTTGTTAATGATTTTATAAGCATGTAATTGATATTCAACAATATGAGAATTTTTTTATTTCCTTGTGATGGTATTTCAGTTTAACACACGGGATTGACTCCATCAAAACATTTCTCATTCTTGGTCTTGCAATTCCTGATTCTGTTATGTTCTGATAATATATTTAAAAAAAAAAAAAAAAAGGGCTAGCATTTATCTCCAAATAGCCCAAGAAGCAGGAAGACAGGAGTCTACATAAGCCTGAGAATCTTGCACCATTTAGATACATGCATCACACTATGTCTAAGAAAATTTGTAGATTTTGCAGTATATACTATAGTCCTACCAGAAAGGGTACTATTAACCCTTTTCCGAGGATAAGCATGAGTGCTTTTTGCTTTCTCTCATTACATCCGTAGCTTTCTAGGGAAACATATAATTATTTGTTAGTGATTTGCCTTTGTTGTTAGCAATTTGCCAATTTTAACATGAAGTAATTTTGCTGACAAATAAGTGGTTTGGTTTATGTCTTTGCTTTTACACAGATGCTAACTTCCAGTTAGAGCAGATACTTTATTCATTTTCTCACTCTTAATGATGGTTTCAAGTGTGAGGACACTCACTGGTCAGTCAGTCAATGCAGCAGCTCTCGCGCAACATGCTAAAAAACCACAGGCACATGAGCAGCTGCAGCGCCTGTTCAGTTATTGTCACTGACGAGAATCAAAGTGGGCTTTTTGGTATTCACTGTTCCAAAAGCAAATGCCCTTTTTCAGCAATACTGATACCTAAGACTCTTCCTCAGTAAACAGCTAGTATTTTATCACGGATCCATCTTCCTATAGCAATATCACACACTATCACTCGTAGCAGTTCTCCATGGAAAAGGAGATGTGATTTGTTGCATCCCAGACAACAGTCCCCAGGCTAAACTACATTAATGAAGTCTCCTCATAATCCTAAAAGACAGACAGCTGAACCTAGGACAGAAGGGTGTTACTTGCCATGTCTCATGTCTTCCAAACCACCTATAATATGCACAAATGCATTTTCCACCTGGATGTCAGAAAACACTTTTTTACTGTGTAGGTGACCAAGCACTGGCACAGGTTGCCCAGAGAGGTTGTGGAGTCTACCTCCTTGGGGATATTTAAAAGCCATCTGGATGTGGACCTTGGCAACAGACTCTAGGTGACCCTGCTTGAGCAGAGGGTTCAACCAGATGACCTCCGGAGGTCCCTTCCAACCTCAACCATTCTGTGATTCTGTATGATTCTGTTATTAGCAATCTTTTCCATTCATTTGTTCTAAATTGTTTTCATCAGATGAAAGTACTGGTCTTCACGTGGACTGCACAGCAGTCAGGAAATGGTGCATATGAGTGTGGCTCAAGGAGAACCTCCCAGATTAGCCAAATCTTTTCTGTGGCTGAAACAAGGGCACTGAATTGAACCACAAAGATGCTTATGCAAATTACTGGACATATTTATTCTACAGCCAAGCCTCTTAAAGCCTGTATTGGATTTAACTCTCCAGCAGCCTGTCTAGATAGTTAATCTAAAGCCCACAGAAAACCTCCATTTGACTTCGGGAAGCTTTGAAGCAGCTTTCTGATTGACTCGGCCACAGAGCCTTCAGAAAATTTGGGCATGAATTAGACATTGCTTTGGAATTCCTGCAAACATGAAAATGAGTTAGGCAACTCAACTGGCTTTTGAAAAAAACTAATCACCTACATAGAGTATATGAGTATTGACAACATACACCAGTTTGGTTATGGCAGGGGTATAAAGACAGGTGAGAGGTGAAGGCAAAGGGTGTTTCTCATAAATCTTCCTCTTTAATAGTGGCTAATCTTCCTCTTTTTCAAAGGGAGTATTTTCTTGTCTTTTTTTTTCCCCAAACACTCACAATAGCCCTCTTCTCTTATGCAGATTAGTCCATTATTGTGCACAAACACTTGGTTACTTTGACTTTCTGCTTTGACAGCTACTTACTAGGCATTTCAAAGTTTGCCATGAGCTGCTGCCACTGATGCTGTGTTGCTGGTTTTTTCTTACCTTAAGCCTCTATGTTTCTCAGTTCGGCAGACATTGCTGCACACTATTTAAACTGAACTAGTAATAGGTAATAATATTCATAAATACTTGATTTTTCCTCCTCCTCTTCCCCTTCTCCACCAGGCTTGGCAACCAAAGCAAGGAGCAAGGAAGGAGAATAACTCAGGTGAAGAAAGAAGCAATTTAACGTACTTTCTGATTTCCTAAAGCGCATCTTTATGTCTGCCTTGCTCCCACCCATACTGTACAAACTCCACTGCCCAAGGGTCCATTTCTTGGCCCAAAAGCAGTGTCAAACAAAAACCATGATGACCAGCAAACGACCTTTTTGTTAAATAGCACATCTAACAAAGGGAAAGTAAAGAAAAACCACTATCCAAAGGCACAGTCCCTTGACTAATCTACAGAAGCAACAGAGACCCTGAGTGAAAGTTTCTGGTTTAAACAGGTTATTTTAGCAAAAAAAACCAGAACCATCAACACGTTTTGCTCATTTTTCTGAATTTTGTCAAACAGGTCGAATGTAGAAAACAAAAGTTAAGGCAACAAAATAATTTCCTATGATGTTAAGTATTTTCCATGTTTCAGTTTGAACTATACTTTTAACATTTCTTTCAATTCATTAATCAAAAAAACCCACAAGGAATCTATACAAGAAAAAAAGTGCTGAAATCCAAATGACAGATCTCACTGGGGGATGAAGATATTACTTCATTCAACACAAAGTAATACTTTTTTGTGTCTTCTACATTCATCAGTAAAGAAACCTGTTAACTTGCCCTTGGCTGTTCTCAACTAGAGTGCCAGCAAACAAAAATTTCTCATGACTAAACGTGAAGTAACTTTGGAAAAAAAAGGTACAACAAGCTGGTTATATACAGGATGAAGAGTAATCAGTTGTTCAGCATATTTGCCAGTTTTTCTCAATCATCAACTGTCCAAGAGGAATCTCTGAAGCAAGTGGGTATAAAGCAAGAATCTCTGAAGCAAGTATTTAAGGTTGTACATCTTTCCCATTAAGTTAAACTTAAATTTCACAAAAAGATTTCCTCTTTTCATAGGTATAAGAGTGTAGCAGAGTGAAAACTCTTTACTTGCTGCATTTATAATTAAGTGCAGATGTTAGGTTTTAATTGAATACATAAACTCAGGAATAAATAGTCATTTTGGAGACGTGAACAAAATATATTATTTTACACGAGTGCCAGAAGGGATCTTTGTGCAATACCCATGTTGCTGATTCAGGAGTTTCTTATTGTCTTCAGTAACACCTAATACTTTTACAATTTGTTCATTTGTTCTGGCTACAGCCATTCACTCAGTCTATGCAGAATTACAGTACCTGTTTAAGCGGTCTACACTGACCTTTTTTCTCCTTTGTCAATTTGTTTCAACCATGCTTTCTAAACAGTTCAGAGACCTTGGGCAGATTTGAGCAGTTACTGCTGCTTATAGTTCTTAAAGAAGAATGCAAACCACAGATGAAGATCCAAAATCACTGTTGCCATGAGCATACAATTCTATCAGCAGCACAGCACCCAGTTCTGACAGTGACAGACAGATCACTGATGGCAAAAGAAAGTGCTGTGAGTGTACTTTCTCCATCATATTTAATGAATGCAGTTCTGAAGCCAGAACTAATTTCATTGAGTTAGGTAACAACCTCATCAGTTTTGGAAAAATCCCATGGATTTTCTTCCTGGTGCATCTTCTGGCACTCAAATACTTCTGTTCTTTGGGCCAAAAAATCCCCCATTTTATATATTTTTGCCTGGCTAAAGCCAAATAGCATATTAAGACCTTCTCCATAGTAATGCTGCCTGGGATTTATTTCTCCAAAGATTTTATTTTTTTAAGATGCGAAGCTTGGAAGGTTACTGACTAGTGCACAGAGAAAAAGTTCTCTAACTGTTTAGTTTCCATGGAAGATCATACTTTTTTTATTTTGTCTATGCTCAGAAAAAGCAAAGACTGTTTTTGTCACAGCTCAATATCCTTGCAGTAAGTAAACTCCAATCTTTTAAAATTTCTTATGTCTCACAAAAACGTTTGTTTATTTGTAGAAAGTAGAGAAATTATTCAATGCAAGCAAATGACTGGCTGTTTTATTTAAGAGTTACAAGAGATAAAGTATTGTCAAAGTATCTGACAGCCGTATTAATAATTCATGCTTCTTTTTCCTTCTAAAACACAGAGATGATCTCTGCAACACTGTATGAATCATTCTTTTGTTTCTTACCATGACTCTAGATAAGATACGCTAAATTCACTCTATGTTGCAAGGTAGCAAACTGCAGAGGTGTTCAAAATCAAATCCATTTTCACTCTTTCTTTGCAACAGGCTTAATGAGGGAGACATGAAGTGATAGAAAATAGTGGACTTTTAGTAATAACTGCAATTCAAAGATATTGGCTATGAAAGCATACAAGAGCTGGTGGGGTTTTTTGCTTTTTTTTTCACCCAGCCTAGTGCAATACTGACCCGAAAAACTTCTTTCAATCCTGTACTTCAATAAGAAGGTATAGGTATCTCCAGACTGTGAGATGCTTGCAAATCAAATCAGGCTCCATATTTTCAGCTTTACGTTACACCAACATGTAGTCCTCAACAGAAACTCCAGAGTCTAAGGTTTGCTTTTACCCTTGAGTGGCAGGCATAGTCCACTCAGATAGGCGCTGCAAATAACTTGACTGTTTTCTCTATGCTATTAATATACTGCACCATTACCAGTGTCAGACACCACACTGTAGGTGAATGTAATACAATTTCCACACAGGTGACAAACAATTAATGATCAGATGCATGCTTTACAATGATTCTAACAGGTTTTTTCAGTATTCAATCAAAATTCTCTGCAAAAATAGTGAGAAATCATTTCAAGTGAATGCAGAGTGCCACAGCAAAATGGTAATAAAATACAGATAATGATCAAAATTCCAACCACATTATCAACAAAAAATGCATAAGATTACACTACCGAACCAAACAATTATACCGAAATATCCCCTGGAAAAGGATAACTTGCCAGTGAAACAGTAATAGTTTCCATTTTGAGGAGTAATTCTAAATAGCTTTCAGAATTACTTAAGAAAAGACTCTATTTTGGGGAAATGGCTGTCTATTTATAGTAAATACAGATGATCCACTCTGTCACATAATTTCTCACTCCATCTCACAGTAAAAAATCTCTATATTCATAATACATTAGTGCCAGGCTGAAATCCTTGCCTTCAATCCTGGTTTTATTCCTTTGGAGAAAAGCACCATTTTCTTAGAGATTATTTTCTTTTCCGTCTCAAGAAAAATCATGCTAAGTTAAATTGGAACAAAATCATTAAGTACCTTAAGTGCTTCAGGTCAACTGTGAACCTGGAGAAACAGATGATTGGTTCTCGGTTTCTGAAGGTTTTTGTTTTATCAAGTATTATCTTTCGCTAATACTGTTTCCCTCAGGTTATGAAGTATAAAGATGAAAAATGATGAGGTAACTCAATTTTAGAGGGGTTGGTTTTTTTTATCATGGGAACGGAATGCTTTAGTAGTTTTCTTGGTTAACAATACTTATACCAATGACCGCTTGCTAAGTTTATTCTAAACTAGCAGAGCAAGGCATAGTTTTCTACTAGTTTGGGTTTGACTTTTAACTCATTATTTCCTTTAGTAAGAGGGAATGGTTTTCTATCTCTAAAACCTGCCAATGCTACACTTTGGATTCTCATTCTTTCCAGACTACGTACATAGTATTATGAAGACCTAATGGGAATCTTATCCAAAGCAGGAAACTTCCTGGGCAATGTAAAAGTGGTGCATGGAAATATTCACAAAAACATGTAATTATTTTCAGAAAGGTACTGTTATTTTTTCAGGCAATATTTTTCAGGCAATTTTTGAACTGAAAGAGAACAAATACTGTAATTCAGATAGATTATTGTACTTCATCTGGAAGTAAAGGTAAAACTAGCTTTCTTGGTTTAGACATTCAGCCTAGTGGTTGCTCTATCACAAAAATAAGTTATTTGTTCTTCTCCTTCAGAATTCATATTTTTTCATTTTTCCATTTCTTGTTGAGTTTATTACATCACTGAAAAACCCATTTTCTTACTCCAAACTGTTTATTGTTAAGTTCACTCCTTTGGTTGACCCCAGCCAGTAACCAAGCACCCACCCAGCCACTCACCTACTGCCCCCCTACAGCTGGACAGAGGACAGAATAGGAAAAGCAAAAGAAAAACTTGTGGGTCCAGTTAAAGATAGTTTAATAAGTGAAGGAAAGAGAAAAAACCCTCAAGTGATGCAAAGGCAATCACTCAGCACCTCCCACAAACAGACCAATGCCCAGCCAGTCTGTGATCAATGACTACTTTGTTAAAACTACACCCTTAGTTTTTATCGCTGAGTATGACATTAGGTGGTATGGAATATCCCTTTGGTCAGTTGGGGTCACCTGTCCCAGCTGTGACCCCCACAACCTCTTGCCCACCCCCAGCCTACTTGCTGTGGGGGGCAGAGTGAGAAACAGAGAAGGCCTTGATGTTGTGGAAGCACTGTTCAGCAACAGCCAAAACATTGTTTTGTTGTCAACACTGTTTTAGTCATAATTCTGAAACACAGCAGAGTATGTTCTCCTATGGAGAAAATTATCTCTGTCCCACCTGGACCCAGTACCCCTTTGCAGCAGGGCAGAAAACGACAGATACACAGTCCCATGTTAACTCTCTTTTAGAACTTAGAATTAATAATGGCACAAAATTAAGAACAAACACAAATTCTGTCTGGGTTATTTTTACTTACGGGGGCAATCAGTATAAAGCTGTGAATCTGGGATGGTAATTACTGATACTTGCCCATGACAAAGGAAGGAAAAGATTGTTTCCAACGTTCAGTTTGAGAACCACAACTATTCATCTGAATCTTGGACAATAACTAATATATTTGCACTATGCAGTACTTGTCATTTTATTCACTCACCACAGCAGAACAGAATTGCGTTTTATTGAATTTCCTTTCTCAAAACAGAATTATTCTCTACAATGGATTTTTGCCTGCCTTATTTTCCCTGTTTTTAAGTGACTGCACCATGGAGCTTCCAGCAATTTCTTTCAGAAAAGGAGATGTTTTAGAGATACCTGGGTCACAAAAAAAAATTATTAGGGTTAATTTAAGGTTGAAAGGTAATTCCACAATTCTTTGACTAATTTTATCGTTCTAAAGTTCTTTTCTCCAGTTATTCAGAGTCATCCAGTTCCACATGTCACTAGCAGGTACTCCACCTAATTCTGTTTGTTCTACTTAAATAAAATAGAAGATGGACTGTCTTTTCACCAGTTCAGAGAGCTGATCAAGAGGCTTATAGAAATGCAGTATTACTTCTCTCCAGAGACCAGGTCTCCTTCCATTTTTACGGGATTTCCAGCAGTACTATATACTATTTCAGTACACGTAAAACCTATTTTCATTCCTGAATTCTTCTTTTTCTTTTATGATGAATCTTGATAAAATGAAGAGATTAAAAGATTGTTATGCATTTTAGGAACTTGTCTGCAGATATACAGACTTTAAAGCCATCCTTTTCCAGCATAAAATCCATGGCACTTTAAGTTATTCTTGCTTAGTCTAAGCTCTTTTGCATAAAATGCTCTGGGGAATAACAGTCTCCAACCTTGTTTTCTCTATATCACAAACTGCCAGATGCCACTCAAGGATGGTGCACTTAGCTTCTGCTATAAAGGTTTTCTTTGTGGAGATGCTATTTTAAATGAGCCGTGACGTATTACATTCTTGAGGAGCAAAGCAACTTCGCCTGCTTCTTTCTGTGACACAACAGCTGAAGTCACAGAAGAAACAGCAGAAGAGTCTTTAATGGATTCAAAGCTGTGTTTATAACTTGGAAAACAACTGCCACTTTGTGGTTTTGGATGCCGTCCAGGAACTGAAAGCTGAATGTTAAGAGCACCGAAGAGCAAACTGTTGTCACAGGCCTTGGCAAGATAGGCTTCAACAATGGCAAAAGCAAATTGTGATCAATTGATATAACCCAAAGTTTGAAAGGCAAAGTTGTTCAACTGGTAATTAGAAGCTCATATGCTATTTTAATTAAAATAGTAACTTTTTCTTCAGTATTTATAAGAAGAGTATTGTGTGCTACTAAAAAATAAGTATAAGCTTTATAATTTAACTTCTTGAACTGAGTATTTCCTTCATTGCTAAATTTAACTTGTAATAGTTGGTACTAAGGAAAGTGTTTTACAGTTGCCCTCCTGGTAGGAAACACAAATGTAAATGCAAAACCAATATTTTAGCAATTACCTGGGGTGAACAAGCATATATTAGGAAATTTAATTATTTCAGCAACAGTACCCATCACCAAGAATGAAGGTGATAAAGCAAAGTAAGATATTCTTAGGAAGTTTCGTTTTAAAAAAAGCACTCACAAATCACTTCACAAACTTTCTATTATGTTTTCTGTTGAAATTGTCATACGTGTATATGACAAATTTTTATCCTTCCAATACCTGAGAAGATTTTATAGCAGTGAAATTATAGAGACATATACCTCTCAATTTTTTTACTTGTTACTTTATAGGTAGAGAAAAGACCTGGGAAGGGAAAATACAGATCTCAGTCAAGAATTCAAAATCAGCTTTTACTGGTGTTGTGGCAATATACACCTCCACCTGAAATGAACTTCACAGTTTTGAATGATTCATTTAATTATTAAAAGGTGTCATCTTTGATTTCCTATCTATTAACATTAAAAGTCTGAAGCTCCTCAAAGTAAATATTGTAAGTCATTTACCAACACTAACAATGTAGGAGTGTTTACATTCTCCGTTCTGTGTTGCAAAAGTACCTTGGACACAGGAAGACTATTCACATGCAAACACCCATGTCAGGAGATTGCTTCTTCTTCTACAGGCTTCTTTAGAGAGTAACTCAGAGAAGAAGTTTGATTTAGGCTTTCTGAATCATCCTGATATTAAGAATCATTTCCCTGTTGTCACAGATCATTTATGACGTGATAAAAACACATGTTATATCAACCTTTCAAGTTTGCTCAGAGCAAGCTTACAGTGGTCTTTTGAAAAGGCATGCACCACGCTGATGAAGTAACCACTTACACTGAGATCCCACAGAAAATGAAAAAAAAAGTCAGGGTGTTTTTCAACCAAATGAATCATCTGAATTTTAGAAGCCTACCTGGGGCTAGAGAAGAGCTGTTATCCTGCTTACATAAAAGGAAGATATTATTTCCCCTCAAAATTTTGCCTTAGAGTACTTAATATCAGTTTGATTGTACAATTCTACTTGTTAGCAGATTCATTTTAGGAAGCTTTTTACTATTTAGGATCATAATAAATGTTTTAAGTACCAATATGCCAGAGGCTGATGCTGAACCATACATTTATGTGAAAGCTAACAGTGTTAAAAACAATGATTCCATGATTAGGTCATCTCCTGGGACTGAAAAACCCTAAGGTGTAGTTCCTGCTCACCTGATGAACTTTGTCCCCTTATCTTCTTTGGTTGCAATTAGTAAGCTATTAGCTACAAAACTTTTTAATAAGAAGTGTATTGCAAAAGATAATTTTTGAAAATGTTACACTTCTAAATATTGCTCTGGGTGGAGGTTATTTCTCTGGACAGTCATCATGGCATACAGAAAATTGTACAGTTCCACATATAGCTTCCTGCTCCAGTCTTCCTACCAAATTGGGTAAAACTGACAACTCAGAGAAAACAACATCTGTGACTTTGGAGGCTGAGGAAGGTATTGGCTGGTGGAATTATTCTGAAGTGTGTGAGATTTATTTTTCTCTGAGAAATGAGATTAGTTTTGTTTGTCTTCATCAGTGGAACTAAGAACAGTACAAGCATTAAATAACAAACTCAAGTACCACAGCTGTATTCCCAACTTGCCAAGATCTAAATGTGGGATGACAAAGATTTTTGGCACAGATCCAAATAGAGGGACGAAACATTATTCTACTAGGCAACTGAAACAAATACAAGAAGATTTTATTGAGGATAAATAAACTCTTCCGGTTATCTCATCCTCACGATTTCTTACCAGAAAAGTCAGTCAGTCAATCCCAAGCACTGACAATTTGCAAGAGAGAGGTAGATAACTTCAGAGTTGAAAGGTGATACCTGTTCTTCAAAATAAGAACCACCCAGCTTGTAAGGGATTCAGAGTTTACCCAAAATTTCCCAAATACATTTACATTTACCCAAGTATTTTTCTTTTTTAAAGAAAGGACTTAGCAATCTACTGACTGTACAGAGAATGATAGTGACTCACACTACGAGCACACAGTGGACACTATCAATGAGATCATGCTTTTGTTTTTTTGAAAATTGTCACTAGAACTGATGAAGACAAGTAAAAACCTGGAATAGAAAATTCCTCCAATATCAGAGGAAGATAGTTCTTTTCCCCTGCAAAATGCAGAAAACTAGTTCAGCTTATAAAAATGTAGAGTGAGGAAAATTCTTGCCTGTGATAAAGGTAACCAGTCCTTTAGTTCTTCAAGGTACCTTGGCCTTGTAGAATGGCCTTAGCAACTTATTCCCAATGCCAAAAAAACCCTAATGATAATCTCAGAAATTGAATAGGAAGCTTTTTGATGCCACTGGTTTTCTCTTGAGGATAGAAAAATGGGTACACTTCATCCTCATCTCTCTCTTCCATCACACTCCTTGCTTCCTCACTGACTGATTCAAATAGAGTTTGACGCTGCATACCAGAATCAGAGTTTTTTTTCTTATAACGCTAACAGATTCAGGTAACTGAATCAAGTTATTGTTAATGTGAAGCAGTGTTCTCTCCAATGAAGCCTGTCAGGGACATTTCTGTCTTTTACGGCAGCAATTATCCCCCAAAAAACCAAGAGCTCTAATTTGCTTCACAAGCTGTTTTTAAGTAGTCCATAGGTACCGTGAAAGTCTCTCCTCCGTCTAGTTTCAATTTTTCCTTTTCAAACATGGGCATCTAGTAAGAGCTTAAATACGCAGGCTATCCCCTTGCATATGGACATAGTAGCCTGTGCAGATGTCCTACTAGCCCTGTGCAGATGTCTCATAGACCTGGGTCCTATCAAAGGCGTTGAATTTTTTTAGGCACCGGAATCACTTTTAAACTATGGCAAATACATTTATTTTAAAAGTCAAACCTTACACTTTACTTAATTATCTTCTGATACTAGGGGTACACTTAACAACAGGGGTACTGATCATCCTCTCTATTAGGAAACCTGGTTGAAATAGGTCAAAGGATACACATTACCACAACATTCTCCTTGTAGTAACTGACTCCCAGTTATTCTTTCGCAAAGACACAAGGTACAGAACTGTACTCTCTTCTAGCTTTGCATCCTCCACCCCCAGAAACAAAACATTTAGGCAGATTTCAGGGAAACAGCAGGATTCAGGAGTCTTGCTATAGATTCTACACTTTTGTCATCATACTACATGTAATGCACCACAATCACTGCTATATTACAACCGAACTTGTTCTGCACACTTTATTTTATCCATAGCTTTAGTTCAGAATAGCGAATGTAGTGTTTAAACCCACACAGTCCAGGAATCTTGCAAAATGACCAACAAAAAATTGTCTGTTGGAACCGAGAAAGAAAATTTCTGCTACGTTTCGTAGTATCTTTTCAGATTTGGTCACTTCATTAAGCTCCTAACTAAAATGGGTCTCAAATTCACACAGTGATGATGAAACATCTGGAGGAATTTCTGGCCAAGCAAATTGACAGATGGGTTTAAAGATGAGTAGAGGGGCTTCTTTTTATTATCAAGATTCCTCAAGATGTATCAAGGCATAATTAATTCAAATTATAACACAAGCCATTAGGCAGGGTTTCTGCAACTTGACACACAACATGAAGAACATTTCTATCTCCATGGAACATAGATTAAGGAAGAATATTCTGCCCTAAATTAAGGTGCAGTTTTGATATCAGCACAGGCTCGCTTTCACCGGCATCATTCTGCTGTGCCCCTAGCCTGCTCTCACTTCACCCAACATTTCTGCCAGGCTATTGCGCAAGGTTCCAAAACAGTCAGGAGCTAAACTCCTCTCAGCACTGTCCCAAACCCAAGCCCCAAGAATAGGTATCTCTGAATATCACTTCTGAGAAAAGAAGCATAACTGTGTTTCTTAAGGGCTGTATCCACTTCTTTAAAGCAACTTTTCTTTGTACTTGTTTAGTTCTGTACTTTACACCAACTTCTGCGAAAAAGCTAACTAGCATGAATGAAGGAGTCAGCCTGGCCTCTGTTGGTGTTTCCTCTGCTTCACAACAGTACACAACTGTTAAATCAAAACAGGACATTCATGAAAACAGTCATAAACTATCTACTCTTTGGCAACAAATACGGGCTCTGCTGGCATTTCGTATTAACTGCCCACATCTTAGACATCACACTGATGGTAACCAATTTAATACACACCAATCTCATTGTTATCACGGCCAAAGTACCAGAAGCTATGATTTTTGGATAGTAGAGCATGACCTGATTTTCAGTGAGATACATTTCAAAGAAAACCCTAGGTGCTGCAGGAAACACACTGTAGTTTATTACTCAATGCTCTGCTGCCAGAGGTTCTACTAAGCCAATATTTTCTGACAATGTTTAGGGAAACTACTTTTTTTTTTTTTTTTAAATGCTGTATTTTAGGAAGGTTTGGGGTTTTTTTTAAGCTCTCTAAACACACACATCATCTTTCCCCCTTCCTTTCTTTTCTTTCTTTTGATTCAACCAGGATACACAATAAAAATGCTAATGTTAAAATAAAAAATTTTCATATGGATTTCCAGACCCAGGATACAGGAACAGTTTTAGTATGTTTGGATACAAGTAGGCATTTGTAAGTGTGTTATCTGATCCAAACCAAGACTTCTTCTCCTTTTGTTAGATTATGAAGTGTTCTTTGGAAAATGTGTTTTGCTTTGTCTTTTTGAGCTGCTGGAAACACGCACAGTCACTACTAACATTCATGTTGCATGCAATAAAGTTGCTTTTCAAATGTAATTTTCTGTTATTGACTGACTTTCAATTTCTAAATAATCATTTGTAACTTTCCTGCAAGAAGTATTTAAAGAAAAGAGAGAGCTCTGCCCAGTTCATTTGCAGAAAACTGGGCATAACACAATTTGCATTGTAATTACTTATGAAAAAGGAATGCAATTCATTTGCTTACCGTAACTCATTTGTCAGATATAATTGAAATGACCTCAGGTGGCAGGTTAAAACAGCACAGTTGATGCAAGCGAAAACCAAAACTTTTCATAAAATGAAATATTCAGTAAATTCTAGTGCACAAGAAAGCACAGATAAACCTTCTTTCTCATCTATTGCAAATAAGCAAGATACAATGATACTAGTTCTTTCCTACTCAGGAGCTAAGAATGAGAGAAAAAAAATAATGATAATTCTGAAATTATCTGGTCAAAATAGGTCAATTCTGAATATTCTGAAAATAATTTCAGAATAAATTAACCCATGGTATAACTTTGCTGGAATTAAACCAGTGATAAATCTGACCCACTTTTTAACAAAATATTAGGAAGAATGTTATATATATAGGACTGTTAATATACAAAGTATTCTTAAAACAAAATACACATTCTCCTCTCTGAAAAATTTACAATGGAACAGCACCGTAAGCCATTACTTATGCCATTAATGCATTTCTTTTAAATGAACAGATCTATTAAATCCACCAGATCTACTTATGCAAGAGGTATTTCATCGGATCATAGAATCATAGAATGGCTTGCATTGGAAATGACCTCTAAAGGTCATCTAGTCCAACCCCCCCGCAATGAGCAGGGACATCTTCAACTACATCACATTGCTCAGAGCCCCATACAGCCTGACCTTGATTGTTTCCAGGGATGGGGAATCTACCACCTCTCTGGGCAACTTGTTCCAGTGCTTCACCACCCTCATTAAAAAAAATTTATTCCTTATATCTAGTCTAAATCTACCCTCTTTTAGTTTAAAACCAATACCCCTTGTCCTATTGCTTCAGGCCCTACTAAAAAGTCTGTCCCCACCTGTCTTATAAGCCCCCTTTATGTACTGAAAGGCCACAAGAAAGTCTCCCCAGAGCCTTCTCTTCTCCAGGCTGAATTACTCCAGCACTCTCAGCGTGTCCTCATAGGAGAGGTGCTCCACCCCTCTGATCATTTCTGCAGCCCTTCTCTGGACACACTCCAACAGGTCCATGTCTTTCCTGTGCAGAGGGCTCCAGAGCTGGATGCAGTACTCCAGGTGGGGTCTCACCAGGGCAGAGCAGAGGGGCAGAATCACCTCCCTTGACCTGCTGGCCACACTTCTTTTGATGCAGCCCAGGATACAGTTGGCCTTCTGGGCTGTGAGTGCACATCGTCAGCTCACGTCCAGTTTTTCATCCACCAGTACCCCCAAGTCCTTCTCCTCAGGGCTGCTCTCAATGCCTTCCTCCCCCAGCTTGTATTGATACTGAGGATCGTCCTGACCCACATGGCAGGACCTTGCACTTGGCCTTGTTGAACTTCATGAGATTCACATAGGCCCACTTCTCGAGCTTGTCCAGGTCCCTCTGAATGGCATCCCATCCCTCAGGCATGTCAACCACACCACTCAGCCTGGTGTCATCTGCAAACTTGCTGAGGGTGCACTTGATCCCACTGTCTATGTCATTGATGAAGATATTAAACAGCACTGGTCCCAAGATGGACCCCTGAGGGACACCACTTGTCACCGATCTCCATCTGGACATTGAGCTGCTGACCACTACCCTCTGGATGTGATCATCTAACCAATTCCTCATCCACCAAACAGTCCACCCATCAAATCAATACCTCGCCAATTTAGAGAGAAGGATGTTGTGGGGGACCGTGTCAAAGTCCTTACAGAAGTCCAGATAGATGACATCCATAGCTTCTCCCTTTTCCACTGATGTAGTCACTAGTCATTTTTATGGATGACCCAGTCTTAAGAGAATGAACATATGCTGTAGTACCTCTCTTGTATGGTTCTAGCTGAGGCCACCTGGAAAACTCAGAAAACAGAACTCCAACAAGATAAAACCTTTTGCTACCACATTAAAGTAGCCTGTGCTTTAAAGGCATCTAAACATTTCTTATTATTAGCTCCTTGGAGCAGTCACAATGGTTGGGAATGATTCTCTTCCAGTTCATTTGAAAATATAACTCTGCATTTCATTGTTATTAATAAAATACTTCCCATGGTATTAGAGCACCTTTTTGCTCAGTACACTGTTTTACCTAAATATAGAGGAGGAAATAACTCAATTTAAAAGGTTAGCAAATATTCTGCATAGGTGATATCCACTGTATTCCCGTATATGACTAAAATGCAATTCAGTCTAGCTGCCGAACATACTGAATGGAAAGCAGCAGCCCAAGTTAAAGTAAGATTACGTGTGCTAAATGTTCTTTTGGAAATGCAACAGCACAGACCAATGTAAAGTCACTCCCGTAAACCTCCACTGGCACTTAGGCCAAGTTCCACGGCATGATCTTCAAATCAGCAACAAAGCAGTCAAAATGCTCCTTCTCACTCTTTCCTTTGTGAGCAAAATACTAATTGTGACTGATGAGTGCCAAAACATGCTTTACATTATACCAGAAGACAAAGTAATTCCAGTGATGACTGGAGTACCAGAGGTCGCATGTCTCCTTGATCTTTGCTAATGTTTATCTGAGCAGATTGCAGTCCAAACACTCCTTAGTGGAACTCAGTGCCTGAAACACTCAAGATTGAAGTACATGTTTGTTCCCCCATAATCCCATCTGTTAGATTGGTATCAGGCCCACTTAGGAAATGCCATGCCAGCTGTATCTGTGTTTCAGTGCCAGCCAAGGATAAGTTTTATGAGGGCAGGTTGCAGAGGATATCTGTGCCCTCTTTTGTCAAAATTTCTTTGCATTTGCAAAGGAAAGAATCCCATTACTTGTAAAATTCTAAGCTGAGACAAGCTGTAGAAATGCCACTTTTGGCTTCCTAGGAGAAGACTTTTTGTGATACTGGTGAGCCAGCGTAGCAAAGGCCTTTGGAGCTATCACTTGAAAAGGTGCAGTTAGACCCTTTTAAACAGCTGTTAACACATCTTAGAGATTTGCAAAGGGACCTGCTGGAATTTTACATGATGTGCTCAGAAAGAATATGTTAGTTTGAAAACTGATGGGACACAAAGAATAAGAAAACTTGGTTAGATATCAATCGAAGCAAAAACTTTACATGCAACCTCTGTATTACAAGTTGTTAACAATGTGCCAAACAAAACATACACATGAAAACAGTAATCCATAGGAAACAGACTGAGGAGACGGAGGAAAGGCGGCCTTGTGGGGAGGCAGGGATTTTTTAGCTTTCCTTGGAAAATTATTTGTTCAGAAGCTGCCTGCTCCCCAGCATCCTTTCATGGCACTCACAGCAGGTGTTTCATCTTAACAACTGTGCTAGGCTTTTTATTTTCTTCCCTTACGGTCCTCACTTTCTGCTTTGTCATCAGTTCAATGTCATTCATTACCAAGAATACTCTCTCAACCGGCACATTAGTGCCTGGGAAAGAAATGTCAATGCAAATCTAGAGAACACTCAGAGAATGCAAAAACTAAAAAGGGATTTCTTTTATTAGATTAAAATCTCTCACTGTCCTTCCTGTACAAATGTCTCCCACCCTCCTACCAGTCAGTCTTATAACTTCATTTTGCCCTTTATTAGAGGATCTAAACTTTTATGTCTCATTTATAATACTTTCCCTAGCAATTAAAATCGTTGAGATTTTTCTCACCTTCCCATTATGGAATGCATAAAAAAGTACCATTCTTCAGAACACATCCTTGCAAGGACTGTGGTCATGAATACAGCCATAGTTATGGACCACCTTCTCCTTTGTGGATTGTGGAGCTTATTTCTACCATTGGTATTAACCCTAAAACACAGTAAGGCTCCAAAATGCTCCATGCACTGAAATGAGCTAATTTTCTGAATGTAGCTCCCTTATTAATCAGAGAGATTTACAACAGAATCCTGGCAGGGTTTTTTCTCTTGCTGATGCATTGAAGTAAAACCATGCACTTACTATGTGGGTCTCCAACAGATGAAAGGTATCTCATCATGAGGCAAAGCTTCAGTCTGTGTCTCAGATCCATACTGGCTAGACAGCTGAAGATCACTCAAGGCAACCCAAGGAGAATGCGCACTGTTAAAAAAGGGCATCCTTTCCCCATTTTCTGCCTTCCCAGTCAGGCTTGATAATTCACTGACTGGAACTTGACAATGCTTAAGAGTGAACTTTGTATGCCAGCAAACACATGAAAAATCTGTAATTTTGATCGACTACCAAGAAAGGGAAAAAGTATCCTTCCTCTCTTCTTCATGAGGATCCTGATCAGTAGGGGAAGGACTCTCTGCTGAACTTGAATCACCCAATTTGCCTTGAATCTTCCAAAGTATCACAGAATCATACAATCATAGAATACTTTGTGTTGGAAAGGACCTTAAAGATCATCTAGTTCCAACCCCCCTGCCATGGGCAGGGACACTTTCCAACCATCAGGTTGCTCAAAGCCTCATCTAGCCTGGCCTTGAACACTTCCAGGGAGAGGGAAACCTGTTCCAGTGTCTCACCACCCTCACAGCAAAGAATTTCTTCCTAATATCTAATCTAAATCTACCCTCTTCCAGTTTAAAACCGTTACCCCTTATCCCCCCCCATCTTTCCTTTTGGCCCACTTTAAGCACTGAAAGGCCACGATGAGGTCTCCCCAGAGCCTTCTCTTCTACGCGCTGAAGAACTCCAGCTTTCCCAGCGTGTCCTCATAGGAGAGGTGTTCCACCCCTCTGATCACCTTCATGGCCCTCCTCTGGACCTATTCCAACAGGTCCATGTCCTTCTTATGTTGGGGGCCCCAGAGCTAGACGTAGTACTCCAGGTGGGGTCTCACCAGAGCGGAGTAGAGGGGCAGAATCACCTCCCTCAACCTGCTGGCCATGCTTCTTTTGATGCAGCCCAGGATGTGGTTGGCTTTCTGGGCTGCTAGTGCACATTGCCAGCTGATATTCAGTTTTTCATCCACCAATACCCCCAAGTCCTTCTCCGCTGGGCTGCTCTCAATCCACTTATCGCCCAGCCTGTACGTATGTTTCCCTGCAATAAAGTACCTCTGCAATAAACAGAGGATTAAGTATCAAATTCCACTTGCATACATAAAAGTCCACATAAATGACACAGGTAAATGATTATATTTGTGAACAGTCCAACAGAATAGCAGAGGCTCAGGTTGTGTAAGAAAATGTGGAAAAAAATAATCAGAAGTTGTTTCCTACTATTACTTTCTAGGACATTTACGTATCAAAGTGACAGCTGGCCAGTACGACAAGTCTATTTTGAATATGAAAGGCAGAAATCTAGGCACAATTATACAACAAAGCTGGTAAAGAATGACTAGGGAGATCATCCTCTTGGTAAGAAAAAGATACCAGCTGAAGTCTTAAGGAAGACATATTTGTTTTCATTCATCTAAAACAAGAGTGGGGAAGAAAGTTCATGACATCAGTGCTCTCAGGAGTTTTCTGTTCTGCTCAGTCTCATCTCTCACATTCATCATCCCAGCCTGGCCCACACCACGCCGTTCTGCTCTCTGTTATTCTTGCTGAGAGAAGACGATAGTATAAGTTTCATTAATACCCTTTGCCAAACCCTATTAACAATCAGTTAGTCACACTCCAAATAGGAAATGGGTGGCGGGGCAAACACCTGTTGGTTTGAAAACCAATTTTTCTCTTTTCTTCTTACCAAAGTAAGCCAGTTCTTCTCACAGTGAAGAGCGCTTCCCTTCCACAGAAAGTTTGAGTGATTCAGTAAACAGCATGTAATTTTTACTGACAGAATCTACAATAATGGCATGACAAACATCATACCTGAAAAAGACATGGCTCTACATTAGTTATCGTGACAAACTGAAAGACCTCAAAAATTCTCCTCTCTGAAACTGAACTTCACCTTTCTCTTACACCTTTCTCTTACTCCATTTCTTCTATAGATTACTCTTTTTTATTTTCTGTTCAACATGCTCTTGTATTATGGTATCATACTTCCTAATTTGTTTGACAAAGCAAAGCTGCTCAATGCTCCCTTTGAAGTCTTTCAAGCTCTCTCTGTTTTGGCCAAGGATGGGCATGCTGGAGAACACTTGATCTCTAGGCGTGCAGCCTTTTCCACTTACCAGTCCTCCTCTAGCCTGGGTCTTGACAAAACAGTTTACAGATCATTTGATTTTATCCCTAAGTCTGGCTGGGTTCCATATGAAAATAACATTTTAACACCACAACACAACACAACTTTCATTTTTCCTCCTTGGTTCATTTCAACTCCCTCCGCTAGCCATCCCTAGCATCATATTAAATCTGGAGGACTGCCATTCTTGGACTGTGCATGCTGCCAGGCATCTGAACCAGAAACATCAAATAAACACACAAAAGAGCTGCTTCTCTGCCACTGTTAGATGAGACAAATCTGTGCCCTGACATGAAAGCACTGAGATGTCTCACACACAATACAGATCAGTGAGGACCATCTGGTTGGTTTAATAAACAGCCAGACACCAAAATGAGGGAAGTTGTCACACTACAAGGAAGGATTTTCCTATTTTGGAATTACTGTAACATGCTGGAATGTATACTGTGTCAATGGTTTGCTTAACATGCAGCTGTAAACAATCAAAGAAAACAGACTGGGTTGTAAACCTAGTAATAGATTCCAAATCTAGAGACAAAACTCCTCAGTGAAAAGGGTTATGCAGCAGAGTTTACAGAAATACAAATTCAGAATTTGATAAAATACATAAACCGATATTAGATTTATGGGCACCTTTTTTAGAAGACCTCAGATGGCACTGATGATGATAGTGGGCTCATGGACAGTGAAAACTAGGGACAGTGTATCAGAGCCCTCCCATTTGGAAGTGGTTTGCATTCTATCAATGCATAACAGATCACTTCTGGTGCAACTATTCTCACCCGCCTGATCTGCAACCGCTCCAGGAAAAATGGCTGAAGGCAATCAACGACCCCCATTCAACACAGTAATTCTATGTCAACTAGCCATCTGAAAAGTAATGTCAAAATGCAATGAAGTTTAAAGAAATAAATGTGTGACATGCTAGATATTTGATTCATGGAACAGATCAGCCTAGAAAAGCTTGAAGAGGATGGTTTTTAATTCCTCCAAAGATAAACTGCAAAGTTAGGCTAAGGGCAGGCATGCTCCTGATCCTAAGTCATTAAGACTGAAATCCAGCCAGCACCATAGGAGAGAAGTATCACATTGAAACAACTGTGGTGGCATCTACACTTCTGAGAGGGCATCATTCAAACAAGAAAGCTGACCTCCAAAAAGGCCCTGAAAAATTTAAAATCAACATAGATGCTATTTCAAGGAAGGAAAGCAAAACCACAGAAGAGATGAATATCAGACCGAGCTACATAGGAGTCAATTGCGAATGACAAGACTGAAAAGCTATTTTGAATCAGTGTTATCTTTTTGAATCTAGAAATATAAACCTATGAAGTCTATACATTGTGGCAGGTAGATTTGGAATGGCATCTTTTCTCCTTTAAATTGCCAATAGCAATTTCAATTCATTTATTTTTGGCAAGAATTCCAAAGTTATTGGTATGCAAAACCCATATGAATATTATTAATTATGAAGTTCTTCGGAGTCAAATCTTAGTCTTGTTACAGCTACTGAGACTATATAATTTTGTTTTCTTACTATTCTGTCAAGTATACACTGTTATAAAGTTGCTGAATCTGGGACACAGCACGAACCTTCTATTTTTCCTAAGATCAGGGTCCAAGCTGCTGCCCTCATTCACAATAGCACTCCTGTTAGACATCTTTGATTGTTCAAGCAGAACTGCAGAATCAAGTTTTGATTTGATTTTTTAAAATGATGACATACTGCACAAGTGGGTATTTATTTCAATAATCTTATCCACTTAGTGTATATCCTACTGGATTTAGTTCATTCCTTGTGTAGCTATACTGACATTAACGTTCTGACTCTAGTGGAATTGCACCAGAAATGAATTGGGCATATTAACTGCAACAGGGCTACACAGAACATAAATCAGTGCAGAATATATCCATCACTAAAAATTGTATTTTGTTTATAATAACCCTATATGGAAATGTAAAACCTCCAGTCAGCAGGTGGCATTTTAATATGTATATATTGTACAGATATTTGCTGTACAGCTCATAAAATATAAAAGTTTTTGTTGCAGAGTCTGATGACACACAATGCATTTCACTGACTACCTCATATCAGAGGTAGTCTGATTACATCTTTTCCCACAGGAAAACATTATTAAAGCAGCACAAAAAACTGTGCTTGTTTTTGTACATAAGTGCACTCAGTGGCTAAACGCATACACATGAACAGAAGTACGTGAGTATATCTCTATTTATAGCATTACCTGTGCTCACTGAACATACTGAGACTGTTGAAGTCTAATTAAATTTGTTTCCCTATAAAACTTCTTTTTATCAGCTGAATCTGCTCATTTTAACTGATATGCATCACTTATTACCTTACCTTATGCTCCCCACATGCTTCTGCTATCAATCTTGTGTCTCATGAGAAGCTCTCTGAGAGGGGACACCAATCTTCATATAGCTGTGCACAGGATGATCACCAGCAGAGGTCTATATATGCTATCAAGCTACACATAAATTATGATGATGGTACAGCTTTCCCATATGAGGAGATATGGCCTATAAGTGTCATACATTCACTGCCACCCAATGAAGTTTATAATTGTCAGCTTGCTCATAATATGAACATTAGGTAGGTGTTAGTGTTCTTGAGAGGTCACTTTAAATGTTTTATTTTCACATGAAGTCAAAAAATCATCTTTTAAAGCTAAGAAAGAGATCCAGCTAAAGCAGTAGCATTATTTTGTCCTACCTTTGTTCATTTGAATCACAGAACTTACCTAAGAGGTTTATTTTCTGCACAAGTCCTTTGACTTCAGTGGAAGTTGCAACAGTTTTTACCTGACAACTTTTACCTGCGTTTTTTGTCTTAAGAAATGAAGTCAAATTCAAGGAATATATATGCAGTCTGCACATACAGTGAGAATTGCAGAGACTTTCTTCGGTTTAGTTCATTTAATCTTATCTCTTGTGTGCCATGAAAAAAAAATAAATATATATGAGTACAGGAATAGACTTAACTTTGAAACAGCCAACATTTTTTAAAATCGGTTTCCTAAGAGCAAAGGTTTCTTTTCTCAAAATGCTGGATTGACACCAGTGAGAGTTCTGGTGTGTTTCAGAGTGCAGAACATCAGGACACTCACTCTGAATTTTCATGACAGCTTTAACAGCACAGATTTAAGCATTATTTTCAAAAACCATCACTGCTCATTTTTATAGGTAATAATATGTCCACAGTTATAGTGAGGTCTCCTAAAGGCTGCAAGGACAGGCAATTATGTCTACATTACATAAAGTTAATTCAAAACACTTGTACCCTACATATTTATTAACTGCATGAATATAGCACCTAGGAAACAGACTCAATTGTGCTAGATGCTACATGAACACAGGGGGAAAATGTCTTCACAGTAGTTTCATTAGCATGATGCATCCTATTAAAATTAACTACTTAGCTATTAGAAACAATTCATATTTTGTCATTACATATGCATTCAAGTGACATTATTTGCATATTTTATCTCAGAATCCAGTACTTGGGTGATTCATTTAAATACATACAGATGTAGGACATGCTGCAAGAAAGCAGAAAGAGCTGTATATTTTGTGGGGACCTTGGAAGATAACTGAAGATACCACCAATGGCATGAAATCCAGAAGAAGACTTGAAACATTGCTAATACACAAACTTCAACTCATCCCCCAAACTTACTTCTTTTCAAACAGTAATCAGTAGAATCACCAAATAACCATAAAATACAAGGGGTTTGGTGCATGTATAAGACTAATGTCCAAATTAAATAACGTGGCAGGAGTTTCAAAATTCCTGGGGCAATTAAGAAAAACAAAACACCAACAACTATGGACATTTTGTTGCTGTCTAGTGATAAAATTTAGTCAAGAGAGCAGGTTACAATCTTGTTTGCAAACTAGATCTTGTGAGAAAAGCTATTTATTCTGTAAAACCAAGTCTCATATGAAAAAATGTCAGTCAAGCACAGAACACAGCAGCAATCAGCTGAGGTGAATTGCAGAGATCAATGACAGTCTGCATTGATCACGTCTGGGAGCCAATGTCATTCCTGTGGAAGTGACTGGTAAGCCTTCCCCTGTTTTGCTGCCGGGAAGCAGATTACTTGACAATCAGATACCACCCAATGGTGATGGCAGATTTGACAGAGGTTTCATTTTTATCCTTTAAACTTTCCTCATCTGCTAAAGTTTTGGTCGTCTTAAAGGGATATCACCAACTTTCAACTTCAAATTTTACCCACATTGAAATTATTGGTTATCTCCTGGGGAAAGCGTTTCTCCATTCATAGTGTTGCAGTAAAATAACTGTAAAGATTTAAGTGAATTTCCTACTAGTTTACATACATACAGAAGAAAAGAGATACCTTTAATACTGCCCCACAGTCATTGTACAGTCTGACACATTAAAAATTTTGCACCCACTAACACGTGCCTGGGTAAATTGTGTTTGATGAAACAGAAACAAAACCAAAGTATTCTCCACACTCTAACCAAAGCTTTTTCAGTCTGTGAAAAGCTGAAAAATGCATCAAGCATTAGCTTTGCAGTTCTATGTTCTGGCAGGCAGAGGACACAGATATCTCCAAAATACCGTAAAAGAGACCTTTTCCTCCAAAAGATGTCTGGCTGGATCAGAGGCTTTAGGTTCCTGGAAGTTGTTGGCGTTTTCTCCTCCATAGTGAGCTGTCTCTGGCACCTCATTTTTCAGAAGATCAAGTCCTGCCAGTTCCATTTAACAAATACAGGAGAGTTCTTTGTAATGAAGATCAAATAAGCATCTGGCTTTGGGAAAAATAACCATCCTCACCAGCATCATCCAACTAATGAGTGTGCCTTTGTCGAGCTACACTCACAACATGAAGGATACATCTACTAACAATGTTTTTCCTGGCTAAACTGCAGTTCTCAAATCTTTCCACAGACTCTTCTAGTGTTTTAACAAAGATACAGCTTCATGGGCCGTTCCCTTCCCAAGTACAATTGCTCAGTTCTCGCCCTTTTTCCACTTGTTTACTGAACAGCACCAGCATAAGAGCAGCAAAGCTTCATCAGGAAAAGAATTAGGAAAGTGTCTATTATCACATCTGTAGCTTTTTAATATGAAAAAATAATAAAGCATTAGGACTGACCTTCAGCAAGTAGTAGAGAGAGTGAGGAGAAGGTTAATATAGTTTTACATCTGATAGGTGTATATTTAGTCAGACATGTCGGGAATTAATATGAATCTAATGAGACAGTAACAGACTGAGTGCAAAGAGGTTTTGTATATCTGAATTTGGCCTGAAGCATGGTCCCCAGGTATCCCACTCTTCATCAGAATTCCATATATAAGACAGTATAAAGAGGCAGTACAAAACACTTTATATGACCATGTAAAATTATTCTCCCTTTTTAAGATTTTAACATGTTGCTTTCCTTAGGCAAAGTCCTCAGCCTATATCTAGTTTTGTTTCTACTGAAGTGTACTGGAATTGACGGACCTTTCAGCAAATGTTTTACATCATTGAACTGGGTCTTATTAAGATGTCTAGAAGATCTCTTAAACTCTTCACGGAGCTAAAAGAATAGCACAGTATGCACTAAAGATAGTCAGGTATTCTCCTGAAAAGTGACTGCTCTTTGCAGAACGGTAAGGCTAGTTTACGCATTGGGAAAAAATAGTTCCCTTCTCTCAGTGGTACATCAAGGGCTGCCACCTTGGTTTCCCCCCCCTAGGAACTGTGTTTGTTTAAATGTGAAAATTGCCTTGTTGGTTTCTATTAATTCTGATGAATGCAAAAGCAAAGGTCCTTATTTAACATGCACTCCTGCAAGGTGTTGGGTACCTTCTGAAAAAGTGTTTACACATCCACAATTTGTCAGGAAATTAATACAGTAAAACTTCTGTGCTCCGAACACTGTCAAGGCGTGATCTTCCTCAAGATTTCATGAGGCAAATTTCCTATTAATTTTTTATATTAGTGTGAATAAAAACAAAGTTTTACCCTCCACCAATGAAGCTGATGGAAATTTTGCCATTACCTTTATTACAAAGGCTATTTGGCCACAGAAAAGAGATGCCAGAATATCAGGTGAGACCGCAAGTTCTGTGAAGAAGTAATTTACAATTTTGAGAAGTAATTTGCAACAGTCTTTAGTTAGGTCTAAATAAAATATCAGTATGGAATGTCTCTTTCCATCTTCATATCTCACTGGTAACAAAATACTAAAGCACAGTTACCAACAAAACAGAAGCCAGCAATGATCACAGATATGAGAGTGGAGATTAAGCACTCATCCATCACCCATGGGTTATGGTCCTAATAATGTCTCAAAATCCCACAGAAGTTTTATGTGGGGAGATTTCTCTGCCTGTGAGGAACAGGACGGTGGTAATAAGACATCAATTCTCTATCAGCATGTTATTTTCTCCTTGTTACCAACACTTCCAAAGTAAACTGTATGTTGGACTGCAGCAAGTCCAGAGGAGGGCCACAAAGATGATCAGAGGGCTGGAGAACCTCTCCTGTGCCAGCAGGCTGAGAGAGTTGGGATTGTTCAGCCTGGAGAAGAGAAGGCTCCGGGGAGACCTTATAGTGGCTTTCCAGTATCTGAAGGGGGCCTACAAGAAAGGGACTTTTTACAAGGACAGGTAGTGATAGAATGAGGAGTAATGGCTTCAAACTGGAAAAGGGTAGATTCAGATTAGATATGAGGAAGAAATTTTTCACTATGAAGGTGGTGAGACACTGGAACAGGTTGCCCAGGGAAGTTTTGAGGCCCCATCCCTGGAAGTGTTCAAGGCCAGGCTGGATGGGGCTTTGAGAAACCTGGTCTAGCAGGAGGTGTCCCGGCCCATGGCAGGGGGCTTGGAACTAGATGACCTTTAAGGTCCCTTCCAATCTAAACCATTCTATGATTCTACAAAACCTGAGGAGAAGATATAATCAGGACAGATTTCTCAGGCTGCCTAACAAAATTATCATTTCCTAAAGAAGTTGCAGGCTTCCGAGCTAACAGTCCCACTGCCCAGGGCCTCCACTTGACACCTCTCTCCTCCAATCCACTCTCTTCCTTCTAGATTTCAAAATTTACTTGCTAAGGCTGAAATGCACCTGTAATACAGGCTACAAAGCAACTACAGTATCTTGAAATCAAATATGATAGGTATCACTGGAGTTAGAAAAGAGAAGATTTGGTGGTATCTTCAGAACTGTATTTTGTCAGAGGCTTGATGAACTTAAAAATAGATCAATGCTTTAAAAACTCTTTATCCTGCAGCTGTGGCACTCTGATGAAAAAAATAATATAATCTGGATATAGTACTTAAATCAAATAACTCCCCACAAACACCTGTCTCTCAGATTATCAATTGCAGGTATTTTCCAGACTTTGCAAACCATACTATAAAGCAGTAATGGCAATACAACAGAGCCTCAGCCCAACAGTACTTCAAATTTCATCTAGGGTCAGTTATGAAAGCAAGCAACCAGATTAATGCCAATTAAACCTGCTTGATGAAACTGGTTACAGTTATTTTGACAGCCCTTCATCTGAAAAGTGTTCAGTATAATTTAGTTTCACCAAACCCCTGAAATATATTATGCCCATTTTACACATGGATAAACAGAGGTGCATATAGCTAACATGACAAAAACACATTAAGTACACAGGGAGCTGAACAGAGAAGCAAATGGTCCTGAACCCCAGGGCTGTTCTCCATTGCAGTTAATCATCTTCCTGCACACTTATAAAAATTTTCCACTCAAGAGATACATTAACACCAGGGAGTTAACACATATAAAATAATAGTCCTAAGTATACTAGACATATCAGTAAATAAATAGCCTAATCTGAAGAGGAGTTTAGTATCTTTTTCAATATGCAGTGATCACACTCTCTAAATAAATATAAGTGGAAGAATTCTTTAAGAAAGGATTAACCTCCCAAATCTATGTAACTGAGAATCTGAATCATTCACCCTGGAAAGAGAGATTTGACAGAGCCTCAAGCTTCCATTACAAGGGAGTTAATGCAGATTTTTTCGTACTACTTGGCTCTTATCTCTCTGCGGCTGTTTCACGCAAGGCAACATGCAGAAACACAGCTCAGCTTTCATTTTCCACCTCATCCCTTAATCCTCCTGAATTCTATTGTGTTTATCACTTCATCAGGAACCCAGAGAGGCTGATTGGGCCGGAGAAATTGTATTTACGATCTTCTTGAAGAAGCAGCACTCTGTATATGAATAATAAATCAACAGGCAAGCTTTGTCAATTTTTGTGAAAATGGGAAGTTTGTGAGCCATTTAATGTGATCTTAATAGACCAGCCCTTGCTTTCTGTTCAAAGCATGCACTGTGACTTTTCCTAATCGGTCAGGCCCTGAACTTCATTTTCCCTGTTCACAGAACATGCTATGTTTCCCAAAGCTACATGACAAGAGACAGCAATATTCCTTTCATTACTTCGTGTTGTTGTATATTTAAAAGAAACTTTGTGCCATGCGCTAAGAAAGAAACCAGAAATCTGTGTGCTGGCTCCCATAATGATATTTTCCATACCAGTTAATTATTGAATTTGTTGCTATAAAAGCTTTGCCATACTCAAATGGCAGTGAGCAGTGGGTTACTGGCAGTGTGACACCAACAACACATCTAATTTCTGTACCCTACTCATTCAGGGCAAAAACCCTACAGCCCTTACCCATGCAATAACAGCACAATTGGCTATTTCAACAGGGACAGAATTAGACCCTAGATGTTTCAATTAGTTAAAACCTGATGTTTCTATTTTCCTGATTTATTTTCCTTTTCTCTTTTCTCTATTGTTCTGTAGGACACTTGGGTGGTTGAGTTTGAAGTATTTTCATAACACAGCTCTTCTACCAAAAACGTTTCCTTTTCTCAACCATTTTGGTCTTTCGTTTGCTGAACACTTGCATTTCTTCAAGCTTTTCTTGGTTTTGTTTTAACATGTCAGAACAATAAAGACATTCTGATAAATATTCTGATTCTGATATTTATCAGAAAGAAATGAGAGCTCCCTTCATATCCATAGATACATATTAGATTTTTGCACTGATTTATTAGGGAGCTAGATTAAACAAGACCTTGAAAGTCCATTTCATCTCTTTGCCTTCCACAGTAGTACAAATGGAGGACTCAACTGATGGGTAGATCTAATGTAGGATTAAATTAAAAGTATCTGACTTTTATCTGAAGGATTAAATCCAAGCTATTTGTCATCTACAAGATACAGAGAGGGAAAAAAAAAAAAAAGAAGAGCTTTTCATATGAAAGATGTGAACTTGCAAATTTACATAGGTTAAATACCTTGTAATTTGCTGCAGAATGATACGGTACATTCTAAGGATGATTTGCACCCGTTCACTGCTCAGCTATTACTTGATTATGAATGAACCACAGCAATCAAATCCAAGCTACTATGTGGTCTTCCTTCAGTGCAACCACTTTAACATTTTTTGTAGTGTGGAATTTGTCTATTTCTACTGGGGTTTTCTCAGTAAGCAAACCTCTAGGCCAGTGATTCCCAAACTGCTTACCCTGTGGTCACCATTCCTGGCCTTGCTCCTTTCCAGCTGCTGACCAAGCTCTCTCTGGAGCTGGAAACACACATTACTACTACACTGCTCCTGATGTTATTAGCCCTATTAACAAGCCGAGGTTTCAGCACAGTGCCTTTCCAGAAATATCACAGCTACACACTAATTTACACTATGTAGACATAATAACTCTGTAAGAGCTACCTAAGGGATTTCCAGTATAACATTTCACCTTGATTTAGAAATATGTACTATGTTCTTATTCCTCCTTGCACCCACCCTGTAATCTCATACTCATTCCTCATACAAGGCACAGAACAACTTTGGGAATCCTTCCTTTATCAGCCCATGGGGTCTGAATCAGTGTCTTGCAGATGGGCACTGCAGCATCGTCTGCTGATGCCGCTGTCTGTGGCATTTCTTCAGAGTACCCCATATGCGCACTGCACCATTTTCCCAGAATGTCAATTTCCCAAACACTAAACAACAGTTCTGCACAACTAGAAATATGCTTCAAAAAAGTGTGCTGTGTTCAGTGGGTTCCACAGTCTGAGCAAATGGATAGTAACAAAATGAGTTATCAGTGACAATACCAGACTTAGAGATGTCTTTTGTGTATGGCTGAGGGATCTAACATAACAATTTGCAGGAAACCAAAGAAATAAAAATATCTCCTGCATCTAGAAATGTAATGAAAGGCTAGAAGAACTGTGACAAGGAACATGTCTCCTGAGTTAGTACATCATTTGAGATTTATGTTTGATAACAGAAAGAAAACATCACAAGAAAGTTCACAGAGTAGCAGACTATTGATTAGTAAGGGTGTTGGGTAGTTGCAACATCATTCACTTTAAAAAAAAAGATGGTGTGGCGATCTTCATGAGAAAACCCTTACAGTATGGAGTTTGGACTCAGAACTGAAGTCATTAGATGATGTCAACACCTAAAAATTAGGCACTGCAGCCCTTAACTTTTCAGTCCCACAGTCCACAGAAGGAATGCAGAATCCAGAGGTAGGAAGTATCAATTTGAACCTGTAAGTTAACGAAGACCTAACACACACGTCACCTGCTTTTCACTAGCATAGGTATTTGGGCAGGATGTAGAAGATGAGCTCAATCCTTACAGCTGAAATTTAAAAACCAAGTCTGTCAAAACTAATTGTATCCACTTAGTTTCAAGGAAGGATTTGGTGCTGGTGGATTCTTGGGCAGTTATAAATCAGGTCTCTAGTCCAGAGAAGCAGAGGATTTTAGACAGACTCCTTCTCTTCACTGTTTCCCTGCTGGACAGATCTATGTGTTTTCCACTACCTAATTTAAATCCTGTTTATAGTGACACTTAGCACTTCAGAGAAGTGTAACTTGGCATTCTTGCTTTTCAGGGAGCCAGATGCTCAAAAGTTAGGTGCTGCACTGCTTAACTTTTACGTGCCCCGCCTGAAGTTTTACACATTTGGTTTTGCTTATTCCACAACGAAACACAAACCCCATGTGCTTCTTAGATTTCTTAATCTTCAGCAGTAGTTTCCCCTAGAGATGAAATCCAAATGCTTCTAATCAAGCCTCTTAAAGGCATTTTTGCTTCAGCCCAAAGAAAGTAATCAAAACTATTAGTCACTAACTACAATTATTGAAGGGTTGGCAAGCACTTTGTCTCATCAAATTCCCCTTACCGAGTTATTTGGGTCTCAGCATGGCATTTTTATAAATGATCATACATAACCAACAAGGGCAGTCTGAAAAGACTTCCCATATTTAGGGATTCAAATAGCTTACAAAACACTTTAATTATATTTTTGATTCATGGAGTAATTTTGTTTCCACAGGTCCTATTCTCCTAAATTAAAAGAAGCACTTTTGCATCCTAATAGTGGCTATAGGATTTTCAAAGCCACACAGTCACTTAGCCTGACTTCCAACATCCGTTTGCTCATGCTTCTCCCTCTCACTGTACCTACAGCATGAATGCCATTTTAAAATGAATTCCATTTAAATCAGCCATTAAGAAGTCACTGACATTTTCACTTCCATAGCAGATACATCATGCACTGATGACCTTAGAAAATTTAGCAATTTAGGAAGTGTGTTTTGCCTAGATGTACATAAGCCCAGCTTCCATCCAGTAGATTTATTTCCAGTTGTAAACACTGAAAACTCCCAGAGACTATGAGGTAAAGTCTAAATGGATTTTGCCAAAATCCTTGTCTTTGCAAAAGGTTCACTTCACCTGGATGTCCTTCAGCACATTTTCCTTTATGGAAGAGTAAAAAACTATGCAGAATCCTTTGCAGGATATGCAGTTACTTTGCAGGCAGATTTTACCTGGATACACATGGCTGTTTGTTAAAACAAATGCATACTAGCTGTTTCTAAAACATGCGGCACTTCTAGAACAGCTAATACATTAAAAAGTACAATTTTTCCTGTTTATAGAGAAACATAATAGTATGCTACAGTTTTGTACCAAGCAATTGGTACAAATTGGTACATTTTTGTACCAAACAATTGTACCATCTGACAGGTTTTAATTTTATTTCTAGGGCATTACAAACAGTGGTTCCTTATATTCAAAAAACAATATTACAACCAAGGACATTTCTGTCTAGGCATACAAGGAGGAATCAATCAATAGCTTTTGATTTTCTCTTCTGTTAAGCCCTCAATGGCCTAAATTGCTGCCTGAGATCACCTGAGGCATATATGAGAAAGTACATTATAGAGCAATGCTAATATATAGACCTATTTATGAATAAATTAATTTTAGCTTCCTGATAAGCATTGCTTGCTTATATCCACCAGCTCTCTACCCGTGTCTTCAAATCTACTTGGGATGCAGCTCACAAGCAGCAAGTATATTCCTCTTTTGCATTCCCTGCTGAGGCTTCAAAACAATCAAAATAAAGCCAAGTTCTGAGAACCCTGACCAAAGGCTTTTACAACAGGCAAGTTCTCTTATATTTTCTTTTTCTTTTCACGTATAATAATTGTCAACCTCTCTGCACATAGACACAACATACTTGCACTCCAGGATCTACATCTCCAAAAATATATGGGTGTATCCCGAGGAGCAAGAACCAGTAAAGATCGTAGGCACCTTCCATGACCACTATGAAGACAGTTTTGTAAGTGACTGGGCCTCTCTGTAGCATCTATGACACTCAGTAAACAGGAACGGTGAGGCATCTTGGGCCAGCAGCCCAAAAAGCCCCAAAAGTCATCAACAGATGTTAAAATGGCTCACATCTCAATTACCACATCTTTTACAGAACGGGTGTATATGAATATTCTGCATTCAGTAAAATGCATAAGCAGTGCTGGAAGGAACTCATCTGAACCTCTTCCAGTGAATGAGCAAGTCTCAGTGCACAGGTTTTTGTGGTTTCTCTGCTCCAGT
This sequence comes from Burhinus oedicnemus, assembly GCA_008921705.1. Taxonomy (NCBI): domain Eukaryota; kingdom Metazoa; phylum Chordata; class Aves; order Charadriiformes; family Burhinidae; genus Burhinus; species Burhinus oedicnemus. The sequence continues at coordinate 1,649,150 of VFFE01007698.1, forward strand.
GACAATCCTTTGCCTGAGCCCCTTGTCACAAAGTGAAACACTTTCCAGAGAATGGATAGTGCTTTCCCATTTTTCTTCTTGGCCTAGTTTGGTAACTGCAGTATTCTCACAGGTGGTAGATTTGAATTCACTGCCTGCTAAGGAGAGTTTTGACCCTGCATTTCTCACACCCTAGACTGTTCTACTTCTGTTTCTAGAAATTTGCTCCTTGTCAGTGTGTGCTGAGCTCACTTTATATGTCAAGCTCTTAAGGGGCTACAGGAGAACTTAGGCTCTCTGTTTTAAAAGATGGAGCTTAACAGCCACATGAAGTTCTGTGTACCAATGCAAGCAGAATTCAAACAAAGAGACATCTAAAAAGAGATCCCCATCACCACTTATTTCATTTAGTCACCTCAGTTTTCCCTGAATCTTACTTTACAGCTTACACTTTCATTTGTTGAATTTCTACTCCAGTTGATCTCAGATCAGTCAACACATTTATGAGCCCAAGGCAGTGTCAATCACGGAAGTGGGGTTCACTGTTGTTTACAGAGGTGGACATGAAACTGGTAATCACAAGAGTTTGGAAAACACCACCACAAACTAGTTTCATTTGAAAGCATCCACTTACTTAAACAGGCCTGACATTTTAGGCAGGAAAGAGATGCAATATTCTAAAATTAGGCACCAGATTTGTAGGAGAAAAATGTCATTGATATTTAATGTTAACAGGAGAGTACCTGTATTATGTCGGAGAGTATAGTATATTCAATGCTAAAATAGACTTTCTGTGAAGTCAGAACGCAGCCAGCACTCTCTTCCTTGACAAATCTTATCCTGAGCACATGTTTAATTTGCTTCTACTATGGTCTGTAACATATGGTTTATCTTGCCTTGACATCTCCAGTGCTGAAAGCTGATATAAGAAAGATCAGGGCAAGATGACTACTGCTCTGAACATTTTTCTCTTTCAGTACAGATATGTGAGATACATAGTGGCCTTATGAGAGAATTAGTATTTGGTAGAATGTAGTGTTTATGGATATTATGTCTTTCATGCAAATAAAAACAGGACAAAAGGAAATTCTGAACATAATCTAGAAAGAATGTATTTCTAATTCTCTTTGTTGCTCTGACTTAATACTTCAAAGGAGGCAGGCTGACAATTAAACAACTCAGGCAACTGACTGGCTGTATTCCACAGCCCTTTGTAGGCACAGGGGAAGTTGAGCGTTTGCCTCTTTACCTCCAATTACCATAACCAATTTGCTACTAATCACTTCCAGGTAGACCACCACCAAAGTCAATTGAATTCAGTGGAGCTGATGGATCACACTTCTTAATTCACGTTGTGAAGAGTCAGGCTGTACCTCTGATCTTTCCAGTTCAAACATTTTAAAAGAGACATTTTTTTGCAGATACACGATTCAAGAAGTTATGAAATGAGATGTAATTTAAAACACCCCATGACAGCAATGGAATTTGAATGCTGTAATGCCTTACTGGATGTGATCCTTTTGTAACTAAAGAGAAACAAGTTTTCATGGAAATAAAGAGAAATATAATGATGGACATGCATTAAAGAACACTGCCATGTGAACCCGAAACTGAACATAACCAGCAGTATCACTATAATGTGTGGTCTAATATCTGAGCTCTTGCTTGGAACAGGCAGAAAGCCATCTGGCAACAGACATTAGCCAGCACCATTTTCTTTCAGCTTCATCCAGGCATAAAGAATTCAGGATCGTAACTGTCTTTTGTCATAGCAGCCCAGTCCAGCTGTGTGTCCACTACCAGACTTTCTCATTTTCCATGTACCTAACCCAGAAATCTCACAGGCTAAAAAGTGAGATACAAGCAGACAAAATGTTCCTTCTCTGGGTTTAGTATTTTGATGGTAAAACAGAAACACTGTTGGCTAAAGAAACCAACCACCACACCTATTTTTCCATAATCAATTAACACTTCTTACAACAGCAGAATTGCAGGGCTCAGGAAGGAAGGTGCACACATGCTGACTTCCTTCGATACGTTATTGTATCCGTATTTAATTATACTGTATTTATTATAAAATTATTCTTTCTTTTAATGCCTGATGTGTGGTAGGCTGTGTCACAAAAGCACAGAGGAAAACCTATGGAAGGAGGCTTGTTTTGTTTTGTTTTTTAAACAAGGCCGCTTCAGCTTTAGCTACTGACAGTGTTTTTACAAACGTAGCTCTGACTTCCCAGAAGCTACCAGGTGCTCAACATATCTGACAAAATCAACTGGACTCTTAAGTAACCTACATATGGGTTTACCAATGTAATTTACTTCCCCCCTTCTGAAAGTCTTCATAATGAAGCCTACAATGCTAGGTGCACACTAAGGTCAGAGCACACTAGACTTCAGCATTTTCTTAAAGCAAATATCTTACTAAGCCCCACATATGTTTAAGATGTTTAATGGATGGAGGCCTAAATTTTCATGCAATAAAACAAAAAGGAGAATTACAGCATAGACAACCAAAGAGTTGTTTCACTTGGGACTTTTATTTCACCTTCTTTTTGATCTTATCACATTTTTAAATGAAAAATTGTTTCAACTTCAAACTGAAAAGGAATTTTGTAGAAAAATGTCAAAAGAAAAGAAGCTTGCATTTCCAAAGCAAAATATCCTTTCAAGTATGTGAAGATGAAATGTTTCAATGTCTTCAGGAATCTCCTTTTTTTCCTCCCAACTATTAATCAAATCTAACTTAAATTCACAAATAAATTTTTGATAAAACTGAAATTTACCATTTGCCTCTGAAATGTCGTCCAAGTCTGGTTACATAATTATTCAGGAAAGGCACAACTGTAAGTACATAAATTTTAACATATTTTTAACATAATATAAAATTTTAACATATTAAGTCACTATTTCTTGTGGAATCATATTAGTCTTCTTTTCTCTATTTAGCAGGCTTTTTAACTGCACACATCTGCTGCAGGTATGATTCAAGAGCAGAAAGAAAACCTAATGCCAGTTGTGGAAGTTTTTTCACAGTGTTTTGCATGCTTATGAAACAGCAAAACAGGGACTCTGCAACCAGAACTGTTGTTTTATAACTGGGTGGGGAGAGACACTGAAGTTCAGCAAATTTAGATTGGAAATGAGCCATAATTAACTACTGAAACAATGCAACCTGGACGAAGGCCAGTTGCCTTCCTAAGAAAACAGACTAGAGACGAAATCATGGTTGAGTACTTAAAGCAGAATGTATTTGAATACATCATTTAGCCTGAGTTGTTAGTACTCTCAGAGTACAAGATACTTTTTTTTTTCCAGTTAATTTAACATTTCTGTCTTTTATTACCTCCATTTCTATCTCCTTACCCCCTCCACAGTTCTCCTGCTGTTTGGACTAGTATCTTTGAATTTCCCACATGGCTTATGTCACCCATATCTTTTATATGAAATTCCATCCCTTCAAAAAGAGGCGTTATTAACAAATGCATATCAACTCAAGATGAAGTTTTGAATTAGATTATTTTCAATATAAAAGAAGAGAATGATTGTTAAAAATGAAGCCTACTACAAGTTAGAACAATGTATATCAGGTTCAGACCTTAAGCAGCTATAATGGTGTCAGCATGACCTTCACTGAAACAAAGCATATGCATTCATTTCTCACATTTCTTTAACTTTGGTATTGCTCTAAAACCCATTAACAGGTGTTTTTTAAAGGAATTAATTAAAAACGTTTTCCCTGAAACTGTTTTATTGCTTTTAAATGTACATGAAACAAGAATCATACTAATTTGTTTCAATATGCCAAACATAAAGTTTCTTTTCAGATTTTTAATTTGAATTGGTCAGTTTAAAGAAGCTTTACACATGTAGAAAGTTTTAAAAGTTGTTTCTTAAATGCTTCAGTTATAATTCATTTAAAAATCCTATTATGTTTGGTTACACAAGACTGCATTTAATATACTTAAAGATGCAGTACTCCTTAGCTGTGACATATTTATGGGCTGCACATTAAAAAGTTTATAAAATAAGGCAGTATATTCTCAGTGTCAAACAGCTCTCAATGAAGACAATTATTCAGACTGTCTGTTTGTAATTAGGTATGAAATAATTTATGATTATGAAGATAAGTGAGTAATTTTTTTTAGAATATTGTATTTTCTTACAGAAACGTTCCCATAACATAGCCAGAGCTCATAAATTACTCACCTTAGATTTCAGGAAGATTTCTTATGGAATTAATAAACATATGGATTCAATCTCAATAGCATGGGTCAAAAATAATGAACAGGATGCATGCTATCAAGGCATCCTCCACAAACTACTGAAAATAAACCCAGGCTCGACACTGATTGATCTGGGACTGGGAACTGATACCATCTGTACCCCTTAGAAAAGTGATGAGGACAGAACCTCAAAAGGTTCATCTTAGATAAAGATTCAAAGGTTGGGTGCTTGTCTGTTTTATAGTCAGTTTTATCTGCTAGTCTAAAAACTGAGCTGGAAATCTTGCATGATTGGACTTCTAAGATTTCTATTGATGTTGCACACAGGCTACATGTCCTGCAAAAATAGCCTCTATCATGGCATTATAAGCCTTTGCTGACAACACAAATATATGCATAGTAAAAGGTTTTATCCTAGCCATAAGAAATTTAGTTTGGTTTATTTGATCCAGATTTTTTCATCTAACTTTTTTACACGAGTGGACTTTACATCTCCTCATAAGGCCTGAATATTGCAATAATATGGGCAGAATGTAAACCCACCCAGTGGTTCTGGAAAATAAAGCTGTGTGGAAGGACACATCAAGGATGTTCTTAGCTATGTTCCATATGTTCATAGACAAAGAAAGAGGCAGGCGGAAAGACCATATCAGCTTCTGCCTTGATGCGAAGCCCTGTAGATGATCCCAGCCAGAGGTCCTTGTGCAGCAGTAGTCAAAACCACACAAATAAGGAGCAAAAAAGAAGAAAGTGGATACTAAAATGCTCCACAGAAAAACTGACTACACCGTTAAAATATGGCATAAATCTCTTAAAGTTTTCCAGAGGTGCTTGTTTTACATGTAGATTAAATCCCTAACAATTTGACTATTAAAAAGCTATTTGTTTTCCATGTGCATGCAAAGGATCTGGAATAATTAAAGTTAAAACAGCTTTTCTTGCTACTCAACAAATGACAATAAGTAAAGGTATTAAAGGCACCATACTGAGGAAAAAAAGTCACCTCTGACATTAGAATAAGTCTCAGAAATTTTACCTAACACGTAAGCTTTTTTTTCCTGTAAAATTACCAGTTTCAAAAAAGAGGGGCTGGTAATGAATGTGCTTCTTCAACCATGACAATAGTATTGCTACTTCATTCTCATAATGTTATGGGACCCCAGGCAGCTCCCAACTTCATCTTGGAATGATGGCATATTTCATGATTATGTCCAAATCTGGCAGATAAGAGCATTTATATGCTAATAACAGCAATATGGGTAGCTCTAGAATTTCGCCATACGCAGTGAAGCTTTTAATCACAATAAGCCTTATGGGCCCAATATATCTACTTAAAAAAAAAAAAAAGATCATAATACCTACATAGGTGTTCCAAAACGTATTTCTTTTACATCAAGTTTTAGGGCCCTGTAAAATATGAAATGAATGGGAAATGAAAGTATTTGGTACCTCAGAGGACTGGATTATTAATAAGAGGTGGATTATGCATAACTTCTTCAAAACACAAGAGAAAATGAAAGCTATGTCACAGTGACTGGGTGGTATTTGGGTAAATGGAGAACCAAAAGCTACTCCAGGAAGCCACTAAATCATCTTTCCAGAGGAACCATTAATCTACAGCCACAACTAGAATTTACACAGGCTTTAAAGGAACAAAACTCTCCTTAACACTCACCATGCTGCCTGTAAAAGTTGTTTGGTCTGTTTATACCAATAACTATTAGGAGTATGCCTTTTTTATAGGTGACAGCATTGTGTATCCAGGTGGTCTCACTGTTTCAATTATATGTTCAGTTAGGTCCCATCTGGCACAGAAACTGACTTATAATTCTGCCATCATGTTGTTGTGGGCTGACTTCAAGAACACAACAGTAATTTAAGCTTCCTACCACTGGACAGTGGCTTGCACTGGGGAAAAAAAAAAGAAAAGAAAAGAAAAGAAAGGGAAAGAAAAAAAATTGGAGCTGTGTTCACATCATCTATTATAGGTAACAAACTTAATTTCAGTGAACTTATGTGACATCCCACCTCTCTCCATTAATTGAACCATTAAATTAACTGTTTGCTCTGAAACATGCATTCACAAATGTGCTTTAAGAATTCTTTGCACAATCTTCCAGATATGCTTCAAAAGTATCTTGTATATGTGGTAGAAATGTAAGAAATAGCAGTTCAGTATTGCTCACACAATGTTACAACCAACCACAGAATAAAATAAGCAAACCAGACCCGAATGGTTTCTTTCTTTTTAAACACATGGAGCAAATGAAGCCTAGCCTGTAATTACATTCCCAAAGAGTACCACAGATAGCAAAAATTGACAGTTTATCGCTTGGATTGTATAGGTACTAATTCCAGTCTCCTCTAGAAAGGATAATGATAGGCAGTAGAGAAAGTTAATACTTTGAACAGACTCTTCTGAGGCAAAACCCAGGGTTTTCCTAGGCTTTCATCTGTTCGTTTTTGTCAGAGGCCTGATTTACCTCCATCTCTCTGAATATCTACACAAAGCTAGATCCTGGAAGCTAGGTCATTCTTACAGTTTTCATCTTAAAGCTCTCCTAATTAGACAATAAGGACTTCCCCAGCACAAGAGATTCCACAGCTGGCTCTTAGTGGGAAGACCTGGCCAGGTGTGCCATTACTGTCTTTTAAAGATTTGTAACCACTGATTGGCACCAGTGGACACTCAACCTTTCAAAGATCCATTGGGGTTAGATATTATGGCTGTAAATGAGAGCTGTCCTTAAGGCCATCTAGTTCATAACAGGAACCAATCTACCACCTCAGCAATAAAGATCAAGAAATACAAAGAAAATTTATTCCTTCCCTTCCCATCTCTCAGGTAGGAATTTTAACCTCCTCCATTAAAAGATTTTCAGGATCCAACACTGCATATGCTAAATTGTAATCAAAAGAACATGGTATGAGTACAAAATTTTTCACATCTGGAGATAAGAAGCAACATTAAAAACTGACTCAAACTACTCAAACCAACCACTTCCTGAATATACAGCTCAGCTAGACTGCCCGCTGCCAGCCTGAAGGTTGGGTTAAACATCAAGACGTAGCTCCTGCCTAACACCGTAGTTCCTCACAGTGAAGGCAGCATACAGTGTCCGATGGCTGGGCAAATCTTGATCCAGCACACAGCTACCTTGTTAGCAGGTCTTGTACCACATGAATCCCACCAAAAATAAACTGAGATTAGCCTAAAATATCAAGCTACTATCCTCTAATGCCAGCCTCTAAGGCTTTCAGCTACCATAGTGATTGCAACATTATAATAACCTGGAGAGAACAAAAAGGTAAGATTTACTACTTACATTTAAGATGAACAACAGCCAGAATAACAGAAAACTACACACTGCAGTTTGGCAAGTCATTAATGCAGTTCTGGAAGATGCTCAGGTATCATAGTGATATAAGGACTACAGACTTTGACATAATACATGGTAAGAAAGAACTCTTACAAGATGCCTTTGACAATTTTCCAATCCTGAAAATGGCTTAAAGTGTTCATATAATATGAGTGAGAATTTGAACTTTTTGGTTGCTATCAAAGCAAAACACCTGGAGAGTCACCCCACATGGTCTTAAATCATGCAACAACTATGTAATACACACAACTGAACTCTGGTTATCCTTATTAAATATCTTGTTAGCAGTCAACGAGAATTTAAATTACAATCTTCTTCCATTTAAATGCATTATTAGGAAACTTAATTTGAACCATTATTTTACATGAGCCAAACTACTAAAATAAAATGACTACTCATTATTTTAAGGAGATAAAATTGTGAAAAATAGCTAAAAAGCTCAGAATAATCCAGATTCACTTTGCTTTTATCTTTTTCCTCTGACAGGAGGCATTGGTTGGCAGTACTACAAATAAACTCTGCTTGCCACAGTCCACAGCTGGCCTTGTCTTTTTTGTCTTTTTTGATGTTTTTTATCCAGTATAAACATTTGCTGGAAATTAGTGATCTGATTTAAATGATCTAGTGACTGAATTTTGGTGTAACTAAAGGGTTGCGTAGATATGGCTGCACCATAGCAAAACACTAATAAAAGGTGAAGGGATCAAGGTATTTTTAAGACAGCAATGTAATTGTCTAAAAATTGTCCTTTTGCTTTCATTCATTCCCACTTCAAGGCTAAGTGTCTGGTCCTGTACAACCCCATGCAACACTACAGCCTGGGGGAAGAGTGGCTGGAAAGCTGCCTGGTGCAAAAGGACCTGGGGATGTTGGTAGACAGACAGCTGAATATGAGCTGGCAGTGTGCAGAGGTGGCCAAGGTGGCCAAGAGCATCCTGCCTTGTATCAGAAATAGTGTGGCCAGCCAGACTAGGGAAGTGATCGTCCTGCTGTATTAGGCACTGGTGAGGCCCCACCTTGAATAGTGTACAGTTTTGGGCCCCTCACTACAGGAAAGACACTGAGGTTCTGGAGCGTGTCCAGAGAAGGGCAACAAAGGTGGTGAAGGGTCTAGAGCACAAGTCTTATGAGAAGCTGTTGAGGGAAGTGGAGTTGTTTAGCCTGGAGAAAAGGAGGTTCATGGGAGACCTTATTGCTCTCTACAACTACCTGAAAGGAGGTAGCAGCAAGGTGGGGGTCGGTCTCTTCTCCCAAGTAACAAGTGATAGGACAAGAGGAAACAGCCTCAGTTGCGCCAGGGGAGGTTTAGATTGGGTATTAGGAAAAATTTCTTAACCAAAAGGGTTGTCAAGCTGGGAGCAGGCTGCCCACGAAAGCAGTTCAGTCATCATCCCTGGAGGTATTTAAAAGACCTATAGATGTGGTGCCTGGGGACATGGTTCAGTGGTGGACTTAGCAGTGCTACATTAACGGTTGGACTCAATGATCTTAAACGTCTTTTCTAACCTAATTGATTCCATGATTCTGTGATTCTATGATTCATTTTCACATGTATAGCCTTCAACTTGCCTGCATTAAAACCAATCTGTGATTTAGCAGTAATATGTTGTATTTCCGTTTCCACTGTATTTCCATTTTCATAATATGAAAGTTACCTCAAGAGTCCTTTCTCTTCCATGAACACCCTGTCTCTGCTTTCCTATAGCTAACTTCCTCTGTCCAAGTAGGCTTTCCTGTACCACAGTCCTGTACACAACTTCATCTGTCCTATGTCCCTTCCTCTGATTTAATGGAAGATATCTTGGGTGCAGGTTATCTGTGGATACTTCAAGTACAAGTAGTACTTCAAAGTGAGAGTGGCTCAGATGCAATATGCACTATATGCATAAAAATAAGGTAATAGGACAGAAGATTTCCTCTCCTCACTGGAAAACTTCTGTATAGAAAGATTTTTTCAGCCTACGGATGCATCCAGGAGAAGACTCACCTCAGAAGACACATACTCTGACCACCCCGTCACAGAGCCCAGCAACATGGCCTGAAAGGTCTTCTTCAAAGGATTTTCAAAGGCTGCAGTTATGGAGCCTTTGTGCAGGCCACAGAAAACTGGCGGAGGAAGTCAGCAAAAAGTAGAGAAATAGAATGAGCGAGGGCAATAAACATTTTTGAAACGAATTACTGCAGAAGTAAGTCTGACATCTTCAGGGTACCTACTTTATTTAGAGGCACACATACAATAAATATATATTCCTTCTACTTTTCTCCAAAACCATTTATCTTTCTTTCTTCATTTCCAAGTAAAATTAAATAAATACATGAGTTTCGAGCAGTGCTAGAGCATGAAAACTTTAGCATAAAGGGTGTAAAGTTTCTCATTTCTGAGCAAGTAAATTTGAAATGTTAGAGTAGAAACAGTTTCATAACATTATCTGCAGTGGTCACTTCTGCTTCCATAATGAGGATTCTAATGATAACACAGCAAATCCCAAATGATTTCTGCTTGTACAGATTTGCAATATTACAAATGGAGCCAGATAGACCATACAGTCATGCCTCAGCTGCATGAATGTCTCAGATTAGCCCATTCTAATGACAGATATTCAAGACCTGACACTGCCTTTGCTCACAGCAATGCTTAGGGAAAGGTTTGAATCCTTGCTACTTTTCAGTTCTCATTTTTTTTTTGCAGATGATTCAGTACTTTGAGGATCTTACTTGGGTTGATGTTCAGTGCCAGACAGCATGAAAAGTTTTTCAAGATAAAACTTCCTTGGATGATAACATTTCAAGCCCAAGCATTATGCCACTGGCAGAAATAAAATGTTTATCCCAAAGCCAGTTATTTATTTTATATTTTAAGAGATTGCAGCCCTTAAGAACTACAGCTCAGTGCTTATCCTCTCAGAAGCACACACTTGAATGAAAACAGGATGGAATCAACGAAACTGCAGGGAAGAAGAGCCAGACTCTCCTTTGGTGTGAAACTGCTTCCAGGGACCTCAGCTGCTACATAGTAGCTGACAGTTCGGCTTGTGCATTTTTGGAAGAAAAAAACCAATGCTCTCAGACTCTGGTTCCAGTCTCTGGTGATACAGTGGCATTTGAGAATCTTTCTTTTTAAACATCTTGTAATTGTCTTTGAAAACTATTAATATGTAAAAGAGAAACGAGCAATGAATCAACTGACTGACTTGTTCAAGCAAAACTTCACAGCCCAAATAGCACACAGATGACCAGGCATGCTCCTGTAGCTTTACGTCCCTGAGGCTGCAGGTGGGAAGACCACTGCAGTTGCACACAACAAAGTTTCATGGTGGCTTAGGATGAATCAACACCTTCATCTTATAAAATGCGTGGAAGAAGAAAGTTACCATAATTCTCATCACAATCTTTCATTTTATGCCATAATCTTTCTAAGCCACCATGATCACACTAGAAATCCTCTATTTATGTTCTAAGTAATGTTTCTATTGTCCAGACTTTCGTATTTATTCTCTCCGCACAGCTAAAGCGTATGTCCAAATTCTCGTCAAGCAGCATTATTATTTCTTGCCTTGCTAAAGACAGTCTTTCCTCCCTTACAGGCACTTGGAACACTACTGCAAGGAGTATTACTTAAGCTATGTCACTTTTCTTTTGTCATTTCTCTACTGATCCCCCTTATTCTTTCTATTCACTGACATGGCCTCTCACAGCCCATTTCTTCTGTAATTTCTATTTCTTGTTGCATATCAGCCCATGATCCCAGACTCCTTTACACCGCTGGGCCTTTTAGAGTGTCAGCCTGTAAGTGAAGGGGTCTGCATTAATACCAACACCAGTCCCTAGCTCTCAAACAGATTGTGACAGCCTCTACTACGATTCTAAAAACACCTCTTCTCCTATGCATCTTCTGTGTTTAAGCTAAGCTATGCAGGTCCTTGCTTGTCATGGGAATAAGAAATAACCTGCACTTGCTACATTTCAGTCTATTAAAATAAGCTAAAAAAAAAAAAATCTTAACAGAAAATCTCTACTTTATTAAAGCCAAAGTATTGACAATGACTGTTAGCCCATCACTTTGGAACTGAGTATTCATGTAAAATTTCTATACCCATTTGAATGCACAGAAGTGGCATTGCTGTGCTTCTTTTAACCGCTACTGTGCCTCCAATATTACATGGGGACCAGTATGCTTGTTGGAGTGTCGGTTATATAACATCTTATTTCAGATCAAAGGAACCTGAGAAAGAAATAATCCAGAGCTAAATTTTTCCTTTAACTTGACACTTGTATTTGTCTTGATTTCAACTTCTACTGCTATGCCTTGGATCACTGAAAAAGTAGTTATTTAAAAATCTTCTGTTTATTATTTGAATTTTGTTTATGGATTTCATTCCTACACAATGGTAAAGGCAGGTTGTTTAGTTTCATTTTTGTGAATAAATAATTTCCTTTTCTGATATTCCTGCAACATAGTTGCCCCTTAATGAATAGTGTTAAAAGGTAACATTTTTTTAAGTAAGGAAATTTCTACTCTTCTAGAATGTAAACAATAAATTTAAAATCATATTTCCTTAAATATGTTCATGTCTCTAAGACACAGAGAAGATAAGATGAAGAAAAAAAGAAAGAACTGAACTCTAAAACAGGCAACTGATGCTAATATTCTAGTATATTCCAAGGCAGATTAGGCACAAATTAAATTTTGCACTAGCTTTGCATAGCTATGACTGCTCCATTTGATTCTAGGGGATTTGATTAATTTGAATTATTTAGGTGCCGCATGAATAGCACCAAAGTAGTTGATTGCATTCTTGATTGAGTTACAGTATATTTGTATGGGTACATGTAGTCACTGTTATTATTCTTATATTAAGGCTAAATAAATGTACCCTTTCCATAGGAAATGGTGTCTATGATCTTTCATACGTATCATGTTATTAAAGATTTTTCTTAGGATACAATGAAATCAGGCTAAAGGGGAAAAAATAAAAATAATTTGCTGAGCACCAATGCTTCAATTAATTAACTTCTGTTTCTGTAAATAGCCATAAGTGAAAGAACCAAACTATTATGTTTTGTAGATGAATGATCAGCAAATGCTCAAACTCATCTGTCATGGTCTAGTTTTGTAGCCTGACAAGAAAAATGAAGCCAGCATTTTCTGAATTCATAAAAAGTTTGTGTTACGGTTTACATAAAATCCACATTTAATTAGAGTGGAAGCAGTGGAGAGACTGAATCCCTCTTCGGTTTGGCAGTAAGGTAGAGGGCTTATCATCTGTCCTTCACAGACATGAAAGGTTAACACAAAGTGCATACCTGTTTTCATGTCATCTAACCCTTGCATCAATCACGTTCTCAACTTAATGTAGTGGGTCAACATTTCTGAGGTCAGAATTCTTCCTGAGGGACTCACTATTTTTCTAGGGGTTTAAACATTCACTTTGGTCACTCAGCTATTCTGCCAGGATATGCTTTCCCAAAGGAGACCCTAGAAATAAAATAGACACTGTGTTAGCAGAATGAAAACTCTTTCTTCCTCTTAGTCTTGTTTTTCTTTAAGAAGAAGAAAAGTTATTCCATGGCCTTAGACAACTATAATCCTAGAATCATAGAATGGTTTAGGTTGGAAGGGACCTGAAAGATCATCTCGTTCCAACCCCCTTGCCATGGGCAAGGACACCTCCCGCTAGACCTGGTTGCTCAAAGCCTCATCCAACCTGACCTTGAACACTTCCAGGGATGGGGCAGCCACAGCTTCCCTGGACAACCTGTTCCAGGGCCTCACTACCCTCACAGTAAAGAATTTCTTCCTGAGATCTAACCTAAATCTCTCCTCTTCTGGTTTGAAGCCATTACCCCTTGTGCTATCACTACATGCCCTTGTAAAAAGTCCCTCTCCAGCTTTCTTGTAGGCCCCTTTCAGATACTGGAAGGCTGCTATAAGGTCTCCCTGGAACCTTCTCTTCTCCAGGCTGAACATCCCCAACTCTCTCAGCCTGTCCTCATAGCAGAGGTGCTCTAATCCTCTGATCATCTTTGTGGCCCTCCTCTGGACCCGCTCCAACAGGTCCATGTTCTTCTTATTCTGGGGGCTCCAGAGCTGAACACAGCATTCCAGGTGGGGTCTCACAGTCACTGGGGAGGAGGGGTCTTTGTAACAGGCTGTATTTCTTTCTTCTCTACACTGCTTATGGCACCGTACCAATGTCATAACTACATTTCTGGGAAGCAGCTTTGCTTATCCCAGGTGCATGGGTTAACAGAGATGTTAACCATAAGTAGTGCTATTCACAGATCCAGAGCACCTGCAAATGAAGAGACAAATATTTGAGACCTCACGATAAGGCTGAAAGTCTCTTTTGTGATCAAATCTTACAGTCACATGCATATATAAATAATCATTTACACAGGTTTTGTGGCTACAACTATGTTCCTCTACTCCAATACCACCTCTACCACCTCTCCTTTAAAAAAAATAGATTTTATATGGATAGATATCTTTCTTTTACATATATAATTATTTATACATACATTTATATATGATACATATTATTACCATATGTATAAATCACACACACACATGCACATATATATATTTATATGCACACACATATTAAAAAAGCAGTATCACTCAAACCAAAGTGCTTTTAAGTAAAATCTATAGATTTTCAGACAACAAGTCTTCAAACCACTGGAAAGTTTAGAAAATTTTTTTCTAAACAACCAAATATTGGACTACTTAGCTGGTTCTGGTTGGGATAAAGTTAATTTTCTTCATAGTAGCTAGTATGGGACTATGTTTCGGATTTGTGCTGAAAACAGCATTTATAACACAGGGATGTTATAGTTACTGCTGAGCAGTGCTTACACAGAGTCAAGGCCTTTTCTGCTTCTCACACCACCCCACCAGGGAGTAGGCTGGGGGTGCACAAGAAATTGGGAGAGGACACAGCTGGGACAGTTGACCTCAACTGACCAAAGGAATATTCCATGCCATGTGACGTCACGCTCAGCATATAAAGCTGGGGGAAGAAGAAGGAAGTGAGGGACATTTGGAGTGATGACATTTGTCTTCCTAAGTAACCATTATGTGTGATGGAACCCTGCTTTCCTGGGGATGGCTGAACACTTGCCTGCCAATGGGAAGTAGTGAATGAATCCCTTGTTTTGCTTTGCTTGAATTTGCATCTTTTGCTTTCCCTATTAAATTGTCTATCTCAATTCACGAGTTTTCACACTTTTACCCTTCTGATTCTCTCCCCCATCCTGCTGGGGGGAGTGAGCAAGTGGCTGTGTGGTGCTTAGTTGCTGGCTGGGATTAAACCATGACAGCTACAAATCTGTAAATATTTTATATACTTGTGTTTAAAGATGGTGGGAAAAAAATACCATTTTTTCAGTTGTTTTGCAAAAACCTTGGGCCGCTACAGATGCTTAGTATGTTTTTTATTTTAACTCTCAGCAGTGCTAAATGTGATTATATGCTTTACAATGGACATGGGGGTCTTTTACATCTTTTCAGTTCCTTCAGAGGATGCAAAGTAACCTTTACTAAGTCAGACAGGAAAGTGGACCTAGTTACATGTGGGACTAAAATCTTTTAACCAAAAGATAAGTTACATACGTTACAACACACAGAGTCATGTAGAAATTCTACAGCAGTGTTACAGAGAAAGGGAAAGGCACACTGACTTCTGGTATGAATACAAACAAGTCTGCTTGAATCTGTTTCTCCTTCCCCTGTTCACACTTGATATGGGAATTTAAACATTTGGTCTAAAGACTGGACAGTTGGCTACACCAAAACCTTGCACAGGCCATTATAAAGCAGAAGTCATGCAGGCAGGAGCAGGGCTCTTCCAACAACTGCAGAGAGCCTCTTCTGTGCTCCCATAGATGAGGACCAGCCAGTTCAGCCCCAGCTAGCCCAGCTTCCACAGCCAACACCAACTCCCTTCTACTTCCTTTTTTTTCAGTGTCCGTCGTCAAAGATGTAGAGAAGTTATAAGTTCAGCAGTAACTATTCACAAGCCAATTCTTGTCTTTTACCACTGAAATATGTTGGCCATTGCACCACTCAGAAAGCTGAGAGTAGAACACCAAATTAAATGAAGGAAAACCTACTTCAGAAGAAAGATCCAGTGGCTACTAAATGGCTTCTTTAGTGCATATCTCCCCAACAGGGAACAGGACTTATCAGGAAAGTCTGCTGACACTAAGAAACAACGCTCTCTGTTGATCAGCTCACTGCGATATAACACCTCGGTTTTTTGGGATCTATCTGCTATCTCTTGCAGAAGCGGACAAAAAGTACTCATTTCATTCAGACAAAACATTCCAGAATATAATTCTCATCAAATACTCATCTTGCAACTACAGTGTAAAAACATTTCATTAAAAATGCTTGCCACCACTGAAGCTAACAGATGTTCTTCTCCTGACTCCAACTCCTTCATCACCCACTGCCCACCTTAGCACAGGGACAAGAGTCTCCATAATAATTCATATCTGTTGACAACATTTCTTCTCCTGAGCTTGCACTCACCTCATTCTTTCTCTGTTTCTCACCAGTTTTAAATAAACCAAGCCATTTCTCCTTTATTGAGCTGTCAGTTTCCCTTTAAGTAACTGTATCTCATCATAATAATGAGTAAATCACTAAATCTGACCAACTAAGTGCTCTCTGGTTGCCTTCCACTTAACCAGCTTCTGAGCAAAGTTAAACCTTCAGTGCAGCAAGGAAGTCCCTATGTATTTCTGCTTTGTCTGTGCTCTTTAGCTGGAGCCAATAGATAGCATCACTTATAAATGTCAGCTTGAGTATAATCAATCTGACCCATTTCAAATCTTTTTGGTCATAGAGCAGTTTATCCAGAGATGTCTTTTAGATTTTAAGCATTATAGCCCATGAGGAGACCTCTCTACTCTTCACATGCAGGGAGGAAGGAATCAAGGAATGCAAGGAAATGATCACATACTTCTCAAGGGAAACAATTTCCTTTTTTCTGAAATCTATCATAGTGGCATTCATATGAAGAAATAGCATGAAGCTTCTTCATCTCTTCTGTTTATTCAGTTTACACATTTTGCAGAACCATTTAGAAGCTAGCAAGTTATTTTCCAGACAATGAAAACACCAAAGCACAGACAGACACAGGATTAAGCTACAGTAATGTCGCGGTTTGGGCCAGATTGGCCCAATCAGACGGAATGACAGATGCTCTCTCTATCCTGCTATGCTTTGAAGGGAGGCAGGAGAGAGAGAAAAAGAGACTTAAGAGTTCAGAAGGAACTAAACTACTTTAATGAAATATTAATAATAAAATAATAAAAAGAAAATAATGAAATATACACAAAACCGCATCAAGCTCCAAGGAGGACCATCACATCACCAGTAGGCACTGGGGAAGCCCCAGACTGGACTCAGTGACAGATGGGATCTGGATTTCAGATCTGGATACTGGATCAGGAGCAAAGGTAGACGAACAGACAGAGTCCTCCTTGGACACTGACCATTGAAGAAAGAGGGCTGACCCTTTGATCCCTCAGCTTTTCTACTGAGCATGAGGCAGATGGGATGGAATACCCTGGTGGTCAGGTTTGGGGTCACCTGTCCTGTCAGCTCCTCCCTGCAGCTGTGACCCCTCTACGCTTTTCCACTTATGAGCCTCCAATGGGGTAAATAACAATGTTAGCTGACCTTGGTTGTCATAGCAGTAAGTATAAGCAAGAGCCTCCCTGCATACCATTCCTTGGCATCAACTACAAACATGGGTCTTATCACTCTGAGAGCGAACAGTTTTCTGCACAACATGCTGTTAATTTCAGCAGTTAGAAGAGGCCTAGCTCAAAAGTAAAGTTACTGAACAAAATTGGTCCTGTTTTGCCTTAAACCAGGACAAGTAATCAGTTGTCCAAATCAGGCAACATCTACGCAGAGGTTCTCACAGGTTCTAACCCTGAGCTATAAAAAGGGACAACAAAGCAGTTCCAACAATTTGCTTATACTATTAGACATTTTTTTCTTGTTAGAACCATGCTTAAGCAAAACCTACTGAAGTCCTTACAGTCCGATAGAGCTTTTCTATACATATTTATTCTGTTTATTTCAAGTTTTTCATGTTTTGCCAGAGACTTGCAAAGGAAGAAGTACCCAGACTGAACAGATTGAAAGAAAAGACTCTACCTCCAAGAGATTATCAGCCTCACCAAAAAAACTATTTTCTTGAGATGACTGGTCACGTTCAGCATATTCTAGATTAGCCTGAATAAAATCTGTGTTATATCCTACAGTAAAGCCTCTTCATTTTGTTCCTGAATTCCCAGATATTCCTAGCCAGGGACCTGCAGCATAGAAGCTATTAATTTCCAGATTTGCATTTTCATAGCAGTGAACAACAACTGACCTCAGAAGAAAAAATGAATCACTGATTTTCTATGCATTAAGTATCTTATATATGTTGTACCCGTTGGCCAGCCTCTGAATAAACCTTCTTTGTCAGCATTATTGGAGAAGAACAAAAACTTGACTTCTCCAGTCCACAGTACCAAGGGATGTCATGTAGTTTGTGGTGGAGGAACCTGATTATTAGAGAGGAGGACAAGAGCCTTCTGCAAGTGAATGACAAAGTGTCTAATGTTTGTGAGACCCCTGAAGCATCTGTGGGTTTAGGATGTAGATTTTTTTTTCCCTACCTACTCCTTTGTTCTTATAAATGCACACATTCACATTCACACTTGAGGAGGGAATTCATGGAGTTGTCTGTCAAATCCCCTAAAAGTTTTGGGAAGATTAACTGAAACATTTGGGAGATTAAACAATCATACTGTCTTTTCAACCCCAAATGTCAGTACCAGACAGATACGTTGATATTTTGCTTGCAAAGGATACCTAAGTGACAGTGTCAGTTTCTTTACAGTCCATCTAATCACAACTCATAGAAAGGTGCATTGAGAGATACTGCACAAGAAATCCGTATCACCCAGAAACAAAACCAGTTCTCACCAAATTCATTATGGCAAATGCCTCTGAATAACACTTAAACACAAAACTGCTGAATGGTTTAGGAATAATCTGGTGTTTTTCACAGAAACTTTTTCTTTCACCTTAGGAGCTCAAAGGACATTCCCTCCACTACAGTTACTCCACTGAATAATAATAAATTCCTGATTTTTAGGAAAAAAAAAAAGAAAAAAAAAGAAAAATATATTCTATGTCACTACAGAGTATGTGGGAATATAAAGACACTTCTCTGTTCCAAGCTGCATATAGCATATACTCACATTATATAAACTAGAATAATATATATAAAAGCTGTTATGAATATAGAACTGCAGAATGTTGATATTTCAGTATTAGTTAAAGAAAAGGTTAGTAACTACATTTAAGGGATTATCTTACTTTAAAAATACACAGAAAATTAAAAACAGCTGGGCTGTAAAATATTCTAAACATAAAGTTTTAAAATGGTTTCCATCACATCTATAGCCTTCACCTTGTACTTGCTGTTAACTGAGTTTATTCACCAACATGATGGAAACAAACAGGATGCCTGGATGCTTCCAGTTCCTTCATTCCTGGACACAGAAAACCCTTCATAGATAGAAATAATAAAGTGGCCAAAGGAGTTGTTAGTATTAAATTTTCCAAGTTAGATTTATTCTGATACTCAGACTGAGTATCACATTATATACCAAGGCATGGGAGAGGAATATCTCATTCCTGACGTGGAACAAATGCAAATTTAGAAAAAAAAACATGTAAAGATGTTTGTTTTCTCCATGCCAGAACACAACAAATCCACCTGCATGTACTGGCATTGACACCCGGTCCTCCATTTTGCATACGTATATTAACTGACACTGACTACTCCTATGTAGCTGTGCTTCCAGTCTTACTGGTTAGGGGACGTGGCTAACAGAGGCCCATGACTGCTGTAAGGTCTTCCACCTCAGAAGAAACATGCAAGAAACAGACGCCTAAGATCCTTTCTCTTCCCACATCATATATGGAAAGAGACCATTTACATGCAGCTTCTCCAAAAAAAACTTGAAAGTATGGAAGAGGGGATCACAGCTCACAGAGATAAGCTGAATGGCTTTCCCAGGGCTAGAAAACCAGACTCAATTCTAGAATGAGAAAGGGAGGCCAGATGTCATCAACCCAATTCCTCTGTGACTATAACCCCATATTTGTGATGTAGATAGACTTCTACACAAAAAAGGAAGCGATAGGAGCCCTCCTGAATCTGTCAGCGTAATTGTTCACACACCTTTTTCCAATTCCACACACCCTTACAGTCTTCTACTTTTTTTTTCTTTCTGAATGATCATCCCTTTACCCTAAGAAAGCGTTCTATTTACCTTTTATGAACATAATAGCGTTTTCATCTCTATCCCTATTTTGAATTTACCGTATCTTTAGTGTTTTTCTCACAATGTTACCTTCTAATTTCTGAGATACTCTAGGTATCTTAAACTTCCAAAATTACTTTTTCTCCTTTCTATGCTTCCTCTGAGGAAGGCATATCAACATTAACATTCTGAACTGAATCATAGTTGTAACGTGATGTATTGGGTTAGTCTGGGATGGGCAACTCCCAGACTCTGTCATCATTCTAATATTAATTCTTTGTGTGATCGCAGACAAATTAAATACCTGCCTCAGTTCCTCCAGCAACCAAAAGGAGATAAAAAGTACATATTAATTAGCACAGCACTACAAAGCATTTCAAAAGATTCTTGTGCCAGGTGCTATAAGCATAGATGCAGAGAAAGCAATAAAATACTGTATCTAAATATTTTCCTCATCTGTTTCTTTATGAAAGTCACTTAATGCTAGGTATATGAAAGAGTTTTATTTCTTTTATTTCTCAGTCAGTTAAAAACCCAAGTAACCAATTCATAGCACAGAACATTATACTGTGACTCACTACAGAGAGATGTATGAAGGTGCCATTTTTCCTCCTGCTTTACCCTTAGAAAAAGTGAAGCAT
This sequence comes from Burhinus oedicnemus, assembly GCA_008921705.1. Classification (NCBI taxonomy): domain Eukaryota; kingdom Metazoa; phylum Chordata; class Aves; order Charadriiformes; family Burhinidae; genus Burhinus; species Burhinus oedicnemus. The sequence goes on from VFFE01007698.1 coordinate 1,669,715, forward strand.
AGACAATCAAGGTCACCAAGGAAACTCCCCCCCAAGATTTCAACTCATTCTAGCACAGCTTTTATTGGAATAGTTCAAAAATTAAGATACATTTTTGAAAGACTGTCTCTCAGAGTCATAAAAGACCTTATATTCATGAAGAATATAAGAATTAAGAACTCATGAAAAAAGAACTCTAAGAATGTAGAATTCTTGAAAAAAATTAGAAGATCTGCTAAGCTTTGTACAAAGAGGATGGCAGATCATTGAATCAAATCCTTCTGTGAAGTTCCAGTCATTATGTTAACAATAATACCTCAACTGTCTGAAAACCAGAAAGGAATCACTGTTAAAGCAGCAAGTTAAAAATATTCAATTCAATGTCTGTACATTACACATATTTTTCTAACCCCAAACTAGCTGATACATCCTCCCAGAACTCCAAACACCCCCTCCCATCTCTGTTTACTGGCATTGTTTTGCTTCTCCAAAACTATCAAATAAGGTCATACTTTGCAACTTTTCACTCTAGAGAAATTAACACAGTGTCAAAGGCAAAGCTTGGGTCAGTTTAAGCACCTGACAATAAAGCCAGTGAAAAGATTACAGTGTCACACTGATGACAGGGAATGAGCCTACTACACAGTAAAAACATGTTTGTAGTCTTCACTGAGGGAATCCCTGGTCAAGGGGAATCTATTATCCCTTCTTTGTATTTTTACCTGACACTACGCGCATCAACATAATCTTTTCACCTACACTTGCACTTGACATCCTTTCTACCTAAATACAATAAACAGAACCTGTACATGGTATCTCTAACCTCAAAGGATTTACTGCTTTCAGTAGTTAAGCTACCACTCCTAGCTACATCCACGGCAACCTGAAGTAACTTATATCGACTTCAGCACAGGTACTTGGATTTATACCATTCTACTGTCACCAGCACCCACAGTGCTTCCTTCCATATATCAGAACCACTCCCAAAGGCATCTACTGTTCCTAAAAGGCAATTCAACATGTGGATATGAGCCCACTATACTTCCAGATCCATCTACCTCTCATTTATAAAGATACTTCACATGCTATCCATCCGAAGTATCTATTCCATGCTAATTGAATACTAAAATATAGGTACACCGGGCATTCATCATCCTGCTTAGTCCAAAAGACACAGTAGTTTTGCTACTAGTGATGATTCCATGTCTATTGCAAGGATATACACTATATCTGGCATTATAGAAAGCTTATTGCTACCCTACCAAAGACAGGCTACACCTTCCCATTTTCTACACTTCACCATTTTCCTAGTTCGACAAGGGGAAGTATTCCTGGGGAGGAACAACCCCATGCACCCGTACAAGTTGAGGGCTGATCAGCTGGAAAGCAGTCCTCAAGAAAAGGATCTGAGGGTCCTCATAGACACCAAGTTGAATATGAGCCAACAATGCATCCTTGTGGCAAACCAGGTGAATGGTGTCCTGGGATGTGTTAGAAATGTTGTCAGTGGGTCAACGGAGGTGATCCTTCTCCCCTACTAAGCACTGCTGAGGCTACACCTGGAGTACTGGGTCCAGTTCTGGGCTCCCCAGTACAAGGGAGAGATGGAAATACTAGAGAGAGTCCAGTAAATGGTCACTAAGACTATTAAAGGACTGGAGTACCTCTCCTATGAGGAAAGGCTGAGAAAGCTGGGACTGTTCAGCCTGGAGAAAAGAAGGTTCAGGGGGGATCTCATCAATGTATATAAATACCTGAAGGGAGGACGTAAAGAAGTGGGAGCTAGGCTCTTTTCAGTGGTGCCCCGTGACAGGAGCAGAGGCAATGGCCGCAAACTGAAACACACGAGGTTCTGTCTGAACATCAAGAAACACTGTCTCACAGTAAAGGTGACCAATCACTGGCACAGTTTGCCCAGGGAGGTTGTTGAGTCACCATCCTTGGAGATATTCAAAAGCCGTCTGGACATGGTCCTGGGTAGCCTGCTGTAGGTGACCCTGCCTGAGCAGGCAGGTAGGACCAGATGACCTCCGGAGTCCCTTCCAACATCATCCAGTCTGTGATTCTGTGATTCTCCAGCATCATTGAATTCAGTGGTCTCTAAGGCAGAATATGACAGCTATTACCAATTTGATGTTTTGCATCTTAGAGAAAGTATCACAAAATTTTTTAAGAGATGTATTTTTGTTCAGAGCAAGGCAGTCAAGGAATGCTTCTATGCAGCAGCAGCACTCCTCCCTGTCCAGATTTCTCTGCTGTTAAATGAATTCCTTCCATGAATACTCCCATAAAGTTTAAAGAAATTAAAACTTGAAGTAGTTAAATAACTCACAAAAAAGAAATACTCTTCTAGAATTCTTTTCACTGCTAACGGCAGAACAAAATGTGAACCTCTTGTGTCCGTAAGAGCCATCTGTCTTTAAGATTTTAAAAACAGAACAGGACCTTCAAAATGGAACAGATCAGCATCTTTAATGAGGCAGAGATGTCCAAAACAACTAAGGATGAGTAGGAAAGTTGCCAGAAGTTCTGGGATTCCAGTTCTGCCACCAGTTACTGGAGATAAGGTCAGAGTAGGTAAACTGACTAAGAAGTCTCTATCCACATTCATATCTGTAAAATAGGTATAACAACAGCACACGCTAAAAGTTAGCAGAGATGATGTTTATGAAGTGGCTTTGTTACTGTATTTTCTAATTTGTGTTATTAGTTAGAATGCAGTGGCCATCAGAAACCTAGGAAAGTGAGATATTAATTCAGTCAAATACTGAAATAGTCCAGACTTAGCTAAATTTGAAAGGGGTCTGAATCAAAGGTTTTAGAAACATCCTGTCTACTCAAGAGCAGCCAGACTTCACAAGGGTATCACTAACCCACTTTTTCAGGAAAACCATTGGTTCTAGGCCTAAAAAGCTTGAAATTCAGTTAGAAAAAGGACAGTTTTCTTGGTAAGCAGCGCTACTAAATCCTACAGGTATAGATGTCAGTCCTGTGATAGCAACAACATGAGTTACTGAGTGGAAAAAAGGGACAAATTTCTTCTTCAATAAAAATTAGCTCATCTTTGTCAGAACTGACACTGATCATTAGAAGCTGAAAGCTGTAGCACAATGTATTGATGGAACTACTAGGATTTGGCTTTAGAGCTAGAAGACATTTTCAGTACCTGTTTTTAGCCCCATCTGAGGCAGTAAAACTCAATCTGATGAAAGCTTTTATTTGCTCAAAGTGGTAGATAAACATTCCCAATTCAAAGTATGGTTTGAAATTAATAGGCTGTGTGCAAATAAATTCAAATCATCAATGACATACTGGTAATTCTACAAGCTTCCAAGAGGAACATAAAGCATGGATATATTCCCTGCTGTCCACTGGAGGCTTTTTGCTAGATAATATATTAATTGTCCACTCTTAAAAAGAATTGCAGACGTAGGGGGAAGGCAGTCTTCTAACATTAGTGCCATTTAATGGAAATGACTGTGGAAACGACAGATCCAAAATACATCTTTTTCTTTCTTCACAATACTTTGCTCCCTAATATTGCCATCCCTTTTTGAGAAGCTGTAACTCCACCATCTGCAGCTGTAAGTGCATCAGTGAAGTCTTACCAGGCTCAAACCAAAATGACCATTTGACTTACAGGCTCTTCTGTCTACCCATTTCAGTGATGTCTGTGTATTTGCCATTTGTGAAGCCCAATAAGATTTTCGAACATTTGGAGAAAAATTATTTGGAAGAAAAAAAATAAATCTCAATATATGTTTCTTTTTGTATACAGTTATGGGTCTGGTGCTTATGTCAACTACAACTACATGGTCCTACCAGCCTCTAAGACAATAGGTAACAATCTCCCATTGGGAATAAGTGTTTCCCCCGTTTAAACTAACAAACCTGTGGTTTGGAATGGGCTTCTTTTTTATTATTTTTCATTCTTTTTTATTTCTAAACAGATCGATTTCTGCTAGTATGAGTCCAGCTAGCTTTATGCTCACAAGAACAGCTATGCAGGCCAAATACTTGATGTCCACACCTTCAATAGAAGCTTCCACTGGATTGAATTTTCCACCAATGAAAAATCAAGAAGACATCACAAAGCTAGATGAGACCATTATATCTTAGGATATAAAGAGGCTCTCCCTGTGGCTGTTTCAACACTTCTAAAAGTTAAATATGGCACATATACTCAGACACTTATCTTGAAAGGCCTTTGCTTAGTAGCTAGACAAGGACCAGTGGCACCTGCAAGCACATGAAACAAAGTTTATATAGAAACAATATAACAGCTACTCACCAGAACTTTCAGTCAGAAATCACATAATTACAAATGTTTTGTACACTTGATTTCTGAAAGACTGGTACAAATGGGCCAAATTAAGTACAAATGAAAGTTCCAGGTAATGAAAAAAATATAGCAAGTATTCTCAGTTTCAGGGCAGTACCAATATTCCCACCTCCACTTTCTGAATGTAGCAACTTGTCATACAGAATATTTTTGCAAGTTCTGAAAAGCCCATCACTTCAAAACCCCAATTCACCCTGAACCACAGAGAGACACACTAGAAATCTAAACTCGCATATGTATAAAGAAAATGAGAAAGACATAATCAATTATCACATCCTTTTGTTGCAACACACTGCAATCTGTGGCAGAAAGGATAACTCCTCATACACTTCCATGCTTATAAGCAAGCACTGCTCAACTGAATGCATTCTGGTGTACACTTAAAATTTTTTTCACATCCTTTCATGATTGCTCTAAGCAGCAAAACACCAGGAAAAATTAAGTTTATTAGGAGAAATAAGTGCTCTCACCCCAACCTAAAAAAGCAATATTGAGGTAAGGTATGATGTCCACACCTGAGTTTACTGCCTCAAAAACTTATTCTGGTTGACACAGTGGTCACGAATACTTTGACCTATAGTAGGATTATAAGGAAATTACCAGAGAAAAACAACTGAGTTACATTCACCAGACAGAAAAGCAGGTATAAGAGGCTGAAGACATAATACTGTGGAACTATTAGTCAAACACTCAACATATCCCTAACCCTGGGTCTCCCATTTGGTAAGTGGCAGTCACTTAAAACTGGGAAGGGAGGCAGCAAAAGTTCTTCAACACAGCACAGAAAATTCCTGCCAGAATTCAAGGATGCTCTAGAAAATGCCACCTCCGGGAAGCATTATCATGCACCCACTGATTTTCTTTTGCCTTTAATCTGAACCATTCTGAAGGCTAATGAGGGCTTGAATTTGCAAACCTGAGTCATGCCTCTGTCTTCACTCAAGCAATTATGTTGTCTGTCAGCCTCAGTTACACAGTTGTACGAACAGTTAATATTCAGCACAGGAGCAGAGATGCTAGATGAAAAAAACAAGAGCATCTTGGCTCTCCTATAGCCATTAGAAAAGCAGCAGAAGCACAGACAGGTTTCAAGTGAGCTTCCTCAGGCACAAGCAGAAGTACAAAAACATTAGTGTGCAGCAGCCAGAGTAGAAGCAGAGACAGCTGCTCCAAATGCACTTTGGACAGCGAGGAAGCAGTGGCACTGTGGAAAAAAAAATGGAATTGATATCCCACTGCATCTACTTCAGCTCCATCCTCTATAAATACATCCACCCTGGTATCCCCCTGTCTCTGAGAAACAATGCACTGGCTCTCCCTGGGGTAGGATAAGCCACAAAGCACAGCCATAGTCTGTGCACAAATCAGCATAGGTACATGTCTCTCTGTGACATGAAAAGGGGGTTGAGTGTCCAAAAGCTTTTGTTTTCCAGCTGTATCAGCTGGTCCAAAAAAAGACATTACTCTCTCAACAAATTGATGTATCTAAGCTCACACCCACATGCACTGCCTGTGATGAGATGGTCAAGTTAACCGACAGGCAGATCTTTACAATGGCTTGCCATTAGAGGAAGAACTAGTCTAGCAAAGATACTTTTGAGGTATTATTACCTGTGCTTTGAGTCACCTGTTGAAATTTAAGCAATTTTATAGAAAGTTTTTCAGACCTTCATCATCATTTTCAATCTATTATATTTTTATGGAGTGTAGGGCACCTGCCTCTGATGAGCTATTGATAGGGCAGGAGGGCTACGTAAAGGGAACATGTCCACGATCTTTTGCAAGGACCACTTTATCTGCTTGCAAGTGTTGCCATTAAGACATATGGAAAGGACAGGGAATGTGTTTTTTCTTTCGTAACTCCCACATCATTTCCATAAAAAATGAACTGATGAATATGCTCTTAGAGTCAATGAATTTATCTTTCCAGAATTAAATCAGTATGTTTTCAAAGAAAAGTTCACCCTGTGTTCTTTCCCTGAGCATCCATATTCTGCTGCACATACGAAGAAATGAGATGGAGTCAGCAATCTCTGCTGCCATCTTCTGCTGTTACTTTTTATGCAACTAGGCAACAGAAATATTAAAATCCCATCCTTTCTGAAAATGAGTGTAACAAATGAAAGGCTATAAATCAAGAATCAAAACTGTGTCACACAAGCACAGAAATTTGGGAAGAAAATGTCTCTTTGAATTACACTCTATCACCTTCACGGTACAGAATTATCCATTATGGTATACTCTCCCATCTAATTGAGGCTGTGACATCTCTCATGACAAGTTTTATATTCTCCACAAAAGCTTCTTTCTCCTATTGTTCCCTTAGAGACTGCTGCCCTTTGTCACATGGTAGAGATTCACTCTGCAAGTAACATCATCTTATTTTAACGGGATACTGATCCACTTGATCCAGGTTCTTGAAACCATATAGATCTTGGGGTACGCTGATAATTTGCCTCACCTCATTGTAACAGTATTTACCTCCTTCGCTAGTCATTTCTTCCCAAATCATTATTATTCCTCCATCTTCTCAATGTTTGGTCACAGGTCAAACACAATCAAAACGGTCTTTCTGAGGGATTGTCCTGGTTTGAGGTAAAACAGAACCAATTTTGTTCAGTAACTTTACTTTTGAGCTAGGCCTCTTCTAACTGCTGAAATTAACAGCATGTTGTGCAGAAAACTGTTCGCTCTCAGAGTGATAAGACCCGTATTTATAGTTGATGCCAAGGAATGGTATGCAGGGAGGCTCTTGCTTATACTTACTGCTATGACAACCAAGGTCAGCTAACATTGTTATTTACCCCATTGGAGGCTCATAAGTGGAAAAGCGTAGAGGGGTCACAGCTGCAGGGAGGAGCTGACAGGACAGGTGACCCCAAACCTGACCACCAGGGTATTCCATCCCATCTGCCTCATGCTCAGTAGAAAAGCTGAGGGATCAAAGGGTCAGCCCTCTTTCTTCAATGGTCAGTGTCCAAGGAGGACTCTGTCTGTTCGTCTACCTTTGCTCCTGATCCAGTATCCAGATCTGAAATCCAGATCCCATCTGTCACTGAGTCCAGTCTGGAGCTTCCCCAGTGCCTACTGGTGACGTGATGGTCCTCCTTGGAGCTTGATGCGGTTTTGTGTATATTTCATTATTTTCTTTTTATTATTTTATTATTAATATTTCATTAAAGTAGTTTAGTTCCTTCTAAACTCTTAAGTCTCTTTTTCTCTCTCTCCTGCTTCCCTTCGAAGCATAGCAGGAGAGGGAGAGCATCTGTCGTTCCACCTGATTGGGCCAGTCCAGCCCAAACCACGACAGGGACGTAGCTTTTCTGTCTCCCACTGTCCTAACCTCTGAACCTATCTTCTGAATTGGGATAATTAAACTGCCTTTACCCTTTGCCCTGTAGTGATCTCTCACATTCCCTTGCCAGACCATCTCTTTCAAACATCTGTCTTACTTTTTGGCTCAAAAACACCTCAACACTCCTCTTCTGAAAGTATTAAGTTGCTTTTACTAATACTCACAAATATAGAAAGATTAATAATGGTTTTCATAGCTGAAACTTTGTCTTTTTCAAAACTTGGCTGAAGCTACTGTTTTGCTACAGGTTAAATTAATAGGTATTTGCATTGCGTGCTCGAGTCCTTATCCCCTTCCTCATTGTCACTCCTTTCTAAGTAATGATATTCTATATTCATGACCATCAACTGCTGAGTATACCCATCCAGAACATTTCTGTTGGCATATAACCATGAGCAATTTTTCTTCACTACATTAAATCCCATTTGTTTTCTGTTTCCTTCACATCTCAGTCATCTCTTGCACTACATCTTCTGCAATGAAATCATCAGCATATGCAAGACAGTTTTGCAATAACTGGTCAACTTTTCTAATAGCTTCACCAAGAAACAGGAGGAATAAAACAGCACCCTGCCTTAATCCAATGTCAGAGCTATCAGATACGTAGCTGTATCTTCCTAACAGTTTTATCAAGGATTCCAAATTCTTTTCTTGTCATTTTTGAGTGCAGATGATACATCATCACATACTTTTTTAAATCTGAAAGAAAAAAAATGTGGAAAAAAAAATTTTTACTACATTCCTTTTTATTCAATGGAGGAAATATATGGAACAAAAATACAGCCAGGATAAAGGAATGATCAAGAATAAGTTAGACATTGTCCTTTGATTTCTTTGCTCAATGTTACCCTATATATCTAAGTGCTACTCCTAGATTTTTAATCCTCTTCTTGATCTTCCTCTACATATATCTGTAAATGCTCACCATCAGCACTGCCATCATCTTCCCATCAAGGGATACAAATTTAAATCTTTCACTTTTAATTTTGGTCCTTCATCAAGTACCCAGAACTGACTGATCCAGATTTTTTTTTCAGACAGAAAGGAAATAAATATTCAAATACGTCCTCAGCCCAGCAAGAAGTTAATATACAATTTGTTATCTATGTCCTAGAATAAAAACCTTCACTGTTGGCACACGCAGAACAGAGTTTTCATGTCAGATTTTAAGGACTTCCTACAGACACCCACTCTCCTCAACTTTTCCACCACAATAACCTTCCTAAAAATAATGTCTTGTTATTTTTTTTCTCTTTGCCTTTTTTGCATCCTTCCTTGCTATCAAGCTACCTGGTGTTTCATACAGAATCATTTCTCATTAAACTTTGTCAGCTGGTTATTGTATTCTATCACTCAATCAATTTTTTTTTTAGCTTTCCTGTAGAAACTGTATATAAGAATTCACATTTAAACAACCTCTGCCACATATGATGCAAAATGGTTTTGAACACATCTTTAGAAATACAAAGGGTAAGATGCTATGGTATTAGTCATCAAGAATAAAGTATCCTCAAAGGATTTGCATAAAGAAACACACGCATACAAGAAGTCACACATGACTTTTTTTATATTAGTGTTATAAACCAAGAATCTGTTCTGCCCTCCTTCCCTTTAATGCCTCAGATTCCCTGTTAAACACTTTCATCCTTTCACTGTACATTTCCCAAACGTGGTTCATGATGGTTTCTGTGACCTGGGTAATCAAAATAGATTTAAGGTCAGGCCAGCTTTTTTTCTGTCCCCTCCCAATTACTGCAGCAAGAACCTACCCCTTCCACTTCTTACTGTCTTATGTTCAGCATCATTCTACTTCATTGAAGCATTCTCTGTTAAAATGTTTGAAAAATATGTATTAGTCTTTCTTGCTTAATCTCTATTCCTTTTTTTCTTTAAACCTGAACTCTATTATAATGTTTCTAACTATGAGCCTTATCTATGTAAGGAGACATTATTCAATGGGAACACTCTGCCTCATTTGTTGAGCTATAGTTGGACGTAGTTTGAGACAGGCTGAAGTAATGGGAAATGTAAGAATGCTTTGTTTTGTGAGCAGGAAGGAAAATAGGCTTTGCCATGATTCCATTTAATTTTGTTGGAATTTCTGTAAACCATAGTACCTATCATTCTTTCAGATACATTCCCAGGCCACGAGACAACAGACAGCCCTGTGTCCAACGCAGTACAGAATGCAACGTGAAAGCAAGTTAAATGAAAGAAAAATGAAACAACAGATGCACAATTTCTGAGCATCTGTTCAACACCACAGTTTGTTTCTTGAATATAAGAGAAACAAATGTAGGAGTTGGAAGTACAAGAGTATATGCAACCTTCAGTAACCAGGGAGTTCATGACCATGGTTCATCATGGTTTCTGTGACTTTGATAATCAAATACATTGAAGGTCACTTGTGTTAACACATCTTGTAGTCATATCACCACATAACTGAGTGCTCAGTTCTCACTAGCAAGCTAGTCCTTACAGTTGCAATCTTGTGGAAACAAGACTTTTGGTCTCGAAATATCTAAGCTAAAAATAATTTGTGGTCCCTTATGGCCTTCATTTCTACAGAACTTAAGTACTTGGACCTCTGCAGAAATGGGCACATAAGAACAATGATGACACTTAGAGCAAAGTCATTTTAAAAAGCAGAAGAATGACCACAGTTTTCCACTGTTTTCTCCTCCTATTCTTCCTAAACTCTCAAAAATTTTAATAGCCAAAAAGCAGCTTTGCCACTCTTTCTATATGACTACGTATAAGTTAAATTTTCAAAAGCGATTCCTAGTTCCAGCAATCTCTATTTGAATTCTCCATTTTCATTTTCCTACTGATCAGTTCTGAAAGAGTTGCACCTATACAGCTACTATTTATTAACTGCAGTTATTCTTCTGGTCATTTAGCTCTTGCAAAATTGATTTCTGGCCACCTGAAACTGAGTAATTAAAAATCACCCTCAAACACATAAAAAAGAAGCATTGATATTAATGAAATAGGAGATATTTTACCGGTCTGTAATCATTCCCATTTAATGTAGTCTACTAGACAATTCCCAATTGTGTGAAGAATGTGTAAAAGCGTAGTTTAAGCAGAGCAAACAACTTGCATTTCATTATGAATGAGCAACAAGGATTTCCGAGCCACTAGTTTTACTAGTTCACTTATTTCTTTCTGTTTTAGAGGACAAAACACCTACAGTTGTTTATTAACATCAGAATTCAAACACATTCCTTTAGCTATCCTTAACCTTAGGCTTCCTGCAAAGACAGGTGCCAGTCTGTCAAACAGCACTGTTGGACTCAGCTGCACACATTTCATTGAATGCTGCAATATCTCTGCATAAAGGCATGTCCAAAAGCAGCTTTTCTTTCCCTCCTGATGACTGACACAATGCGTTGCTGAATTGTGCAGCAGCAGCCACAGTACTCCCCTTCCCCAGAACTGAGAAACGAGTCACAGGATTTTTCCATTTAATTTCTAAAGTACGACACATTCCAGTTTCCCCTGGTGATATTATGCTTTTGTGATGAAGTCTAGATCAGATTCATGCATTTGCTCCAAATGGTAGATTAGAGGAATGCATGAATATTAATTTGCAGTATGTTTTGTAGACTATGTTTACAGTAATTCTGTGATTACTCTCTAGTAATTGTGTACTAATAATGCTAGTTGTTTATATACAACTTCAAAAATAAATAAGCGGCAGCTTCATTAGCAATGGACTCTCAAGAGCGATTTCATAATGAGGATAAATTTCCTCTATTTAATATGAAGAGGTTGCAGATATATTCAGATACAAACAGGTGTAACATCACTAAGACAGTCAGACAGATGCAGTCAAAAACTCACAAGCATTTTTGGCTGGATTCGCATCCAACAACTTTCAGGCATTTAACTGAGGCACTTAAATTAGGTATCTGGTCTTGTTCGATAGTCAGCAGAGATTACTATAAGCCAATTTAGGCTACCAGAGATTGGCAACGAAATCAGAGAGCAGAGCTAAAACAAAGTACTCAGAGTATAGATCAAGGCTTTACTGGGAGTTCTGAACAGGGCTTATCATAGTTTTCAATGCAGTTAAACACAAGAAAGAATCCAAAAGAGTCTCAGGATTGGTGTGAATGCTAGCGTTCAGCAGAAATGACAATGAGAATTCTGAACACATCACATCTTTCTGCACCACTGTGCTAGTGGGGACTGTCTGACCGAAGTGACGCGTAAAACTGCAGTTTGTAAACTGAGATTCATGAATGATCCCCACTAAGAAGTGGGGATACTATTACATGACCAAGCCCATCTTGGAATGACACCTGCACTCCTTCACCTACTATTGCCTTGACACTTCTTCTTGGATATACCGCATATTCTTTGCTTTCTGCACCAACCTGATAGCTACTGAGCCCTTGTTCTGCTGTGAGCAATTAAACAGCTGTCAGGGGTGGCAATACATGATGATGGATTAGGCAGTCCCTATCTGTTTTTCAATTTTGGTCAGTGAAATTTGGAAAGAACTTCTGCATCTTTGGCTGAAAGTCCCTCCATTAATGCCAGTGATTAATTACTAACAAATGTGCTGTTATTATTTTAATAAGCCTCTCAATATGCCTATTGAGCTGTGGAAAAGATTCCACCTCTTAAAAAGCTGGCTTCAAAATAGTCACCCGTTCTGTTTCCAGAACAAGCCTGCATCCATCCCGAGGGGACCTGCTGTACGCAGAGGTCGAGCCCCACAGCCCGTCGGTTTTGTAAGAACAGTGGGAGAGGTCACAGCACAGAAAGATACAGTCCTCCAGCTCCTGCTCAAACATGGTCTGGAGGTCTGGACCCAAACAAATAATCCACAGGATCCTCACCTAATCTGTTAAAAAAATTCTCCAGATGCTTATCACCCTCCCACCAAGCAAGGCCACATTTCACTGCCAAAGGGATCTCAGAGCACCACTCACAACCAAAGGCCTCCAGCCATCACAGACTAGGCACCCTCAAGACTTGCCATCCATGAAGGGCTCCAGCCACCACCTGGTACACAGCAGCCCTAATACACATCAGCAGGAGCCAAAATCACGCACAGCCCACGGCACTTCATGAGAAAGATTGTGACTGGGCGTTAAGCTCACCTCCATTCAGGGAGGTTGCTCCTTGAGAGAGCATACCTTTTCCCCTGCCGGTATGTACTGTCTGATGGCGGTCAGGGCACCCTCAGCTCAGCGACCCGCCCATTGTCGAGGACATTCCGGACCGCCTGGCCATGCTCCGCTGAGGGATCTGGGGGTTTGACGCCGCCCGGGCAGATGCAAGGCTGCTGCCCCGTCGCAGAGGCTTCGTGCTGCCGCCCCGGCACAGCCCCTGCCACCTGCGACGGGGCAGACTCGGGCTCTGGCGGGAGCATCACGCCGGAGCGGCGGGGCGGCGCTGCGGCCGCCATTTGCTGTGAGGCGGCGCCGGCGGGAGCAGGGGCGGGCGCGGGGCGCTGCTGGCGGCCGAAGCTGTGGTTGTGCGCTGCCGGTCCGGGCCCTGCCGGTCCGGGCTCTGCCCCCCGCTGCGCCCAGAGCTGCAGCCGGGGCGCCGGGGGGTGTTGCCTCACGGGGGAGGGACAGGCTCACGGGGAAATTACGATGACGGACTGACTGAGCTAGCACTATAGGAGTTGTTATTGGGCCGCCTACGGGAACGTGGTTAACTCTCCCCCTCTGCGTTTCACCAGAAGGTACGACTTGAAATAAAAATCCATCAGCAAAGAGTGGCCTTGAAATGTTTCAGGCTATCCTGACCCACAGTAGTCTGCTGAAGTCTCCAGGAAGCAGCTTGGAAATGCCATCGGGTCCCCCTGATGGACGAGCCCAGTCCTGTTGCGAACACGGCTGCGTTTGAGTTACAGGCTGGGAGCAGGTGCCTCGGCTGCGTTCAGTACTGTAGACACCACGGGGAGTGACGGAGGCTGCCAGCCCAGGGAACCTTCCCCAGGACCCCCACCCAAACCTACATCAGTCACAATGTCTCTCTTCCAAAGCACTTAGCACACACAATTACCTTCCTTATAGAGGCAATTGTAGGCGTTCAATTACTCATTTTGCCCATTTGATCAAGGAGGTCACAGAGACATAAAAGCTCAATGAGTTGTCCAATGCCACAGAAAAGAAAAAAAATAATATTATGAAGATTAAAATTTCCCAGGAAGGTTATTTTTAACTTTTCCCATTCCAGTTTTCATTTAACCATTGCTTCGTCCGTGACTCCTACCATTCCCTGATGTTTCTAGTCCCACTGAGTCCTCACCACTCCCACCATGTACTTCTCCATCCTTTCAGGGATATTTTTCACTCCCCTGTTCTGTATCTGTTAATTCGTGGAGTAACTGTATTGGGTCCTATGGGTCCCAGAACATCTTGGTTGGACATATTTACCTTCTTTAAAATACACTAGAAATACTGGGTAAGGAGATGGGGACCCAACTCTGTCACAGATATGTCTGTGCGCATCCTGGGTAAATGTGCTATGCACACAGCCCTGTTAAGATTATTAATCTTATGATCAAACAAGCCAACAGTTAATATAGTAACTTGTCTTGGGCTGTTTTATTATATAAGCAGCACGAGGGAAAACATTTGAGTTTGGGTTTTGGACAGAGAAAAGTGTGAACGAGGCTACATGTACTTTGCCATTGCCTCTGTCAACAGCATGCTATCTAACCAAGTAGTTTTCTGTCTCAAAAAATGCAAGGAATCATCTAGTCCTGTGAAACAGCTGCGTTATAAAAACAAATTAAGCGTCTTAAGTAGTTTTGAAATTCTCAAATGAGAGAGTTAAGTGCTGATCCTCATTCCGGATAATGGCACAGAAAAGGATAAGGTGTCCTCTATAAAAGATGCCCAGGTGGTTATGATTATTAAAATACAAAAGAATAATAATAATAATGAAGCAGACTCTTAATATGGACATTATAGGATCCACTAAGACTGTACACCCTATGCCAGTTCTTCCTTCCATATGTGTGCTCTGCATTCTCTGTATTTTACTATGGTCAGAGGCAATACTCAGGACACAACTGAAGCAAGTAGGCGTGGACTAGCAGTCACAAAATGATCTGTAATTTTGACTGCTTTATACCCACAAGCAAACAGACCAATGTTGCAAATGTATTTCTTACACAGAACTGTATCAGCCAGGGACTCGGGCCTTAAATCTGGGTTTGAATCAGATTAAGTAGTACCACTGAACACACAAGTTTCACTGTAACATGTAGTTCACTTTGTATAGATGGCAGATGTATGCAATTACCAACATTTAACTACACTCTAACTTGTTCACCAATATTATTTCTAGTTCATGTTACTGAAGAGCTACATACATTGTCCGGTAAAGGAAGTAGAAATCAAACCATACTGCTTGCATAGCTTACTGTCATACCAATTCTAAATCCCAGGACTCACAACTGAAATTTTATTTCTCCTGAATCACTCTTTTCAGCATCTCTGTTCCTCAAATATTTGTATTCAGAGGTTCTCAGAAAGAAACAAAAAACATTGCAGGATGGATGAATTTACAATTGATGTATTTTTTGTTTTCCATTGTTCACCAAGTCCTAGTCGAGCTTCCCATGGAAAAAAAAAAAAAGTAACAAGTCACAAACAAGAACACATTTCAGGAAAAATAATGAGAATAGACTGGTCAAATCCCCTGAAGAGACAGGGAATCCTGAGACTGTTATTGTTTACCCAAGGTGAGAGAACTCTGAAAGGATATGACAAAATATACAAAATCAATGACTAACTATAAAAAGGGGAATCAACACCTTCTGTGATCTTTGTCTCAATATCCATGAAAAAGACAATCAATTAAATAGGCAAATTTCAAAGGAAATCTCTCTTCCATGCTGCATAACTAAATTGCAGACATTTTTACCAATAGATCTGTGTTAGAATCTGATATGATTTAAAGAAGAGATTGAACATTTGTAAAGAGAATAAAAATATCCACAGATGCAGGAGTAAACACTTTAAACATTTTTGGGAAGAAGTAAGCACACTCAGGCTTTGAGGGTTAGGTCTGTATCCCTTACAGCATTCAGCAACTGAAATCTCATTAAATAAATATTATTGGTAAAGCAGCAGCTTATGTTTAGAAATTAAAGTTAATTGAAATAAGGCAAACACTTTAAGAGTAAGGGTTCTAGTCATTGCCACAACTCTATCAAGAGTGTAGTGGATTTTCCATTGATAGAATCTTCAAAGGAGGATTGTTTTTTGAGGGTGTTTTGGGGGTTTTTTTTTGCTTTGTTATTGTTGTTTTTGTTTTCCTCCTGAAATATTCTAGTCCATGACAGCCCCTGGACTTGAAGCAAGAATTAAGTCATGGAAATGCTCTGTATTCCACAAGAGGTCAGACTAGAGGATCACGATAGTCCTATCTCCCTTTAAAAAATCTAGGATCTGAAAAATGACTTCTCCATTTTGATGAGTATATCACTTGAAGAGAAATATAGATGTAACAGATGGACTGACTGAAGCCGGTATAGGGCAAGGCACCTGGGCCCTGACACTTTACTTTCCTTTGACCTCTGATACAACTGTGGATAAATCCTTTAATCTCTCTGTATTCTTACTTTGCACAACCATAAAATATAAACAATATGTTCCCACAACATAGTCTGTTGAGCTGCTTAATTGGTAAATATTTGTAAAGGGAATCTAAATCCTTGGATTAAAGAGGAGAGAGACATGCAAATGATTATTGAATGCAGGTGTTCACAGGTCTATAGTAGCAGAGAATGTTATCCTCCCTTGTACATTATAACGTCTTAGAAATAAATGTCAACTGTAATTTTAAAAGTACTAAGAACAAGCATAATGGGCTGTTCCCAGGTAATTTATCCTTCTCAGCCCCAGCTGACAGGGGTGAATTTTCTGTATCTTCATGAATCACCTTAATGTAGTCACTCAGGAGATGTGTAATAAGATTTGTATATTTGTAACTTTGCAGGGATGCAAGATTTGCAATTCAGTTTTGAAATATCAGCTGGTTTTTTTCACGTTTATTCCAGAGGCTTTGGCAACCACTTTTACAATAGATCACATGGATCTATCTGTGCACTACCTCCTTGCCTAATAAGGAATTTGTTTGCTTAAGGTTCAGGCAAAAGGCATCTGAGGCATAGTATTGCATCAGAAGAAGGGCTGCACATCCACATAGGCCAACAAAGACTTCTGCTGAATGTGCAGCTGTTGCTTGGCCTGAGGGTCACAAGTGCCATGTCTCTATTCACCTGTGGACCTCTCCAGCATACGTGGAGCTGACAGACACAGTCAGCTAACATCCTTGGGAAGGAGAGTCTATCTAGCCCTGTGTTCTCTAGACCATTGAAGAACTGTCTTGACGTTATCTTTCAAGCCCTTTACAATCATTAACCAATTAGTTATTAGGTAATCACTACTATTAATTATGTTTCCAAAAATGTTTGCAGAACCTATCAATCTTGTTTCCATTAAGGTTACATTCAGCTGAACCATAAGGAAATAATCACCACCACAGTTGTTTCTATTCTAGAAGTTGAATTAATTTATTTTGCTCTTTTTGCTCTTCCCCTTTTTGTCCTGATTTTGACAATACAATCCCTTATTATGTCCTTATTGGAAGGGATGTGTGCAAAGGGGATAAAAGAACTGTCAAAACTGTATACCTGAACTACAAGGTTTTTTTTCTTTTTCCTCTAACCGATGACAGACAGATGAATTATCTCTGAAATACAGAAGCAGAAAATAGGGAAGAATGAATGGCACCAAATGCCCACCTCCTTCAGTAACACAAAATGGATTGCACAGGACATACCCATTTTAACCTACTGAATGAACCTTGCCAAATGCACCAGAGAAAAGTCCAAATGCCAGCATGCTTTTTGTTTGCCTTAGTTTCTATATCCTGACTGCTAATTTTGTAAGTGATGCTTGCCCTTTTAGAAAAGAAATCACTGGATACTCAGTAAATATTTCCACGGCATGCTATTACTTGCCTGTAGGACTCAAAGCTGTGCACAAATTCCAAGGTCTTTGCCAATATTTCAACTGGTTCTAAAACAAGCTCTGCTCCTGCTCCCACTGATGTAAGGGACAGAGAATAGCATTCACACTGAGCACAAATCCATTCAAGCCTGAGAGATGTTGAAAAGATTTTATTAAAAAAAAAAAGAGAGAGAAAAATGATAAACATTAGCTCCAGGAATCATCCCACCAAGGGGCCCAAACATTCTGAAATTTTACCAGGAACAGATGAGAAACAACTGTTTTCCTTCCCTTGTGAGATCTTCTGGGTAATGGAAAAAGAAAAAGCTTCCCTGTGCAGTCTCAGAGTCTGATGTTGGGAACATCTCTGCGCATTAGTGCTATTGACAAGCTGTGCTATTTCTTTTTCTTGAGGTCTTCTTCCACCCTGCTTTTTTCTTTTGCTGTACTGGATTATTGTTTGAAATAGACCTTTTTATCAATGCCAGCAGCACGTGCTGTGTCTCAGTTTGTCTTTAAGGTGTACCTCCCAAACTTCGTTTCAGATTTGGGATGTGAATCCCTTGTTATGCCTCTGTGGCTGCTTCTTCAGGCTAGAGATATGTAAGTAGTGGAAACCCACCTTCTCTTACTTCAGATGAAAAAAATTCCTCCAGGAAAAGATTAAGTAGCTTGATGGAAAAATGTGTAACAGAACTTAGGACGGTCTGCTCAGTGAAAAACACTTATATCACCCCAGGGTTTCTCCAATTTTCTTTAAAAATAATACATATCTAAAAATAAGTCCAACTGCCTAAGCTGTTGGAGGAAGGAAACACTTTTTGTTCTCTACTTCAGGTCTGTGAAGTCTCATTCATTGAAGCTGACTTCTACCTCACATTTGCTCATTGCTAGAACCCCACCTACCTATCAGCGCATCACACAGCCTGTTCTCGACTCCATGACTGTCTTGAATTATGGAGGTGGAGAAAGGTTCCAGCACAACACTGAAGCTCCCCACTGAGGAATGTATGAAGAAAAGTGTCTCCTAGGTGGCCCACCCTCCAAGAAGCCCTCTTGAAAGCAATCATTTCCACCTGTAGCCTTGACATGTGGCCATTCTCCTGTCATGTGGTGCCAAAGCCCCAACATGCAAGTGAAACATATCCCACTCCGTGGGACGGAAGAGGATAGTGTGGCTAGTATTCATGCAACACTGACATAAAGGAGTTCCTGCCCATGGCTGAAGATACATTACATCTAATTTCTCACTCCTGTAACAAAAGAACAGTCAAAAGTACAGTCAAAGAAACTAAAAGCTGAAAAACTCACGACTGACAAAAAACTTTCCCCGTGTCACAGACATTGTTACAGGCAAAACACATGGCAGGAGCACATGCAGTTCACCACTGAATATTTGCTGGTATATATTCAACTGTGTCTTAGAAGTTTCAGCTCCTTATTGAGGAGAAGCTGAGCTCTCAATACTCCTGGTGAGCTCTGTTATGTGGAAGGTGATCAAAATTTCGACGCATTGTTCTATATCCATTTCCAAGCTTCTCCTAGATTAGTACCATAGGAAAGCAGTACAGTTGAATTCATATACCATTCATATTACTCGCCCCAAGCTGTGATAGCATGGAGCAGACAGAGTAAAAATAACACTGTGTGACAGCGAATCAGCCAGTATATTCCACAGAATCTATCCAATTTTGGTAAGATTAATTTTTCATTTTTTGTAGCATTCCTAGTTCATTGTCTTTGGGAATTTTACACAAAGTTCCATATCTCAATGGCTAAATTTCTTTTATTATCTGGGCACATTAATTTAAAGCTGAACTTAGATGCATCTCTTCTGTGCTGCAATCTGCAGTATAGGCGCACAACAAGAGCTGACTATAATAAGCAGTCAAAGCAAAAGTGTCCTCCGTCCTTTTCACTCCATGCCTTTGTCAGCTAAATTCTAATTAGCAGAGGACAGATAACACTAGACAAACTCCACAAATATGCAGACACAGCTTCCATAAGTAGACTGCTGTACTCATAACATTATTAATAATGAAGATATTCCTCACTGTTACCATGGGACCACATGTCTGATAAGGCTAAACTGAATTACTGCATGTACCGGATATTCACATTGAGTAAATAGAAGAAAGAAGAGATGGTAAAGATTTCAGCCCACACAATGACAGGAACTCAAACTTGTAAAAATTGGAATAATAAAGTCCTATTTGCTCTGGGAATAAATCAGTCTGGCAAGAATAAAGACGGTGAAATCCTGTAGCAAGGATAGGAGGCAAGAATGGAAGAATTTAAAACTACAGGACCTTTTCCTCCAGACACTTGCAGTCATTATGAGGAACATTTCTCTTGCTCTTTGTCATACAGTGAATTTTTTCTTTAAAAAACGTTCTAGTTTGGGCATGAGAAAAACACATAATGTAGTATGTGGGGACAGTCCAATGTTTGGATATCTTTATAATGTATTGCAACGTCTAATATGACTTGAAAAGCTCAGACAATCCTGGTAGTACTTCAGGAATTTTCACTTGCAGACTTAACAAATGAGCAAAAGTTCCTACATATTGGGTACAGTAAAGTGTGGTGAACAGGACCTTTTGCTATCCATTACATTGCACTTACTGAACTAGCTGAAACCTCTTAATTCAATCAAAACATCCCAAGAGAACACAACTGCTTGGAAATTACGTTTGGCACTAGGTAGCACTCTTCCCTTTAAATCCCACCTATTCACAACAGCAGAGGAAAATCCAGCTGCTCTCTGAATTAGCATGCATGTTGTATCCAGCTGTTCTGGAAAATCCATAGCTAGCACTTGAAAACATTAGATTTTAAGTTATTATATACACACATCATTAACTTTTAATAGTAGAGTAAATTTAGTGTTTTCATTATATATGCCAGTCTATGATGTTTGTTTGAATCTGCCATGAATTTTGTCCTTTTTTAGAGTATATCTCTATAAACACAGATATAATTTTCTGATCATTAAAACAGTATCCTAAACTTCTGAAAGGCTGACAACAAAAAATAAATGTAACTATCTCAATTAAAAGCCACTGGATAATTGATTATTTGATGATACCCCTTTGCTCAGGCATTTTTGGAACAATTAATTATAGTGTCTAACTAAATCAGGCTCATCAACTCACCATTATTCAATGGAAATCTGTGGTATTTACCAAATGAATAGTCTGAATTACATTCTGGTAAGTAAATAGCCAAGTTGATACAGAGTGACAGTAAGCTGTCCTGTGGATGCTGCAGCACAGATTGGCTTTTCTGCTAGCATTGCAAGTGCAACTGATGTGGCTTGGAATGTTTTTTGCATCTTTTAAGTAACAGGAGAACATGTTCCATTTTAACTCTACCTTCAACTCTAACCCTACAGGCAGTGGGTTACATCCAAAATCCAACACAAAAACTAAGCCCATACTACAGATAACATCACTTGAAGATAAGTTAGCATTTGAACCTCAGTCTTATTCCTTTCCAATTCTTTGGGTCTGTGAATCAGCTCCTATGGTTTTAGTTACAGCCAAGTCAAACCGAAACCAGACAGGGACTGTTTCCAGGCTCTGACCCAGCTGTATCTGATAGCGTCTTGAATGAAAACCTGAAACCTGATCTGCCAGAAATCTGAACTCTGAGGCTATGGATAAAACTTCAACTGTGAAACTGCTTGAACAGCCCTGGGTAACAGACACAACCAGCTTCCCAGCCATTTTTTTGGGGCCGCCTGCCACCTTCCTCCTTCCCCGATTCACCCCACCACATAGCAGCTAATACAAGCATTTGTGACAAACCAGCCCAGTGGGCCATTCCAAGGGCAAGAATGAATGGCCAGAGGGAGGCAGTGACTGCTTGTGCTTTCACTGGCACTAAAAAATTGATTATGAAGTTTCCCCTTTAGCTTAGTTCTAGGTTCCATCCAGATCCTCTTGAACACTTTCAAATCTACAGGCAGTGCTGCAAAGAATTGTTTGTCATCACTGAAAACTCCCTGATTTCTGCCAATATGACAAGAGCAACTCAGAACTTCAAGATAATAGGATAGCCAGTAGCCAGAGTCAGTGCAAAAGTGTAAGATGCAAAAGGTCCTTCAGCTACCAGCAAAAGGACGTGAGACACGAGACAGTAGTACAACATTCAGTTTCCATTCCTTTCTAGAGGAATGCAATGAAGATAGCAATATTGTTTTGTGTTTGCAGCCTGTAAAATAACTGAGAAGTATATTATATTAGTGTTGTTCACTCTGGTTTGTATCCTCAAACACTGGTAAAACTGGAATGAGCTGGAAAAGGAAATGCTTGGTAATTCATCTTAATTGAATGAACAATATATCAACCCTTGAAACTTAACAACAAAACAAAAGGTTGGTGTAGCTTAGGGCAAATAATTGAAATAATGTTTTATGCTGTATTTCCATGCTGGAAACCTCCCTACAATGCACAAAGATCAATACTCGGCATGATAGATGGATGGTTTTGAAAGCTTCAGAAGTCAGCTGGCTGACTTCTAGTTCATGAGATACGAGAAATGTGTCAACTGTTGCACGATCACGCCATTAGTTTTGGAAACTTATTTAATATGTGTGTGTGAAAAAGAACAAAAGGATTTGTGACCTGCCAGTGCAATAACTTTCTACACATGGGAAGGCAGCTCAGCTGTTTCCTAACTCATCAAACTTTCCTGTCACTTCACACCTGGGAAGGTAAAATTGGAGTCTGTTTCGGAAAGATTTTATTCTACACACTGAATTTACTTTGTGAGACAGAAGTTTTATTGAAAAGCATAGTAGAATATGGCCAAGGGCTCAGCTCTGGCAGAGGGCCCAGATCTGACTTCCAGATTACCTGCAAGATGGCAAATTGAGGGAAGGGTGGTCCAGTGCTCTCAGATTGCCAGAGGAAACACATGGAAGTGGAAAGGAAGAGCCATCATTTAATGTGGCTTCGTCATTGGTCATCCTGAAAGAAAACCTTGTCAGAACAAAGGAGCTAGCTCTGCTCAACTTCTTAGAAGGTTGTCAGGGTTTAAGCACTTTACCCGTGAAGACTTCTGCCCTTGCTTTTTATGTATTGTGGTAGAACTTAAAGATTATTACTGATGTCCAGAGACACGTAGTAATCACGGAATCACGGAATGGCCTCAAAGGGTTTATGGTCACTCTGATACAGAAGGGGTAAGCAGCTTGATAAATGCCCTTGTTTCTGGTTAGGCATAACTTTTAAGATATGGAAAAATTTGGTTTAGTCTAAATGCTTCAGTTAGAATAGGGTAGCATACCTTCACTCCACAGTGAGCAAAGGCATACGAGGCTATCAGGGCTGCCTGTCATAGTAGAGATATATCCCATATGTCTAGTGCTTGGGATACAATGTAATGGTGCATGGAGATTCTATAGTCCGTATTATGAAATCCCCCTTTCTCCTTCTATTCTCCATTTAATTCTTCACTGAAGCATATGCCAGAATCTCATCTTTCAATGACTTAGCAGAAAGCATTACACAAGCAATAAACTACAGACTGAACAAGGAAGTCTTGGTAAGTGCATGTTAATAGTTCTTGGTCATCTTTCAAAATGAAGACCATTTACCTTCTTAGGACACAAGGAGGTGAACTAACCCAGCTGTTGCTGATCAAGGTTACATGGATACCACCATCAACACGTCCCAGCTTCTTGTCGTTACACACCTCATTCACTCTCACACTGGAGATTACCATTTCCATTTCTCCTTTCCTAGTATCTGCTGGTTTAGCTGCGTGACTGTTTGTTCTCTAATACAGTACTGCAAAGGAAACTGTGAAAAGGAAAGGGAAAGGGAAAGGGAAAGGGAAATTAATGTATATCATTGAATCATGGAATAGTTTGGGTTGGAAGGGAACTTTAAAGGTCATCTAGTCCAACCCCCCCACAATGAGCAGGGACATCTTCAACTACATCACATTGCTCAGAGCCCCATTCAGCCTGACCTTGATTGTTTCCAGGGAAAGAGGCATCTACTACCTCTCTGGGCAACTTCTTCCAGTGTTTTACCACCCTCATTAAAAAAAATGTATTCTTTATATCTAGTCTAAATCTACCCTCTTTTAGTTTAAAACCAATACCCCTTGTCCTATCGCTTCAGGCCCTACTAAAAAGTCTGTCCCCACCTGTCTTATAAGCCCCCTTTATGTACTGAAAGGCCACAAGAAAGTCTCCCCAGAGCCTTCTCTTCTCCAGGCTGAATTACTCCAGCACTCTCAGCGTGTCCTCATAGGAAAGGTGTTCCATACCTCTGATAATTTTTGCAGCCCTTCTCTGGACCCACTCCAACAGGTCCATGTCTTTCCTGTGCAGAGGGCTCCAGAGCTGGATGCAGTACTCCAGGTGGGGTCTCACCAGGGCAGAGCAGAGGGGCAGAATCACCTCCCTTGACCTGCTGGCCACGCTTCTTTTGATGCAGCCCAGGATACAGTTGGCCTTCTGGGCTGTGAGCGCACATTGTCAGCTCACGTCCAGTTTTTCATCCACCAGTACCCCCAAGTCCTTCTCCTCAGGGCTGCTCTCAATGCCTTCCTCCCCAGCCTGTATTGATACTGAGGATCGTCCTGACCCACGTGGCAGGACCTTGCACTTGGCCTTGTTGAACTTCATGAGATTCACATAGGCCCACTTCTCAAGCTTGTCCAGGTCCCTCTGGATGGCATCCCATCCCTCAGGCATGTCAACCACACCACTCAGCCTGGTGTCATCTGCAAACTTGCTGAGGGTGCACTTGATCCCACTGTCTATGTCATTGATGAAGATATTAAACAACACTGGTCCCAAGATGGACCCCTGAGGGACACCACTTGTCACCGATCTCCATCTGGACATTGAGCTGCTGACCACTACCCTCTGGATGTGATCATCTAACCAATTCCTCATCTACCAAACAGTCCACCCATCAAATCAATACCTCGCCAATTTAGAGAGAGGATGTTGTGGGGGACTGTGTCAAAGTCCTTACAGAAGTCCAGATAGATGACAACCATAGCTCTTCCCTTGTCCACTGATGTACTCACTCCATCACAGAAGGCCACTAGGTTGGTCAGGCAGGACCTGCCCTTGGTGAAGCCATGCTGGCTGTCTCAAATCTCCTCCCTGCCCTGCATGTGCCTTAGCATAGCTTCTAGGAGGATCTGTTCCATGATCTTCCCAGGGACAGAGGTGAGGTTGACAGGTCAGTAGTTCCCCTTTTTCCAGTCACCAGAGACTTCACCTGACTGCCATGACTTTTTAAATATCATGGAGAGTGGCTTAGCAGCTAAATCAGTCAATTCCCTCAAGACTTTGGAATGCATCTCATCAGGTTCCATAGACTTCTGTATGTTCATGTTCCTCAGGTGGTCACGAACCTGATCTTCTCTTACAGTGAGAGGAACTTTGCTCCCCCAGTCCCTACCTTGCGGTCCATCCACTTGAGAGGTGTGGGAAGATAGGTTGCCAGTGAAGACTGAGGCAAAAAAGTTGTTGAGTACCTCCCTTCTCCTCATCTGTTGTTACCAGTTTGCCACTCGTGTTCTTTGACCTTCCTTTTCTGGCTGACATACCTGTAGAATCTCTTATTACTATTCTTTGCATCCCTTACAAAGTTCAGCTCCAGCTGCAACTTGGCGTTCCTGACCCCATCCCTACATAACCAGGGAGTGTCCCTATACTCTTCCCAGGATACTTGTCCCTGCTCCCACTGCCTGTGCATCTCTTGCCCTTTTAGTTTGATCACCAGGTCTCAACTCGGCCATGCTGGTCTCTTGCCCTCCTTTCCTGATTTCTTATACCTGGGGATTGAGAGCTCTTGCACTCTATGGAAAGTGTCCTTAAAGATTTGCCAGCTCCCTTTCTCCCTGAGGGCAGTTTCCCAGGGCGTCCTATTCACTAACTCCTTGAAGAGCTGGAAGTTTGCTTTTCTCAAATTCAGGATCCTGACTTTACTCTTCGTTTGACCCATATCCTCAGGACTGCAAACTCCACCAGTGCATGAACACTGCAGCCCAGGCTACTTCCAACCTTGATGGCACCAATTAGCTCACTTGCATTGGTTACGAACAAGTCCAGTATCTCATCCCCTCTGGTAGGGTTGTCTATTACCTGGCTTAAGAAGTTATCCTCAATGCACTCCAGGAGTCTCCTGGATTGCCTACAGCTCATTGTGCTACTTTTCCAGCAGATGTTGACGTGGTTGAAGTCCCCCAGCAGTACAAGAGCCTGCGAGAGTGATGCCTCCTGTAGCTGGAGTAAGAAGGCTTTGTCAATAGACTCCCCTTGATTGGGCAGTCTGTAATAGACACCAACCACAAGGTTCCCTTTGTTGTCTCAGTCTCTTACCCATAAGCTTTCAGCCTGCTTGTGGGTATTCATCAGAGAGAAGCTCTTCACACTATCCATTTCTTGATGTAGAGGGCAACCCCTCCACCCCTCCTTCCTTTCCTGTCCCTTCTGAACAAACAAGCATCGATCGCCATGCTCCAGTCATGGGATTCGTCCCACCAAGTTTCAGTAATGGCAACTAGGTTGTAGCTTTCCAGCAACACAGTGACTTCCATCTCCTCCTGTTTGTTGCCCATGCCTCATGCATTGGTGTAGAGGCACTTCAGTTGGGCTGTCAGCCATGTCACCTTCTTAGAGGAACACTCCTTAATTCCTTAGAGGTATTTCACTGGTGTTTCCCTCTTGGCTCCTATTACCTCAAAACCCCCTGGCTCATCTCTGTAAGATTTCAGGTGTGCTGCAGTGTGGTCAGCACATCTCAGAGCAACAGACTGAGGGCACTCACTAGCCCCGCAACCCTCTAACATTGGCATGTCATCCCACAGCTTGTCACAGGCAAGCCTGATATTGTCCCCCTCCCTCTTCAAGCCTAGTTTACATTTCTGTCAATAAGCCCTGCTAGCTTGTGAGCAAAGACCCTCTTTCCCTTTTCAGAAAGGTGAATCCCATCTGACACCAGCAAACCTGGCACTATGTAGGCCATCCCATTATCAAAAAACCCAAAATTGTGGTCATGACACCAGTCATGGAGCTATGTATTAATAGACTGGCCCTGTCTGTTTCTTCCAATGTCACTGGCTGCAACTGGAAGGAGAGAGGAAAAAAATAACCTGTGCTCCAGATTCCCTTACCAAGGCCCTGAAGTATCTTTTGATTGCCCTTGGACTACTTGTTGTGGGTCCATTTGCCACCCACATGGAAGAGCAGTCATGGGTAGTAGTTTGCAGCCTGTAAAAGGGCTATATCAGGCTAGGAAGTTTCCTAGTGATGTCCGTAACCTGAGCCCCAGGGAGGCAGCAGACTTCCCTAAGAAGGGTGTCTGGCCGGCATATTGGACCCTCTGTTCCCCTCAGAAGGGAGTTGCCTACAACTATAACCTGTCTTCTTCCTTGTGGAGGTGGTCATGATATGGGGGGTAGGCCTTTCTGACCTTGGCAGCACCTCTGGTGAAGATGGACCATCATCCACATCATCCATTGACTGGCCTTCCACATCCAGAGCCTCATACCTGTTGTACAGAGGCACCTAGGAAGGCAGAGTGGGCAAGGAGGGGGTTCGCCTATCGCCCCGAGCGTGGGCTCACCTCCATATCACCCAGATCCTTTCAAAGATTGCAGAGTAAAGCATTAAACTATCAGAATAGAGTAGTTAGTAACCTCAGGGTGAGGTTAAGGGAGCAGGGGAACAGGCAACTTGGGAACAAGTACTAAGTAACCCAGAGATCCCAAGTTACATTAGGCTTTTTGATTGTTTTTTTATATTTTTTTTTCCAGACTATGATCTCAGTGCAACAAATACTTAATCTAAAGAGAAGACACTGTAGACAAGATCAAATGTAATGACCAGGTCTGTTGCATTTTTGCTTGCATGGTGGTCCAGATTCAATAGAAGATATGGAACAGGCACCTAGGCAGCAGATTAATGATCAAGGCATCCTCTTGTAAAGCAGAAGAGCAGGTTCAAATTCCCTGCAACTGAGGTGAGATCTCAACTTCCTGCACGTGTTTTTTAACCATAAGGCACTTCCAGCATGCATATTTCCTCCCACAGACACACTTTAAATTTATTTGACTGTTTTGTTTTGTGATACTTCCAGGGTCCATTGTCATATAAACAGCCCTATCCAATGGGTGTGAGGGACCTGTGAACCTAAAGCAGTTTTAAATGGAAGATAAGTGCCTAGATATTCAGCTCAGCCAGAATGGAGGTACCTGTGATCCCACACAGCAGGACTTTGGATACCAAATAAATTCTTCCAGGGGAAACATCAACATCTGTGGTTTCTTAGAATAGGTGTATGCTTCATTTTGCTTTTACTAGATGCATCACTCTGGCAGTCTAAATTCTGCATAATCTAAAAATCTTCTCTAGTTAATAAGTAGCAGTATGTTCGATGGTTTCTTCAGGTTAATAAAACACTCTGCAGTGTACCAAACATTATAGTAATGAAGACTAGCGAGGTAGATAAGGTTAGAACAAGCACTCACCTGCATCGGTCTTTTACAGCACTGTCTGTAACTCAGATCTTCATGACTTTCCATATTCAGCTCCATTCTCTGACTGCTTCAGCCCTCAGATGGTGGCTGGATGTAACCTGTCAAACTCACTGTCCACAACGAAACCTTCCCACAGAAATTCAGAAATAATTACTGCACATAGCTACTGCATCCTACTTTGGAATGTTGGTGGACTCTTACGCTGCGTTTCCTTGCCCTTTCTTTGAAGGTGCACAGAGACACAAGGTATTCTTATAAAATTCCATATCTCTTCCTCAATAATTCTAAGGCATTCCTTTAGATGTCCAGAATGAAAAGCTACAAAATAGAGCCAGTGGATTGTAAGAGAGCTCACATTGGCTTGCTACCAGCCCCCACAGCATTCCTCTAATAACTTAAAACCAAACTGGATTATTTTTTTTAAATAAAGATATATTTGAATCATGAAGTTATTTAAGGTGAATACTAAATGAATTCTGAGCAATGAGTCAGTCATGACACCTTGATTACACATTCTTCCTTTACCATGTTGTCCAGGACACGTTCTTTTTTTTTTTTTTTTCCCAAGTACAGTGTCTTGGGGTGGATAGGTTTTCATATCAGTACATTTGGATGCCAAGAATGTGATCTTTGGTCTATGGAGGAAACCTTTGTCTGTGTTGAACCAAAATCCATTTCAAGCACTTCACAAGGTTTGGAACAAGACTTGTGGCTTATCTTCAATATATGGTACTTATATACAGAATTTACTGTGGGAAGGAGAGGTCTTTAGCATTGAGCAGTGCATCCCAACTTTCATGCTATACAACAGGGCCACACAGTCCACACCGTCCTGCCAATGTGGAGACTCTGCATATTTAAATGTTTTGCTTTAAAGCAAAATAAAACCTTTCTCAGCAATCACTACAATTTTAGCTCTATAGGTCTGTGAAAGCAGAGATGAAGTAGTATTTTGCTAAGTTAATCTCTTGAAATTCCTACTTCTATATAATATTTTCAAGGATCCTAGAGATCGGGAGCACGAAAAATGTCAGCTCTGGGATAACATGAAATAAGATGAGAACGAGTGCAAATAGCATGAGGGCAGAGGCAATGCACTGCACTCCCACGGAGACAGTGGGTCTTCACCGACAGTCTATCCACATGCGGTGCCACTGAAACAGAAGTAATGCACAAACAACACACTTCCCAGAAAAAAAAAGTGGAAAACATTGACAAACAATATTTTCAGAATCAATCATTTACATTTTTCGTATTGAAACAACTTCACCTTCTTATTTTGTTTTATATTGTAAATTACAGTACGGTTCAACGTTTTAAGTCACAGCACACCTCTCACCAACTTCAACTGCAGTGTTCCAAAGGATGAATTTGTCAGACTTTCTGAGCTAAACAATAATAGGAACTTTTAGTGAAAGCAAAACTGTATGTTTTTCTTTAACTTGTTCTGAGTAACAATAAAATTGGAAGGAAAGGAGGGGGAAAGCATGCCTTAGGCAAGCACTTCAACCTAACTGGTTGAACAGCTTATGAGCACCTGTAAACAAGCTGCTGTAATGGGAAGTGTCATGGAAGTGACACAGTTGTCATCAACACACAGAGATCTGAAATGCTGTAAGATTTTTACCCAGGTCCTGTGTACATCTGGAGAACAATATCTTAACTGTAAAGTACATTGTGGTTTACTAATATTATCACTGTGTAATCTAGGTATTATTATCTTTATTTCTATTTACACAGATGCAAATAAGAATTTTCCTATCCCTCCTTCAATCCAGCACTGCACAAGAAAATAGACAAACACTAAGTATCAATTCCCTTTAATTGCAGTCCTGACATGTTTCTAAATAAAAATTCATCGTGAATTTATGGGTTGGTGAAGGCAAGCAGGTGAATAAATTTCTTCGTGAGAGTAGGCCTTTGGAAAAGAAAAAATATTAAATAATGTGTAATCTTTATGACTGGAAAAGTATTACTGCTTTCCTGTTTAATTTTTTTTACTTACATGAAAAGGTGATCTGCTCTGGAAATTCCTTATGTATAACACTTTTGTCTTATATCACACCATACCTCAGTCCAGGGGATTCCAAAGAAATTTTTTGGCTTTTGTCCTACCTCATCCACCTGCAATTAAAGAGAATGACGGAGGATGGAAAAACAAGTTTATCATTTCACTCTGGAAGAAAGTCCTTTTTATAAGACTTTTGAATGTAACTGCGGTGAACTTTGAACAATATGCACACAGAAACACACATAGTTTCTCTGTTCAGCAGCGGTAGCAATATGTGCAAAACAGATATTGGTTCTTCTTATAAATTTCCAGCATTTGACCCTTTAAATATGGCTTGAATTCCAATTTTTTTGCAGCTGTAAAATGGCTACTCTGTATCTGCCAGCTATAAACTCCCCCTCAGTTTCTCCCATCTGGTAAACAGGATTAGTGCCTCTTCTGATTTTGCTTTTGTTACTTCCTATGAAAATACCTCTGTTGTCTTATAAAAGCAACACATGTAAGTTTATTTTTATTTTACTGGAATTTGAGATCTGGTTCAGGCTGATCCACATCCCAGCTATTAGCTGGAATGAGAATTGGATCCAGCTGGTGTCTCCACCATTAGAAACTGCAAGCAGACAAGCTTAAAAGTCAGGTGTGAATCTTTGTAGTGGGTTTGATTTAAGACTAGTGAAAGATTTACTTAAGCTTGTTCTCTGTGCAGGAACTGCTCTGTTGCATCACTGCAGCATATCCAGACATCCTGAGATCTTCCCTTATTCTGGCAACTCTGTTGTTTCTTTCCCTGTAAATCCGTCTTATTTGTGTCTCTGCATCTTTCACAATCTCTCTGGCCTTTTTGTTCCTTGAGACATTTTTCCCTTGAGCCAGGCTCTTCCTCAGTTTTATCCTCTCTCATAACAAAGCTCTCAGCTCCTTCTTCCACTTTTTAACTGGGCAGCTGTAGGTCTGTCACTTTATTAAGTGGTTTTGATGATTTTTCTGAAGAAACACAGTAGATTGGACCACTGCTACAGATCTAGGAAACTGATACCATAGAATCATAGAACCATTAGAGTTGGAAGGGACCTTAAAGATCATGTAGTTCCAACCCCCATGCCATAGGCAAGGACACCTCCCACTAGACCTGGTTGCTCAAAGCCTCATCCAACCTGGCCTTGAATGCTTCCAGGGATGGGGCCTCAACAGCTTCCCTGGACAACCTGTTCCAGTGCCTCACCACCCTCATAGTGAAAAATTTCTTCCTAATATCCATTCTAAATCTACCCTCTTCCAATTTGAAGCCATTACCCCTCATCCTATCACCACATGCCCTTGTAAAATAAACCTGATTACAAAGGAGAAGTGAGCTTTCAGCTTTCCTGGACTAGACTGCAACTTAGTCTCCAGAAGTGGTGGGTAAAGCAACAGAAGCTTAATCCCTTTATGCAGGAAGCATGCTCTATCTTAAAAAAAATGTTAGATCCTAATTAGATCATCAGTACTCATACATAAGTAGCCTCTACAGGGTGGATTTAAGTAGAGTTACTTGAACTTGTAGCTACCTTTCCAATATAATGTCTCTTGTATGATGGACAAAAGACCCAACAGAGACCTTGATGAATAATTTACTCAAATGATATCTTCATTCCCCATCTGTTGAACCATGATAATAATATTGCTCCCTACTATCATTTGATGATCTTGTCTAGTGGGGTAGCTTGATCTTTGTGAGAGAGATCTGTGCGTTTTTACCAAACTAGTAGCATGAAAGCACAGGAACTCTTTTGAAGACCAGAAATTGCTACAAGTGTTAGCAATGGATATAGAGACCATGGGTAGAATATAGGGACAGTAAGAGAAGAGAGGCAACAGTTTTGATTATTTTAATGAGAAAAATGCATTTTCCTTTGATGGAGATCTGGTTTGAATTTCTAACTGATTTTTATATTTTGTTGCATGAATTAGTTTCTATTTCTGATTATTCTTACCAAGACAGTAAAGATGCATTCAGTTCTCTACTGCTAAAAAGTGAGAGGAGAAAAAAATGAGAGATTATTTATGCAAAAAAAGTGACAGAGCAAATGTGAATCACGATTTCAGCCTTTTCTGAAAGCAGATAATCCACAGGTTCTCTCAAAGGAGGAATTACACACCTGCCTATACGGTGCAATAAATTTCCTTTTAAAAATGAAGTAATTTCTGAGCTCTTCAGTGTAAGAATTATACTTAACTTATGACTAAAGTGACAGCACTGATGTTAAAATTTAATGTTCCCAATATTGTCATGTTACAATAAATCAAACTGTTAGAAGCTGTAAGACTCTTTCATTCTCTTTGTGCAAAGAGTTACACTTCTTTAATTTGAATGGATGTTAGCTTATGATTAAGAAGCAGGTTCTTGATAGGAGATTGTATGAATTTGTGTCTCTATAGCAATCAGAGGAAACTGCATACATAGTTCATAAAACATGCAGTGCATTGCTCTGTCTGTCAATGCCAACTAGCATTGTCGGGCTTTATTAATACAATAGGTTATAGGGATGACAAGCTTGCAGGTAGAAATAATGATCTAATGATTGTTTGGAATATTCGTACTCACTTGCTTCAAGCTCCGGTGTTGGGGTTTTTTTCTTGTTAGTGTACAGAGCTTTCAGATATAAAGGTAAAGGAAGAATTTCAAAGCAGAAGATAATATGTTTGATTACCTGGCAGTAGTAACTGTTAGCACATAACTGCTTTTTTGCCTCCACAGATCTCAAAGTGTGGAAAATGAGAGGTTGAAGGTCATATTCTAGTACCCCTACTGCCCAAGAATGCATCAATTGCAAAATTATAATATTATTGTAATTTTGATAATATTAAGTATTTTTGATTTGGTGATACCTAAGGACCAGGACTAATATTATTCCAGAAGACTTTGGTACAACAAACAAGAATTTATTTCCAAAGGAGAGGGTGGATGTATGTGCTCCTCCATGCGCATCTTGGTAGATGCGCTGAATGCTAACAAAATTATGGAATTACTTGTTTTACATAAAACTGTCTGTAAATTAATCTTCCTTTGCAGTACTTTGCAAGTACTGAATAATAGATATGCTTTGCCTAAAAAGTAGCCTTTCTAAACTAGAGAAGCTAAAGATAAAA
This sequence comes from Burhinus oedicnemus, assembly GCA_008921705.1. Taxonomy (NCBI): domain Eukaryota; kingdom Metazoa; phylum Chordata; class Aves; order Charadriiformes; family Burhinidae; genus Burhinus; species Burhinus oedicnemus. Next base: position 1,703,038 of record VFFE01007698.1, read on the forward strand.
GAAAGAAATACAACAGTATAGGAGTCTGGCAGTCAACAAGCTTGTCTCCGAGTTGCTTCTCCTGTTGGCAAATGCAGGTGGAGCATAGCTGAGAGTGGGGATATGATATATGGAGAAAAAAGCAAAAGTAGAGGGGTACTGAAGGGAAATGTGTGAGGGGTGGAAGGACTCTGCAGGAGGCAGTTAAGAAGGCCAGTTGTATAATGAGACCAAGATAAAGAGCCTGTGCCAAAAAGATTTGGAAGGTACAATAGCATGCTTGATACTCTTTGCATTGTTTTTTGTGAGAAAGGCCTTGAAGTTTCCAAGACTGAACTGGCTGCTGTAGTTGTATACAGGATCTCCTCATACCTTCTGTAAATCTGTCCTTCCTGAGAGCTGTCCCCACACCCAAAACCCTAGAATCTGCTGGCATTCCCAACCCAGAGGTTGCTTGCCTGTTTCACCTTGTCAGTATCTTGTCCAGAACAGCCACAGACTAAACTATTTAAAAAATGGTTTCAGCATGTGTGAATACAAAGATCCACAATTTAGGGCAGCCAAAGACTGTGTTCCAAATCCCAAGTTCTGCCCAGTTTGAGTCAAAGAGTTGAAACTACACCTCTTGTAGGCTTTAAATGTAGGCAAAGGAAGTGGTGGCTTATTCTACAGACATCTGGAGCTGCAAACAAGAAAAAAATTATTATTCACAGGCAGTCATTGTTTCCAATTAAAATTGGCAGAGTGGTGAGAGTGATTAATCTAATTCTCTTAGAATTGTATTGGGAAATTAAGATGTTAATGGGGAAGATCAGAAAAAAAATTTTCTACATTCCTTAGGAAATAAGGCACTATTGACTCATAGCTCGTGTGCCAGGTCAGCCTCCCTCAATCTTTCCTATCCCACTAGGTACTTAATTATTCATTGGAACAGAGGAAAGAGAAATAAAAATACTGGAATCCAGAATCTAATGGAAAGAACATATCCCATTTTGTCTCTTTTTGGGAAAGAACTGAGATAACCTAGATTTTAGTAGATATTTTCCAGCTTCCAGCAACTTTTCATTATGAGGCAGGGATTCTCTTTCTAAACTGCCCCTGCACATATTCCTGTGTGATCTGTCAGTCCTGCTCATAGGCACTTTGCTTTCCCTATGCAATGAATTGGGACACTAGACTTCTGACTCGAGGCTGAATATTCTGCCAGCTGATGGCACCCCAGGGTTGCATGCTAAAGTTATCTAGACCTAGGACTAGGTGCATGGAAGGATTTAGCTACTGTAAAATGAAGAACCAAATACCCTCTGACAGAGATAAGAATTGAACCTGGCTTCTCCCCATGATCCGCAAGCACTTCATCCTAAACAGTTGGATTAAAGAGGTTCACCCTGAACTGAAAATCATGTCTAATCAGGATCATGACCTTAGTCCTTGTACATTCTCATCCTCAAGGATATAATGATTCTAATTATTTGCAGGCTTAGATGGTTTCAGAATGGAAGTTCTGCAAAGTGTCTTCTATTTGGGGAACTAAAATAAACAGCAAGCAACAGTGGATCTTGCAGCCACCCCTGTGCTTTAAATTCCTATATGAAGTTCTAAAATGTGTTCTGATTCCGTTATTTCTGAAGCCCCACACCACTTCTGCCAGGTAGCATTATCAACTTCGTGGTACAGAAACAGACCTCAGTTGCAAAGAGGCCTAATGCTTTGCACCTGGTCACACTGAGTGACTGAGAAAACTTTGGAATTAATGTCAGCTCTTCAGACTTTCTGTTTTCTGCTTTAAGACTTATGTGCACTCTCATGCACATAAACTTTTGTATGTATTTTTTCACCACCAAGCCAACTGCTTGACATCTTATATGAGAGGTTCCATAATTTTGAATGAGAAGGGGAAAGCTGTTAAAGACCAGATTCTCTACCAGCCTAACCTACTTGTAGCCCCAAAAGCAACATTTCATCAGCACTGGAAGGTAAGGATGAAACTGGATTTTTTCAATCATCCACATGTAAATTTTTATTAAAAAATTCTTCTTCCCTCTTAACTTCGTCTTCGTCTGTGCTCATATCCTTGATATGATTTACAGAGCACCCAAACATTTCATCAAAGACTGAATGGGAAAGCAGCAGCTTTTCCATACAAACTGATTTGTTAGCAAAGGATAAATCAATGTGGCAGGCAGAAATACAGTGGAGATTATAACACAAATGGTAAATGTGGAAGGCCTCCCAAATGGGAGGGACTGGGTGTTGTAGGGGGTAAATGAATGATTTATGGTGCAGAAAAGAGAAAGTTTCCTTTGTGGTGATGTTACATTGTCTTTAAATGGAGTAGGAGGGTGGGGGAAGAAGGAAGAGAGAAGAAAAAAAAGAAATTATATATTCCTAAAACATATGGCATGCAAGGTGGTGCTTTTTGAACTACTTTGCCACTAAGATTTTATTCAGGGAAGCATTTTTCATGGGTCTGTATTCAGGGAAAGGAATAGTCTGGAGAATTTCCTAACATTTATGAATTGCTAATATGCATGAAATATGAAGGCCAGATGAAAAAAATATTTGTTAACACAAACAGGAATATTCTTGCAGTCAGACAGCTACTACCAGGCAATTAGATTAAGGAAGTCAAAGGTGCAAACCAATCCTAAACCCCCTTAAGCAAACATCTCTGCTTAAGGCAAGCATGAGATAGGTATTTTACAATTTCCAAATAATTACAAGTCGAACAACTGCTGCTTACTGCTCAGCAATGGATTAAAGTCTCCAAAATTCAGAATGGGTTGTGCCATGCTTGCAGACCTCTGAACTGCTGCAGAAGGATCAGCTGTTGATGCAGCGACACGATACCATCAAGTTTGGGTCATGCACTAAAGCCACAGGCTCTGGTGAAACTATCATGTTCTGCCCAGGCTATCTTATGCTGCTTAATCCGTAGTCATCATGAGTTAGTCATCCTGCTTTATTTTCATTGTGTGCATGGAGTACTCAAAGGAAGTAAGGCAGTGCCTCCAAAACTGTCGACACAAATAAAACCATATTGTCAACAAACACCTTTACTAGAGCAACAGTCATACTCCATATTTTTGGTATCTAATTTAAGTATCTGAATTAGCATCCTAACCTTCGTACAGGCTGCACATAGGATAATCAGGGGTGCTTCGGAAGGATATTCATCTAAGATTGAGCTCATAATGTAGAAAGTTCAAATGCCTAATTTGGGCATCTCCTTTAAGTGCATAATCCACCTGTGAGTAATCACTACTCACAGGCTCTTTACTGCAAGCACTTTACAGGCACAGTGCACTGTGAGGAGCATGAATTAGGAGGCAAATCTAATTAAATATTTTGCTTTACCACAGCAACCACAATTCACACAGATTTATTAGGGGAACGTAACAGTGGCTGTACTCTGCCAGATCAAAACTTCATTTAACCCTGTATGCCACCACTGTCAGAGAATGGTAACAGACACCCAGAGATCACCTAGTGCATAACAAGGTGGTAAACAAAGAGTGATAATCCCCTCACCTTCTATATATGCCCCAGGTCCACAGTGTATTATGTTGTTATGTTCTTACAGAACAAGCTACTTCCTTTCACCAGCAGCACTCCTTTCTTTGGCATATTTTATTAGTATCTTGTGAAGTGCTATAAAGGTGGGTGTAGCTCATTGCTCAACAAAGAAGTTCTTAGGCCGAAGTTCACTGACTCTTTTTATTCTAAGCAAAAAGATAATTTTTTACAAGATGCTTGCCAGCCCTGTGAAGTCTTAATTTTTTGAGCAGTTTTTTGACTTGGGGATAGTCAGATGAGGGGAACCTGTAGACAGGTTAAATTTGGCCTCCTTTCTACCAAAATCCCATGTTCTGTATGGAGATTATGTTACCAAACTATAATGGTGATTCCATGGTTTGAAATACATGCTCATTCATAAGAACTGACCTATGATCACCCAGCTCACTACGTTAGGATCATCAAACAAGCATCAACAGGTAGCTTTCAACGTTTAAATTCTTAGATTGCATTTGATTGCAATCTGAGCTTAAAATGCTCTCTGTGCCACTACCAAAGCTTCAGGTCAGCTGGTTCCCAAATAAAATTCCAAAACAAAGATTCCGAAACCCCTAAAAGTACTGTTTATTCACCCCCGTAAACTTAACTGGGCAAATCCTCAGCAGGTGTTGAGAGAGGTGCTGAGACATTAGTTCACTGAAGCTGAATATTATAAACTGATTTACACCAGTTAAAGAACTTAATCATCCTTGGACTTTACAAGTGAAATATTTCTTCTGACTAAAATTTGAATCTGCCTACTTTTGGGAAAACTCATAGGATTATGTTCTTATAAAAACTCTACTTTTAGCACAATCACAGCAAATCATCACGATAGTCTTTAGGGCTTTTTCAGTATCTTTTGAATCACATTCACCATATCCATCTCAAAATGAATCATTCTTTTCCTAAAATGCAACAAAGTTGTTCAAACAAATAAAACATTAATCCAGGGAATATGACAAGAAAAGTCAAAATCTTAAATTTCTTACCATAAAAGTTCAACAATGCACTTTGGTTGCACATTAGTCATTTGAGCTACCTTCGGGAAGAAATCTCCCCTAAATCAAGTTCTGCTCAGATGTTGGGAAGAATAGTCAGTATTTAGAGGAAGCAGTGAACAAGGATTCCTCAGTTCTCACCTTCACTGAAATAATGAAATACAGCCACACAACATATTCAGGCCTCAGTCTCATTAGTTAAAATGGGTACTTTACATGTTTCATGAGGTTTCATTAATCCTAAACTATAATACATAGAGATAATAGGGACTGGGGCCGGGCAAGGGTGTCACGAAGGTATTTCCCTACTCAGAGGAGAAAATGGCTATGTTACACTCTGAATCTTGGAGAAAACATGCACAAAAAAATGTAATTTGCTTTAGTATAATATGAAACAAGGATGAAAACATACATATTTTTAATTCTCTTGGTTTACTTACCAAAAAAAAAAATATCTTTTCTTACGTTCCCATGTGATAAAGTTATAGAACAGGAGTCAAGGTGCAAATATGTTATTGTCACTCTCCAGCTGAACTGATCAGGGTATCACTTATTGTCTCTGTAATGCTGCTACAGTTCTTATAGACAGTGGAGAGCTTCTGAATTTGTTTTTCAATCCATTCTCTCCAGTCTCCTCATAAGTGACTCGGGAAACACGAAGAACCCCCAATGGAGGAGCTACAAAAATCCATTCCTTTTACAAAAGACACATTTAAAAATAACACATTACACACTACCCCCACCCACCACCACATGCACACAGAGAGACAGAAAGAAAATTATATTAAATGTTAAGTTACTGATACTTACTTGGTAAGAATTAACTAAATTTTGCTAGAAAATCAGTGCCAGTGACTGGGATAGAGAGATGTAATTCACAGGTAAGTTGCAAAAGATAAAATATTTGTGAGAAGGAATGATATAATGCAGCAATAAAGAGAGAACTGAGACAATAACTAGAGGCTGTGTAGCTGCACACATTTAAAGCAAAAATAGAGTCATTCTCAATATGAACATAAAAGTGGGAGTGGAGGGTGTTAGAGTCCATTGCAGCAAAGGTCCAATATAAATTGTACAATAAAAGCCAAGCATCTGGATTTTACAGTGCGAACATCAAACTGTAAAGGTCTGGCTGGGGCAGTCCTGGATCTGAACATCAGTCTGCTCTTTCAAGAACCCTTTGTCTATATGATAATTATAAAGTCCAGAAAACATTACTTAAAGATACATGATCACAAGTGGGGAACAACTCAGATAAATATAGCCCTAAATAAGTCATCTCAGGTTTTACACAAATGGTGCAATGAGTATTCGGGGATGTTTCCAAAAATTGCAGTTCATTATTGGTGGACACTAGGGTCAAATGAACAGCTTGCTATTTCCAGCAATTTCTAACTCTAACTGCAGGTTAGCTTTTGATCTGTTTGAAAAAAATCTTGCTAATTTGGATTTTTTGTTGGTTTGGTGCATCTTTGCTTTCTGAACACTTTGTGTGAGTATTTACTTCTTGAAAAGCCAGCACAAGACTTCTGATGAGAGACATAAGTCACAGTGCATGTTTCTATCTTTCTAGTGCATACATATAACTTTTTAAAGCTAATTTCCAAGTCAAAAGGTTCAAATATAAATTTGACTTTTGCTTTCTCCATGTATTCTTGAGAGAAACAGTCATGTTAAGAAATGCCTCCTGCTAAAATTAGAATATTTATGGATCACAAATTCTCAGGTCATACATTTAATAAAAATCAAAACAAATAAAAGACCCACAGAAAGTAAGTGGAAGGATTTGTCTGCCTCCTTCAGATATCCATGCAAGTGGGCCTGGTCCTTGAAAAATATACAGTTCTACCTCACATAAAATCTCCTCAAACTTCCATCATTCATTCCATTTTCCTTCACCTTCTCTTTGACTAACTTTCTCCTTGAGCATTTTCTCACTTTATTTTTTCTCCTTAGTACATGGTGACAGAGAGGCTCTTCTTCTCCTATCCCTCCTTCCATTTAGGAAAATTCTGTAAATATTTCAGAGGGATCATCCCTCACAATGAAAGGCCTAAGGAGCTCAAATCACCTCAAAACTTCATTACTGAAGACCTCATTATTGTCTATAAACATCTTTGCTATCCCATGATAGTCTCTGACTAGAAACATAACCAAGCTGGAAAATTCCTGCTACAAAATGGACGTGCAACAAAACTAATCAAGCACTGGAACAAGACTCAGGGAGGTGGTAGATTCTCCGTGACTTGAATATTTAAATCAAGGTCAAAGATATAGTTGTATCTCAGCCAGTTTGTGATCCCAAAATGAGAATTAATGGGGGGCATTCTGCTGCCTACATTATCCAGGAGGTAAGGTTAGCTGCACGTGGTAAGTTCTCATGGACCTAAAACGTGAATTTTTTCATTCTAATCAAGATTCCCATCATAGTATACAAATAGGCCGCGACATATGATATGAGTATTATGTGAAATAATATCTTCTTTTGTTCTTTGTTACAGTATCTTCTGCTTTTAGAATCTTACAACATCAGAGTCTTTACATTGCAGCCTATTGCATGCGCTACGTGGTATCATGAGTCTGATCTACGGCCCACTGAAGTGAGTGGCACTCCCTCATTAACTGAGAGAGTATGTGACTACAGACTTATGGATGGTTGTGACAGCAGAACTTCAGCTTTCTTATGTACAGTCTTGCTAAGAGTCTTCTGAAAACTATGTATTTGTGTGTGCATACACATGCACAGAAATATATGTACTCCTGATCTAGTGAAAGATATTCCTACTAGCTTCATTACCAAAGCCAGCATATCATACAAAAAAAAATTAAATGAGAGAGACAAAGAGGTGGCAATCACAGAATCATAGAATCACAAGCATTGGAAGGGACCTCTGGAGATCATCTAGTCCAACCCCCTTGCCAGAGCAGGTTCATCTAGAGCAGGTCGCACAGGATGGCGTCCAGGCGGGTTTTGAATGTCTCCAGAGTCGGAGACTCTACCACCTCTCTGGGCAGCCTGTTCCAGTGCTCTGCCACCCGCAAAGGAAAGAAGTTCCTCCTCATGTTCAGATGGAACTTCCTATGTTCAAGTTTGTGCCTGTTACCTCTTGTCCTATCACTGGGCACCACTACAAAAAGACTGGTCTCATCCTCCCGGCACCCTCCCATGAAGTATTTATAAGCATTGATGAGATCCCCTCTGAGTCGTCTCTTCTCCAGACTAAAAAGACTCAAGTCCCTCAGCCTTTCCTCATAAGAAAGATGTTCCAGCCCCCTAAGCATCTTTGTAGTCCTCTGCTGTACCCTCTCCAGCAGTTCCCTGTCCTCCTTGAACTGGGGAGCCCAGAACTGGACACAGGACTCCAGGTGCGGCCTCACCAGGGCAGAGTAGAGGGGGAGGATAACCTCCTGCGACCTGCTTGCCACACTCCTCTTGATGCACCCCAGGACGCCATTGGCCTTCTTGGCCACAAGGGCACATTGCTGGTTCATGGTCATCCTGTTGTCCACCCGGACTCCCAGGTCCCTTTCCACAGAACTGCTTTCCAGCAGGTCAGCCCCTAACCTGGACTGGTGCATGGGGTTATTCCTCCCCAGGTGCAGTACCTTACACTTGCCCTTGTTGAACTCCATGAGGTTTCTCTCTGCCTGTCCAGGTCACGCTGAATGGCAGCACAGCCTTCCACTGTGTCAGCCACCCCTCCCAGTTTTGTGTCATCAGCAAACTTGCTGAGGGTACACTCTATCCCTTCATCCAGGTCATTGTTGAATATGTTGAACAGGACTGGACCCAGGACTTACCCCTGGGGAGCACCACTTGTCACAGACCTCCAACTAGACTCTGTGCCACTGATCACAACCCTCTGAGCTCTATCTGCCAACCAGTTTTCAATCCACCGCACTGTCCATTCATCCAACCCACACTTCCTAAGCTTGCCTAGGAGGCTGCTGTGGGAGATGCTGTCAAAAGCCTCACTGAAGTCAAGGTAGACAACATCCACTGCCCTTCCCTCCCCTATTCAGGAGTACTTCCTTATATCTTTTTTTTGCCTTCCATTAACAGACAGTTCAGGATCATCAGGTGCTCAGATAAGCAAAAACCACATTAAAAAAAGCCAAGTTTAAAAAAAAGTGTACAGTTTTCACTGTAGCCGTCAGCCTGCAGCTATTATAAATGAGTAATTTATAAGTGTGCAATTTACAGAATGTGTATGGAAGCGCATTTAATGCTGATACAAAGACAGCTTGGAAGTGTAATGAGGTTTTTATAGCATATTGTGCTAGGTTTAATGCAGGCATGTAGGTATAGCTTCCTCAGCAATCACTAAGGGTTGGTTGAGGGTGTTTTCTTTCTTTTGATTGTAAGTCTGAAAAATGTGCATTTAAATGGGACCCTAGGTGAATTTACATAATTATTTCAAATCTGTCAATTTCTATTCTTTGGACATGATCACTCTGTAATGTATGGAGGCTACATTAGTTATGAGAAGTTTTTTTAAACTGTCACAATACTACCAAGATGAGAAAACTAATTCTGTGCTTAATGCATGGCTGGATCCTTCTGGAAAATTAGGAGAGACATCCTAGGGAGAACGGTCTACTTACCATAAAATACATTTTCAGTGTATTTCTTACCTTTTTTTATTTTATTTTTTAAGCACATTTGCATGAAAACAAGATCTCTGGCTAAGGAAGCCCTTTCTCTCTGCATTCACCACCACCACCACCACGGTATTTTAACATCCTCTTGTGGTGACTAGGGTCCAAATCCTGTCAACACTTACACACGTTCTTAATCTTTCAAACAGACCCACTGACTTCCTTGAAGCAATCTACTATAGTACAGTGCAGCACATGCATAAGCATTTGCAAGACCAGGCCCCAGATGATCATTTCCAGATGAGTGTGTGCTGTAAAGATAGTGGTGGAACCAGCGCTCCTGGAATAAGAAAATTTCCAGGAACTGAATTCAGCCCAAGGTTACACCACCCAACAATTTCTTTGCCTGGAAGACCTAGAGCACAGGACAGTTTTTGCCAGTGAATGTCAAGAGAAGCTAACGCTACACAGCCTTGGAGGGAACCTGAGAGAGACAAGAACAGTGATCTCGCACGCAGACCCTGAAGGAATTTTCTCCTTGGGATGCTGCTAACCAAGATGGCAAAGTGGAAATGATTTAAGTCTCTGTGGTATGAGCTGTGACTCCAGTCTTTATTGAAGGGCTCATTTTTATCTGAATCCACAGGCTAAATTTTTATGGGGTTCTTGCCCTCAAAAATAGACCTGTAGTTATTGGATCAAAACTATCAGCTTTTCTAGTGCTCTTTTTCTGTGATCACAGTACTGAAGTATAAGTGTAAAAAATGTTGATGAGGTACATTAAAGATTTTAAGTCTATTTCCTCTTCATTCAGAAGTGACTTATTCTGTAGGAAATCACATCTGTTTACATTTTGCCCTAAATAAGGAGAGGTGGCTGGTTGTTTTCACATACATCTGAGCAAAAATTCTAGAAATGGGCTGCATAGTCCTATGTGCTGGTGTATTTTACCTTGGTAGTGGAAGGTCCCAGCATAGTGTCAGAAAACATCCCATCTGGGGTGGTCACGATCAGTAAGGAAGCGTTTCCCAGGTTACCAAAGCCAATGGAAATTTAGGGGAAAAAATGAAGAAGAATCAGGCTTACTTTACTGGCAGGAGAAGTTGAAATTTGAAGTGGAGATAGTTGTGTTCCTCTGAGTGTTGTAATAAAATTGATATTAACTAGAAACATGAAATGTAAAATGTAATTGAAGCAACTAAGGAAACCTGCTGCTGCTAAAGTTCTCTATACTGCCCCAATCTTATTTAATTATTTACCTAATATTAAAATAGAGAAATAGTAACTAGACATGATTTATCTATGATTCAATTAAGGAACTAACCACTAGACAATGTGTCTTTGTTGATAAGTATGATATTCCTGTCAAGAGAGTGATGAACTGTAGGCCTGGTCAGCAAACCGAGAAAACCACCTGGAACTGCCAAGATTAGAGGAGATGTAGGTAAAAGGTAATTTCAGCACGGGGAGATCGTGACCACCTACCACTGGCCACCTACCCAAATGATACCACCTACTCAAAAGAGAGCAATGGAAGAAGAAGACAGAGTCTGCGCACTAAATTATCTCTAGATAAATGGCAACAGATACCAAGATTATTTTATGAAAAAATAGATACTGTTGTCTTCCTTCATGTCTTTGTCTATAACTGGCAGGTAACATACAGTCTGGTTTAACACACAGTTGCTGACCATTGCAAACACAACATGAAGGAGGAACCTGACAAATGAAGAGAAGCAAAAGTATGAAAAAGAATAGATTTTGATTGGATACTAAAACTAAGTAAACATGACATGTAATTTATCAAAAGCATAAATACAAGCAATGCCAATGTGTCTTTTTCCTCTAGAATGATATATTTTACCAAAGGGATATTTTAGATTTTTCACTTTGTGCCAAAGTAAATTTAATACCTCTCTAATCTACAACATATGGGTCTTATGACATTACACATTATTTGCATCACCAATAAAACAGCTCATTAATCAAACATAACCTCCAACAGTATAAATTGAAAAATACGCTTTTTTAATATTTTAAGTGGAATTATTTGTTTGAAATACTCTCTTTTGGTACAATAACCATCTGTTAATTTTAACACTGGTCAAGCATACTGACAATTTTTCTAAGCCTCTGTCTAATTGAAGTCTTCACTGGAAGAAAAAAAACACTCTGTGAATACATTTATTTCCAAATTATCTGATGTGGCTTTATTTATTTTTTTATCAGAGTAATTGTGCAAGTTTAGACTAGGATTGTTGTGAAATAACTAAAAACCAATTCTTTGTGTAATTATATGATATTTTACTCAAGCGTAGTCAGTCTGTAGCAGGGGTTTATTAGAAATGAAAATCAAATTTGTATACAAGTAGATAATTTTCCTTATAAAATCTCATATAGTATAGTGAAACATTCGTGTGAAACATTAAAATATATACGCTGTTCAGAATTGTCAATTCAGCCTTTGGCTTGTAACAGTTTCAGAGTTTGAAAACAGGCACAAAAAATATTTCAGATACAGAATTTATCATCATTTTAGCATAAAACACATCAATTTAAGACAATAAGAACGGCTTTTCTCTTAAACAGAAAAACACAAGAGATCTGAATTCTGTTTTTATTACCATGTTAGAGAAAATGGATATTTAAATAATAATTTTGCATACATTTACATTAATCTGTCTGGCAAATGTCAGTGCCCAGACGCTCAAGGGTTTTGTTGGTCTCCATTCAGAAAATAAAACCTATCCCTTTGTCTACCAAAGTTCATCTCCAGTACTCAAATAGGGCCTGAGTCAGAAAGCACGTAAGCACAGGGTTGGCTTTGAGCACATTTAAGTCGTATTTAAAACAATGAGAAAATGAGGCTATGAGTAAGCATTTTCTAACGAGGAATAGTTTGTCAAAGTAAGAGTATAGTTATCTTCGTCACAGGCATTAGCTGTCAGTCATAAAAGTATATCCAAAGGAACACAGTTTATAAATATGGGAGAAGACATTTATGTGTGAGAATAAGTCTGTGAATAGCCGCTAGCACTGTGGACCCTATTAGATATTTTTATTTTCACAGCTCACATGGTCTCTCTATTTTAGCCTCCTATCTGCAAAACAAGCACAACAATACCGTTCTACTTAGAGTGATGTGAGAATAAAACATTCATGAGGCACTTTCAGAACCTACAATGAGAGGCATTATAAAATCACAATGTGTTACTGCTATTTATTAGAAAGCACATCCCATTAAAACTCCCTAACGCTTTCCATTAAAATCATTATTTTGAAAATAAAACACTATTCCCATTAAGGAAGGCCAAGCTATTTTCAACTAAAATGAGGACTAACCTTAAGTTTCATTCCATACTCTCAGGGACTTTTAAATTTCAGAAAAAGTTCAAGAACCTATTTTTATTGATTTCAGATGGGTCAGTTGTAACCAAACTGACAGCTGCTTCTTCAAGTGCTTACACATGTGCTTAAGTTTAGGAGGGTTTCCAGTGGGATTAGTTGCTTGTATAAATTTAAGCAAGTACATCACTGTTTGTAGACTCAGAGTCTAAGAAATTCTTTTTTACAATTTCTCTGAGCCTTTGCTTTGAACCTGCTAATGATAACAAACTCCTGCTGACTTTAAAGCAAAAAAACTCATCCTCAGAACTGTTATTTATTATTTTCCTGCTGAAAGATACTTCTAAACTCCCTAGATATTTCAATTTCCTAAGAATTCATCAATAATCATATTTTCCAAAATATCAGAACAGGTATACTGAGCCAGCCAAGAGAGGATATGAGACTGAAAAAGTGTGAAATTTACACTAGGTGTCTGCCTAATGTAAATTTTCATTAGGTGTCATGCTATCCAATTATTGTGAAATAATAAAATACACCCGAAGAGTGCTATATTTTTTTACCTCTGGGTTCTGATGACATGCACAAGCTGTTGGAGTAATATTGTCACCAGCAACCCTTGATAAAAAATAGTTCTGCTTAATACAATTGGGTGCAGTTCACTCTCTCTATTGTAAATGTAATGCAGAATATCACATGAGAGTCACTAAATTATGTAACTGCTCATGCAAACCTCTACAATACCCCTAACAGCCCCTCATAAATCTGGCATGTTTTGCTATTTCTTCCCCTTCTTAAGTATCCGGACTTGGGTGTATTTCTTTTCAAATACTTTATTTAGTTGTACAGATCTTTTTCTCCACTGCTGTCAGTCAAGTTACCATAAGGGTGAAGGTTCAGTACCAGGAACTGTGCATAGGAGGAAAGTAAAATCTGCAGACAATACTTGCCATCAGCAAGAGGTAGCGTTGGGCTGCCTGCTTGACAAACGCTTCTGAAACCTTAATAAGGCAAAAAGGAACAAGCACAGCCTTTCAGAGGACCAGTCTGTGGTAGCTTGGATTTAAAAAGAAAGCGTGGGTGGCCAGCACTCTCAACTGAAAACACTTAAAAGTTTTGCTATTGTTCCTGAATAACAATAAAACACATAATAAATTCCCTACTATACAGAAAAAAATTAAATATTTCCCACAAGAGCTGATGGGACTTTCTGATAAAATTGGGGTTTTCCCATCAGAAAATGCCAGTCCATCAAAAAAATCCAGATATATATCAATTTCCATGAACTTTGACCAAAACACGTGGAAAGTTACAAGTCAAGGCAAGGTAAAGGCTGCTAACAGCTCCATTTTTCTCATTGCAAAAATGACTTATGCCATTACAGTTTTTCTCAAAGCAATATTTTTCTTAAAATTGCTTTTTTTCTGACTGCTCAGGTCCCCCATAGCCAGCAGAGGACACTCATTAAGAGCTTGCTTCACCTGACCCTTGAACGGCTGCTTCACAATAAGGAAGAACCACAGAGCTCCTGTGAGGGCTAAGAGAAAAGCATGGTTTCATTCCTCAGAGGCAGTTCAGCCTACCCAATGTTTTTCAATGGGAACCTCTCCTCTTCTTCAGGGATTTCTTTTCTCTGTGGTGTCTTCATACACTCTGGTTCCTACAGATCCTAGCAGGTGACACTAGGGCTTTGCTGGAAGGACTCTGATGTTAACTGTAATTGCTTCAAAGGTAGACAAGTCAGGTGGTGGCACACAGCTGGGTCAGAGATTTGTGTCCTTGTGCTTCCAACACCTACCTTCAACCCACCTCTGAACACGGCCTTTTGTTCAAAGTATCTGAATGAGATGAGTTTGGTTTTGACTGCAGCTCTGTTTAATCATTATATCTTTCTATACATATACGCCTGGTCTATCTCAGGGAGTGTCCCCTATGGAAAAAAAAATCATTAAGAACGAAATCTTGCCCCTTTCTTCTCCACTTTCTGGCTCTTCTTTTTGTCTGTTTATCTATCACTTTGATCCTGATATTATCCAACTGTGCTTTGACATCTTTTTTAATAATTTGTCCAGATCCTCTCCTTGTCTTAGAATCATAGAATTGTCTAGGTTGGAAGGGACCTTTAAGATCATCGAGTCCAACCATTAACCTAACACTGCCAAAACCACCACTAAACCACGTCCCTAAGTACCACATCTACCCATCTTTTAAATACCTCCACAGATGGTGATTCAGCCATTTCCCTGGGCAGCCTGTTCCAATGCTTGATAACCCTTTCAGCAAAGAAATTTTTTCTACTATGCATCCTAAACCTCCCCTGGCACAACTTGAGGCCGTTTTCTCTTGTCCTATTACTTGTTGCTTGGGACCCCCACCTCACTACAACCTCCTTTCAGGTAGTTGGAGAGAGCAATAAGGTCTCCTCTCAGCCTCCTTTTCTCCAAGCTAAACAACCCCAGTTCCCTCAGCCGCTCCTCATAAGACTTGTTCTCTAGACCGCTCACCAGCTTCGTTGCCCTTCTCTGGACGTGCTCCAGAATCTCAATGTCTTTCCTGTAGTGAGAGGCCCGAAACTGAACACAGTATTTGAGGTGGGGCCTCACCAGTGCCAAGTACAGGGGGACAATCACTTCCCTAGTCCTGCTGGCCACACTAATTCTGACACAAGCCAGGATTCTACTGGCCACTTTGGCCACCTAGGCACACTGCTGGCTGCCAGCTGTTTACCAATACCCCCAGGTTCTTTTCTGCCAGGCAACTTTCCAGCCACTCTCCCCCAAGCCCGTAGCGCTGCATGGGGTTGTTGTGACCCAAGTGCAGGACCCGGCACTTGACCTTGTTGAACCTCATACACAGAGTTGGCCTCGGCCCACCGATCCGGCCTGTCCAGATCCCTCTGTAGGGCCATCCTACCCTCAAGCAGATCAACACTCCTGCCTAATTTGGTGTCATTTGCAAATTTACTGAGGGTGCACTCAATCCCCTAATACAGATCATTGATAAAGATATTAAACAGAACTGGCCCCAACACTGAGCCCTGGGGAACACCACTTGTGACATTCACCAAACTCTTTGAGCCCAGCCATCCAGCCAGTTTTTTACCTAGTGAAGAACACACCCATCCAAGCCGTGAGCAGCCAGTTTCTCCAGGAGAATGCTGTGGGAAATGGTATCAGAGGCTTTAGTAAAGTCCAGGTAAACAACATCCACAGCCTTTCCCTCATCCACTAAGCGGGTCACTTTGTCATAGAAGGAAATCAGGTTAGTCAAACAGGACCTGCCTTTCATGAACCCATGCTGACTGGGCCTGATCACCTGGTTGTCCTGCATGTGCTGTGTAATGGCACTCAGGATGATCTGATCCATAACCTTCCCCAGCACTGAGGTCAGATCCGGAGTTCCCCAGATCCTCCTTCTGGCCCTTCTTGTGGATGGGCATCACATTTGCTAACCTCCAGTCAACCGGGACCTCTCCGGTTAGCCAGGACTGCTGATAAATGATGGAAAGTGTCTTGGTGAGCACTTCCGCCAGCTCCCTCAGTAGCCTCAGGTGGATCCCATCCGGCCCCATAGACTTGTGTGCTGTAGCAGGTCACTCACCATTTCCCCTTGGATTATGGGGGCTTCATTCTGCTCTCTGCCCCTGTCTTCCAGCTCAGGGGGCTGAGTACTCAGGGAACAACTGGTCCTACTACTAAAGGCAAAGAAGGCATTAAGTACCTCAGCCTTTTCCTCATTCTTGACTACTGTGTTTCCACCCCCATCTCCTAAAGGATAGAGATTTTCCTTAGTCCCCTTTGTATTGCTAATGTATTTATAGAAACTTTTTTTATTGTCCTTAACAGCAGAAGCCAGATTAAGTTCTAGGTGGGCTTTGGCCATTCTAATTTTCTCCCTACATAGCCTCACAACATCTTTATAGTCCTCATGAGTGGCATGCCCCTTCTTCCAAAGCCCATAAACTCTCCTTTTTCCCCTGAGTTGTGACCATAGCTCTCTGTTCAGCCAGGATGGTGTTTTTCCCTGACAGCTCGTTTTTCAGCACATGGGGACAGCCTGCTCCTGTGCCTTTAAGACTTCCTTCTTGAAGAATGTCCAGCCTTCCTGGACTCCTTTGCCCTTCAGGACTGCCTCCCAAGGGACTCTGTCAACCAGGCTCCTGGAAAGACCAAAGTCCGCCCTCTGGAAGTCCAAGGTGGCAGTTCTGCTGACCCCACTCCTTGCTTCTCCAAGAATCAAAAACTCTATCATTTCATGATTACTATGCCCAAGATGGCCTCCAACTGTCACATCCCCCACAAGTCCTTCTCTGTTCACAAACAACAGGTCCAGCAGGGCACCTTCCCTAGTTGGCTCCATCGCCAGCTGTGTCAGGAAGTTATCAGCAACACAGGCCAGGAACCTCCTAGACTGTTCCCTCTCAGCTGTATTGTATTTCCAGGAGACATCTGGTAAGTTGAAGTCTCCCATGAGGATGAGGGTGATCATGAGAATTCTCTCAGCTGCTTACAGAATATGTTATCTGTCTCTTCATCCTGGTTGGGCGGTGTGTAACAGACTCCCACCGTGATATGTGCCTTGTTGGCCTTCCCCCGATTCTTACCCATAAACACTCAACCCTATTGTCACCATCATTAAGTTCAAGACATTTATAACACTCTCTAACATACAGAGCCACCCCACTACCCCTCCTTCCTTGCCTATCCCTTCTGAAGAGTTTATAGCCATCTATTGCAGCACTCCAGTCATGCAAGTCATCCCACCATGTTTCTGTGATGGCAACTACACTGCCTGCTGAATAATAGCTTCCAGCTCCTCCTGTTGCTCATGCTGTGTGCGTTAGTGCAGAAGCACTTCAGCTGGGCTAATGGTCCTGCCACCTATTTGCTGAGAGAAGCCCTAATTCCTACCAGACCATTCCCAGGATATGATACCAGCTGACCAGTAGTCAGCTGTGATAAAGTATTTTTCTACCACACTCCAGGTGACTGGGTTAAAGAGCGTTAAAGTGGCAGTTAAAAAACCTGCTTTCTTCAAGACAAAAGTCTTGACAGAGTACACTTAAGTTTTCTTCCAAGGTACATTCAGTGAAATATCTTAAATTCAGACATTACATCAGTAAAGGGGAAAAAAACATCTGTAGACAGATCTGTTTCTAATTACTGCACCACCACCTACTGCTTGCTTCACTTCTTCCCAGAACTTTTCAGATTCAAGAAACGTACTATTTTCTTCTTCCCTAGCTGTTGTTTTCAGAACTATTACAAACTTGTCATACATTATCATACAACACTGCTGAAACTATTTCAGCTAACTTCATATGCTTAGTATTGAGAATTACAAGCAGATAATAAAAACAAACAATCAAAACAAGCCCTCCTATCAATGGTATTGCCACCTTGTCAGGATTTTCAAGCACACGAGTGGCTATATTTCACCATCATTTTGTAGAACTGTACAAAATAGACCTGGAAGATCATTAAACCATCTAATCTACCCTTCTCACATCACGATCAACCATATCTAAAACATCCATCACCTTTTCTTTGACTTCCTTAAATTCCAGTTTTACAGATTTCATATCACCTGAAACACATTAATAAGAAAGTGCTAGTTCACTTTCTGGGTTTTTTACCTCCTTTCTTTCTTTTGCTGTTAAAGAAAATTCACAGCTGTTTGCACTAATTGCAGGGATATGACACCAGTTTTAGTACTCCTAGTCACCTGTGGTACATTAAGTTATTTTTCTACTGCACTCTAGGTGACTGGGTTGAAGAGAGTTGAAGTGGCAGCTAAGAAACTGCTTTCTTGAAGACAAAAGAAAGTTAGTGCCTTGGAAAGCATCCTGTTTGGCTGAAAAACTTCGCTTATCCAAAGCAATTCTCCTTTTTGCTACCACCTAGAAGAGAGAAGCCTGGGTTTAAGCTGTGCTGTTTGAGAAGTGTGTTGGTATTTTGACCGTATTCAAAACCTACTCATAAAATCTATTGATCTCAGAACCTTGATCAGCATTTTGTCAACATTTATTCATCCTATCAAGACAGAATTAAACTTTCTCTCGTCTCTCTCTCTCTGTACAAAAGATTTACATGCAGCCCTATGCAATTGCACTGTTTCCCAATTCATTTTGGGCTCTATTCCAAAACTGTCCTTTGGTAGTGGTATTTTGGGGAAGAAAAGAAGGTAAGCTTAGTAATGGGCTCCATGGACTCCTTCCAATCTGAGGCATTACTGGTCTTTGCTTACTGCCTCTTACCTCTATTCCACTGGGAAAAACTCTCTCAAATCAAGCAATCTGCACCTTCATTCATAAAAACTCCTTTCTGTTCTCAGCATCAGTCTCTGAAACACTAGTCCTTTGTTTTCAGCCATTACCACTTGTCTTCATCTCTTACATTTCATGTGTTCAAAATGTTTGTTGTGTAAGGAGGGATGGATCCCACCAATATACAAGATAAATCTGCCCTTTATTCTACCGATATATCACATTCTGCCACCCTCATCATCCTTCTATCCAGTAACAGTAGTCATCTGGGACCTTGAAGGGAAGCTCCCCAACGGAGAAGAAAATAGCTACTTGGAGTCTGAAGACGTTGCTTCAGACATGTCTATCTGTTTATGTACATTTGTTAAATGAAGTAGTCACATAACATACAAAGCTGCTTATGGATCTCAGCCTAGTCTGCTGTCTGGCATCAAGGGAGAATGTCTTCCTCAGCACTTGGCTTTTCAGAGACAAAGGCAAGTTAACTTGTTTTTTCCTCCTAACATAACCTCTTCCTGTACCTGCCTCAGCCCCAAACTTTACTTCAATTAAGTATCTTCATAGATGATGATGGAAAAGAGGTAACAATGGCAGAGTTACCAGAGACAACCCTAGCAAGCAAGCAAGGGAGTTAATTACAAAAAAAAAAAAAAAAAAAAAAAAAGAGATAAATAAAAAAAAAAAAAAAAAAAAAAAAAAAAACCAAACCAAAACTAAGAAACATCATTTCAGTCAGCTCTGCTCTATGACAAAATACGTATATTCCTTGTCTTGTTTGTTAGCTCTGCCTTTGGTTTTTCTGTGCCAGTTCAAGACCCATTAAGGCCATATATTTTAACAATGATGATTTTACAATCAAATATACAATGCATGAATTCATGGTGGCCAAACCCAAATGCACTCTCAAAATGCTAACACTTAGGGAAATAGTCCAGAGGGAATTTTTACCATAGTATTTATTATAGCAATACCATAGATTCTGTTAGCAAAACCACTCCTGTGTCAGCATGTTCTGGAAAAAATAATAAAAGGAACTATAAATAAAATACATAAATTTAATTAAAGATTAAATCTGTAGGCAGAAACCCCTTCTTAAAAGGAACTATAAATATGGGGGGTTTTATTTTATCTCTGTGATGTATCTTGTTTTTCCCTCCAATTTATATTTTATTAATCTTCCTGCTTATTTACAAACATAGTAATTATTCAAAAGATGAATGGATGGGTTTACAAAATCACTGGATACAAAGCTATTTGTCTAATAAGCAATCCAGTCCTTGCTATAATAACTCTACAAAAACACACCACAGAGGCAATCAGATGAAAAAAGTTAATCTCCTACATTTTTTGGTTGCTGCTTTAAAACAGATTTTTTTTCTATTTTGAAAGTAAGATAAGTTATTCTTGGCATACACAAAAAGTAATATTTAACAAACAAAACAGAAACATTTAAACATATATTATTGTTTTAATATAACTGGTTATAATTTTGAAATGTTCTGCATTTCCCTGGGATGCCTTGTTTCAGCATCAGTTTGTCTTATGAGATAATTCCATGCTTTCCTATAAGTTCCCGAGAAAGGCCCGTATTTATGCTTAGGACAGAGACACGTTACTATACATGATCAAAGCTGTCGTTCCTACAGATATCCTTAAATGCCATTGTAGAGCTTTCAGATACATGGCGGAAAACTTGAAATCCTTGCTTTTCAGAAGACAGCCTGCACTGCAGGCAGCTGGGCATAGGGGTTGTTTAGTGTCTCTGAAGAGCATGTTCTAGGAATCCAAGGTGGCTACAGATTAGGTTTCTTACCTAAGGCAGGTGACAGGTATTGCCCTCCAGAGATGTCTCTCTAGGCACTAAAGGCTGTAGAGGACACAGAAGAATCAGGGCTGAGATACTAGCCCTAATTTTCAGTTCAAAATTAAAGACAAAAGAAAAAAGGTGGTTTATACTCTGATCCCAGAGGCAAAAGAGAGTCAAGAGCAGCCTAAGAGAGAAGTGTATCATGCATATTTGTGACACCAGCCCACTCATGGATGTTGACATTGCTGTGGAGAATCTGAACCTGAGATTACCAGCTGAACAATAACAGGCATTCAGTGATCTGGATTCACCTTCTGATGTCCATGGAGAAGTTAGTGAATTGCTCAGCAGCCTCTAGCATCTACAAATATCCCAGAGATTTCAGGAGGATGTTGACTCATTGAGGCTAGGTGCTGGCAGCAGCAAATGAACAAGATCTTTATTTCATTGTTTGCCTTGAGGGAGATGACTAGGTAATGTAAAAGCCTTGTGAAGTTCTTGTCTCTTATTTCTCCTCACCTATACTGATGGTTAGGGTCCAGAAAGACAACTGTGCATCCGAGTTTGGCACTTTGTTATCAAGGCTGAAGCCTTGTGCAATCTTCCAGGTCTTTGATTTAAACAGACCAGCGTGAACTAGTCATGGTCCAGACACGGGTGAACGTAAGAGCTTGGTAGATGACAAGGGCAAGAATTTGGCACAAGAGACATCTTGCAGTGAGGCCTGGGCAAGGCTTAATGCTTAGACATACGGGTGTAAGCATGACATGTGAAAAATCTCACACATGTGAGAGGCCCATTGACTTTAGGGACCTTTGAAAACCCAATGGATACAGACAACAAACGTTATAGAAATGCTAAATCCTGACGGGCACATGATTGCGTAAAGCAGCCTAAAATATCTAAAATGGGAGATGAATCCCAGCTATGAAGCTTGAGCATGTGAATCCCAATCTTATCACTGCAAATAAAAGACCAATTAGGTCCTTGAAAGGCCTATCTTGTTAAGAGTTTTGTGGGTTTGTATAACAGAAATAAATGTAGGACTTTAATTTAAGAGAGGTCTTATAGTTTTATTAATGGGATAATAAAACAATAAAATGACTAATGTGTTAATATGTTAGTTTGAAGTATGTACAGACAAGGTAATAAAGACATTTAAGTAGCCAACGTCCTTAAAAGATATTAGTGCAATCAGATTTTTGACATCATACATTTTGAGACAGAAGGTCAAGTTTTTACGTTAATGCATTATGTTAATTTTAAAATTAAATATACCATCTGACAGATAAAATAAGGTATCTTAAGTATATTATGGACTGCATAACCTTAAATAGCTAAGAAGCAGGTAAAGGCCCTAGGTGTCTTTAGGAGCTAACAGTGTGTGTTTGCATAAGAGGGGAGGAGCTGAGAGCAGTTTTCCCAAAATAAACCTTCTGCTATCTAGCTCCTGCCAAGTCAAGGAGATTTTAAGTATGATAAGAAGGAAGAGGGCCCCAAGAAAGCTGGCTGATATTCAAGGACCACCTCCACCAAGCTCAGGAGCAATGCATCCCAACAAAGAGGAAGTCAGGCAAAAATGCCAGGAGGCCTGTGTGGATGAACAAGGTGCTCTTGGACAATCTCAAACAGAAAAAGGAAGCCTTCAAGGGTGGAAGCAAGGACAGGTAGCCTGGGACGAGTACAGAGAAATTGTCCAGCCAGCCAGGGATCAGGTTAGGAAAGCTAAAGCCCAGATAGAGTTAAATCTGGCCAGGGGCGTCAGGGGCAACAAAAAAGCATTCTATAGGTATATCGAGGACAAAAGGAAGACTAGCGAAAATGTGGGCCCACTCAAGAAGGAAACGGGAGACCTGGTCACCCAGGACATGGAGAAGGCTGAGGTACTCAACAACTCTTTTGCCTCAGTCTTCACTGGTAAAGGCTCTAACCATATTGCCCAAGTTGCAGAAAGCAAAGACAGGGACTGGGAGAATGAGGTACCGCCCACTGTAGGAGAAGACCAAGTCCAAGACCAGCTGAGGAACCTGAATGTGCACAAGTCCACGAGACCTGATGAGATGCATCCACGGGTCCTGAGAGAACTGGTGCATGTAGTTGCCAAGCCACTATCCATCATTTTTGAGAAGCCATGGAGGTCTGGTAAAGTTCCCGCTGATTGGAAAAGGGGGAACATAACCCCCATTTTCAAAAAGGGTAAAAAAGATGACCCGGGGAACTACAGACCGGTCAGTCTCACCTGTGTGCCTGGCAAGATCATGGAGCAGATCCTCCTGGAAACTCTGCTAAAGCACTTGGAAAATAAGGAGGTGATTGGTGACAGCCAACATGGCTTCACAAAGGGCAAATCATGCCTGACAAACTTGGTGGCCTTCTACAACAAGGTTACAGCCTTGGCGGATAAGGGGAGAGCAACAGATGTCATCTACCTGGACTTGTGCAAGGCATTTGACACTGTTCCGCATGATATCCCGGTCTCTAAATTGGAGAGACATGGATTTGATAGATGGACCACTCGCTGGATAAGGAATTGGCTGGATGGCCACACTGAAAGAGTTGCGGTCAATGGGTCAATGTCCAAGTGGTGAGCAGTAACAAGTGGTGTTCCTCAGGTACTGGGACTGGTACTATTTAACATCTTTGTTGGTGACATGGATGTTGGGACTGAGTGCACCCTCAGTAAGTTTGCCGACAACACCAAGCTATGTGGAGTGGTTGACATGCTGGAGGAATGGGATGCCATCCAGAGGCACCTGGACAGCCTTGAGAGGTGGGCCCGTGCCAATCTCATGAAGTTCAGCCAGGCCAAGTGCAAGGTCCTGCATGTGCGTCAAGGCAATCTCATGCAGAAATACAGGCTGGGTGGAGAGTGGATCAAGAGCAGCCCTGAGGAGAGGGACTTGGGGGTGTTGCTGGATGAGAAGCTCAACATGAGCCAGCAATGTGCTCTTGCAGCCCAGAAGGCCAACTGCATCCTGGGCTGCATCAAAAGAAGCATGGCCAGCACATCGAGGGAGGTGATTCTGACCCTCTGCCCTGATGAGACCCCACTTGGAGTACTGCATCCAGCTCTGGAGCCCCCAGCATAAGAACATGGATCTGTTAGAGCGGGTTCAGAGGAGGGCCATGAAGATGATCAGAGGATCAGAGCACCTCTGCTGTGAGGACAGGCTGAGAGAGTTGGGGTTGTTCAGCCTGGAGAAGAGAAGGCTCCAGGGAGACCTTATAGCAGCTTTCCAGTATCTGAAAGGGGCCTACAAGAAAGCTGGAGAGGGACTTTTTGCTGGAGAGGGACTTTTTACAAGGGCATGTAGTGATAGGACAAGGGGTAATGGCTTCAAACTAGAAGAGGGGAGATTTAGATTAGATATTAGGAAGAAATTGTTTACTGTGAGGGTGGTGAGGCACTGGAACAGGTTGTCCAGGGAAGCTGCAGATGCCCCATCCCTGGAAGTGTTCAAGGCCAGGTTGGATGATGCTTTGAGCAATCTGGTCTTCGTGGAAGGTGTCCCTGCCCGTGGCAGGGGGGTTGTTACTAGATGATCTTTCAGGTCCCTTCCAACCTAAACCATTCTATGATTCTATGATTCTAAGAAACTGGAAGTTTCAAATTATTACTTGATTTTCTCAACGGAGTGGGAAATTGCATCTTGTTTCTTTCTCTTGTCCAAGTACACAATACTTGCTCTAATAACTTCATTAAGTTTAATAACTTCCATTTGAATGTTAGATAGGCATACAGGTATTTAATGAATGTGTTGCTGGTTGTTTTCCACTTAACAGTCAAGTAAGCCTGTTCTCATTTAGTGAGAGAATGTACCCTGCAGTATATGTCTTGATGCTAGTCACTGCACTACAGCCACAGCGCAGCTGTATCCGAGTTTGCCCTAAATTACTCAGTTCAGGAGTTGCCAGCAGTTTACCAGCAACAGCGTGGAGCTCAGCACTAGCAAACAGCCTAGCCATTTGCCCTGCAGGAATCTTTTCCAGGTAAGATCCAGGCTGTCAAAGCTCTTGGTGTTGGAGCTAGTTAGCTGAAAATGAATCGCCGCAGCTATACTGTACTGGTGTTATTAGGCACCTGTCCTCTTAGGAGGAGGTCCCTCTGGTTCTCTAAGTATGCAAATTGTATTAGTTCTGTGAAGAACTTCCAGTTGGGGGGGGAGGGGGAAAACCCTCTGTGCTCTTACTCTGTTAAATTAGGGAGGTATGAGAGGAATATCCCATGTCAAAGGCTGCAGCAGAAAGAGTTGCAGAGGATGGCCGTTTCTCCTTCCACTATTCCATCCCCCTTTCACGGTGCTCTCGCAGACTACACTCCCATCTCCCTAGCCCTGATAATCCTTCGTGCCTGCCGTGCATAACACACTCCACTCCCTCCAGCGATCAGCCCTCTTCCGCCAGTGTCTCCTAGCACCTACCACCACCTCCACACAGAACCTTTCAGCTGGGAGCATTAAGCAAGTGGCAAGGATGGGCAGATCCTTCAGACTGTTGCCCAGAGAAAGTGGCATTAGTTTTACAACTAGCGAGCCACCTATCTTTGGTATCACTCTGATGTGCAAACACATCATCCTTCGTGAGAAGAACATTTAGAGCACTGATCCCTCTAACACTTTAGCTGAAAATGGTTTGACCTACCACTCTTTTGGCTATGCTATTCAGAGCCATAAATATTTTATTTATTTCTCTCAATAGAGCAACAACACATCTTCATCTCTGGCTAAGTTTTATATAGAAACAGCATGTATCACCATATCTTGTGCTGAGCTGGTAAGCACTCACACATGATAAGGGAGAGCACCTTGTGCGTGGTTGACAGCAGGTGCTGGGGGCAGGCTGCCACCACGCTGCCACAATCCACCAGTGCAGAAAAGCATTTGAGCACACACAGCAGTCAAAACTGAGGTGCTACAGGGACTGTTAATGTCATACATTTAGGTTAGGTACTCTAAAGCTGGGCTGCAGCTGAAGCAGAGATTTGAAAAACATAGTTTTGGCTTACAAACCTAAATTGTTTCCAATAACTGTATTAGATGTCTAGACCTGGGCTTTAAAACACAAAACTCCCCCAACTATTTCAGATTACTTTGTGCCCAGTGCACTGGGTTTTGCAGTTTGTAGTCTGAGGTGCCTACAGTTAGGAACAGCAATATTTGCCATAGATCATGGAAAAATGTGGCTATATGGGCCTTCAAAAGATCATCTATTCTCCTGCTCACAGAAGAATCGTGTATACTTGCATCATTACTGACATGTTTCCCTAATTAAGGCCTCCAAGGATATGAATGCCACATTTTTAGGCAATCCATTCCAGTGCTTCACTATCGTTTTTACTGTTTTGTTTTGTTTTTACCTAATGGCTAATCTGGATTGTTCTTGTTGAAGTTTAGTACTTATCCCATGTATAGTGAAGTGTAGAGCCTTTTGGATCTGATTTGCTTTGATTTCTTAAACAGCAGAACCAAGAAAATGCCATATAAGCTTGTGAAAAGTAGTAAATGCTTTTACATTCCCTGTTAATCAGATCTTTGAAAAAAAAGAAAACACTTTGGGGAGCATATACCAGGTTTTAAGTTCGTCTGGGCTGTTTGTAAAGAAATGTGATTTCAACTCTTTCATCCCCCAGAAAAATTCCAGGCTTACAATCAGTTCTGCAGAAGCTGAGCAGTGCCCAGTCTCCACATGGCTAGGTGTTTGCCCACTTTCTCTCCAGCCTTAAAAATGTTAGCAGAGCACAAACTGAAAATGTTTTTCATATTTACGGTCATAGCCTTGGAAAAGAAAAAAAAAATTTTAAAAAATCACCTTTTATAGTAACAAAATAGAAATGCAAGTTACCACAACTGCTTTACATTCTTGTTTCTAGTCTAATGAGCTGCTGAAAAATGTAGATGAGAATGATTAGGAAAAGAAGTACATAGCTTATTGAAATAAGCATAGTATTGTTAAATTACATGTTGATACTTGCACAGGGACTAAAACCCACAGCTTTCTGTTGTGTGGAAGTACAAATTGAAGAAATTCAGTTAATGCCTGTTAAAGTTAGGAAATATCTCTCTACTGTGATTAAATGGCATGGATCAAGGAAGCATCATTTTATCAGACATGAGATGGATTCCATTCAATACAATTAAACATTTACCTTTCCTTCACCCTCATCATTAATATAACGATCTGCTATGCTGAAATGGCAGGGTTATAAACACGCAATGACAGAGTATCATGAGGTGCCTGTATCTATCAAAGAAATAGCACAGAAATCAATAGCACAGAGGAGATGGATCCTGGGAATTCTACGAGCGGATGGGAGAAACAGATATCTGCAGGTACATCAACATCTTCATGTTTGTTCTGTGACAGATTGCTTCAACACTGCTAAAGTGTTTCCTTTATTGCTTTTCCTCCTATAGCTATAATATAAACATCTCTCAGGAGACCTTGTACATGTTCCACTTAAATATTTGGGTTTGTATCTATTGGAAAATGTGTTTCCCACCCACCTTCTTATCCTCCTGAAGTCACTTGGTTTTCACAACTGAGTAATATCATATCTGTTCTGCAGCAGATATAAACTCTTTAGCCTCAAAGTCATTGGCAGTAAGTAAATTCACTGGAGTACACTGGCTATTAATTGCCCAGGTAGAAAAAGTACAACATGATGCATCTGAGAAAGCAAGCCAAGCAGTTCTGACTTATGTCGCTCCTGAAACAAAAATACAGCTTAAAGACGGAACAATGGGAAGCTGTCATTACACTTCTGTGCAGTCAAAGAGAGCAAAAGACCTGTGACTAATTAGGCAGAATTCAGTTCTTAATATTTTTAAAATGAGTAATAATAAAAATACCTTGTATTTTATTACTCTAAAATTGGAAAAGCCACACAAATTTTGCTGGCAGGTGATGTGATAAAACTGTTAAATTGGATCAACTCGATAAAAAAAATTTAAGGTTTTTACTCAGTTGGATTTTTTAAGATTTATGATTTTTTACATCAACTGAAAATTTCAAAGAAATGCCACTTTGAAGTTCTTCATTTAAAAAAATGAAAACAAGAGGCAGGTACTATTTCAGAACTTATTTTTTTGGGTGAGGACAGTAAATTCATGAAAATGTCATTTCCTCAAGAGCAGTTTCAGTACAGGTAATTGACATTTTCCAAAAATAAAAATTATTCTGTTAGCCATATTCCAGATGTATAAGAAGCACAGAACCAACGCTGGAACTCTGCCAGGCATCCCGAAAGAACCACACAAAGGTAGCGTAGGAAAACGAAGCACCTTAAGTGTCACTAACTGAAAATGAGAGAAGAGCTTGGAACAGTAGAGGCCAGCCTGGTGAACAAGCATATGCATTAAGTTAGCTGTTAAATCCACAAAGCAGGCACCATTTGTGTTTTTTAATTCTATACTATGCTGTTGCTATGCAAAGCTTATTTATTTAAAACATTCCTGTAATTCCCCACCTTCATGCGAACAGTTTTGGAAAAAGATCCTTACTACTGAACTGCAGAAAGAATGGGAAAATCTAAATGAAATACTTTTTAAAATGTCAACCACAAGAAAGTAGTAAATATGCTTATACCAAAAAGACTGCCATTAATTTTAATGAGATTTTCTCATGTGGAAGATTTACAGGATTCAGTCCAATAGCTAAAATATAGCACGCAGTGCTGTTGGTAATAATACTAAATTTGTTCTCTAATGTTGCTGTACTATAAAGTAATAATAGGTCCATTTAATGTGGAAGTGATAGCTCTGGAGTTTACTTACTTACTTTATCCACAGTGTTTGCAAGTCTAGCTGGCCCACTGGGCAGGCGTGGCTATCCACCTCATCTACTGGAGCTGATGGGATGCATTCAGGATTTTGGACACATTTGATTCCTCTGCTTGAATGATCTATTTACAGTTGGGTGACCTGGGGATAAGGCTCAAAGTTTTACCTCTGGATCACTTCAGTCATCCTCCTTGTCATAGCTAATTCTTTTTTTCTGTGAACCAATATAATTTCAGATCAATTGCTCAAGGAAGAGAAATGATGAAAGAGATTCTACGTTATTCATTGAAAAGCTGGACAACTAACAGATTGTTCTCTTGATGCTATGAAATACCGCAAACCACTAAAAGCAAAGTATTAGCTGTCTGCCCTTGTCTTCTGACCTTTCAAACAAAATAACTCATACCTGAGACCCAGACAGAAAGATCCAAGTCTCCATGTGCGGAGGCCAAAATAGTTTCAAGGTTCTACTACAGCAGAAAGGTACTGTGTTATCACCCAGGCCTGACTACAGTATCCTACTGCCAGACATGCTCTGAGCAGTTAAGGATCTTCTGATAAGTCCAGAGGCATAAACTTCAATGCAACCAAGTTTTCTGACGAGTAAAATTTCTGATTCTTCTATGCGCTTTCTTTTTGTTTCTGTAGGATAAAAGCAACATTTTGTGAGAAGTTATAGCCTTTAGAACACTTGAAAAAGAGTCCAGTCAAGAAACAGGTAGCTAGTGAGTTAACTAGGAAGGGGACTGTAGAAAGTTTGACAGTCCAAGGAGATGCAGTCCTGTTAACTCCTTTCTTCCTCTTCCTATTAAGAGCAGAGCGAGCTGGTAACGTTGACCACTTTCAAAATCCCAGCTTTACAATCAAAACTTTATAGAGAGTTATGCTGGATATTAGAGATAGAAATAATATATTTGTGTATGTCTAACGAACTTTGGGTTTTAATATTATTTGACCTGCCATGTCTGCTCACTAGCATGAAGGATTAAATAAGAAGGTGTTTTCTTCATCACAGTCTGTTTAAATGTTTGAACAGACTTAATTCACCTCTTCACTTGGTTGCACTTTCATAGCACATCCACTTGTCAGCTCTCTGAAAGGTCCCTCTCAGATTGGCCAACGTGAACACAATCAAATCATATGGGAGAAAAATTAAAAACAAAATGCTGAACAAAATAAAAGACCTTTCCATCACACAATTGTGATTTAAATTTGTACGTATCCAAATATTTCCTTTGGTAAAGCTTTTCACAGTCCCATGTGCAAGGCAGCAATCAGCTGTTAACAGGAGATAAATTAAAGAATGGAAAATTATAACACACATTCCACCTGCATATTGGCTTTAACACAAACATCAATCATTTTCCAAGGTAATTAGTATTGTGTTGGCCTGCAGGGACCAGGCGAATGAAAAGGGTAAGATTTAATGCTCTATGCAACATGCATAAACACATGCACATCCACACACACATACACGCACCCACAGCAAAGAGTTTTTTCACTGCTAAAGAGCTTGTTGTAAAAGCTCTCTGTGATTGTGACAAATCTCTTGAGAAAATTTAAAAACTAAAGAGCCATATATTGATCACAGTTATACAGAGGCAAACCCAGAATAACACCACTAATGTCCGCACCATTTCTCAAAGTTCACACAGAAGTAAATGAAATCTGAATCTGGCTTAAAGTCCTTGCCAAGTTCTCAGGCAACAATACATTCTTGATTAAGCAACAGGCTATGAAGAACAAGGAGCTATTGTCCAAGTAGCTGGCAGCGGACTGATTAATAATAGCACTAGCAGACATCTGAGACATGCTAAAAGTTATTGAATTCATTAAGCTAAATTCTGTTGCAACTGGAAATCACTAGGAGTCTTGCCACTGATCACTGTTTAGGCCAGCCTGTCATTATTTCCCTTATAAAATAAGCAATAAAGCAGCAGTGCCAAAAAAACATTGAAAACCAAAACAGAACCTTAGGAAATACACAAGTTGTGAAACTCATTTTAGAAGCCGAGGATGGATAATGACCCTAATAGAAATCAGAGTGAAAAGGCTTACGCTACAGTTCATCAGATACCCTTAACCCCAATACGCTATTAGCTGTTACAGTAATACAGTCCTAACTGATGGGTTTAGTCTTTGCAAACTATTTTTTGTTTGTTTTCAACACACACACACATACACACAAAAGGCAAATGAACAACTCTGTGATTCCACAGTCACATTAGAAGGTTCTAATACTGTTTTTGAGTCCAAGCACAAAGGAAAAATAAAGCAACTTTCACTGCTTAAAACACTGGAAAAGGATATGCAAGGCATTACTTGGTAACACATACATGATTAAGAGGATGTCAGTTAAATATTTTTAAGAGTTCCTACAGTTTTAATTCCTGCCGCCCCCCCCCCGCTTCTTTTTTTCCCTTGTGTTGTCGTCCTAACTGGAGTCACAGTGACCTGAAAACTATTAGAAACAAAAGACATGATCCAGCCATACATCTGCTTTCTTAAACACATCTCATCCAACTGGACAGGTTTCTGGTGCTTTGTCTGTGCTCACAGCAGGTGTACAACTTCCACAGGCACTAGCCAGAACGAGGACAGACTGTACCCGCAGTACTGGTTAGAGAACCAGATACTGTTATACCTTACTTTACTACAGGTCCTAATTACAACTGAACACAGGGAGAACACAAAAATACCTTTAAATGTCCTCTTTGCTGTGAGTTATGAGAGGATTTTTACGCACCTGCCCATCTCAGCAGTGCTCAGCTGTAGGATTTCCCAGGGAGTGGTACAGCTGCCAAACACACTTACCTCCGGTGCAGAACAGGAGAAACGGAGACACTAGCAAAGAAGTGATTTGCTGCCTGTTATTCAGCAGCTGGGTGGCTAGATACAGGGAACCTAACGCAGTCGTGATTATTATTGCTGTGGCATTGTCACTCAGGTTGTGCCCTATGCTAATTCAGAAGATGAAATTTAACCTGGCCGTTGAAAAACTTGGATGCACCCAGCACTTACAGCTGCAGAGCGAAACGTGGGCTGTTCTTAATACAATAAGCTTTGGAGACAAAGGCCAAAGCAGCAGAGGGGTTTCTTGTCCTCCTGACAATGCTGCAGCCTGAAAATGAGGAGGATTTGCTCTTCAGCTATTGCTCTGGGATGATACAGGCTGGACACCAGAGACTAAACCAGGGAGGCTTTCCGCTGTTACACTGTAAATTTCAGGTATCGTGGAATGAAAACAGGTTGCCCAGATCAGAAGGCAAAGAGTTGGCATTGCCTGAACAAATTGA
The DNA here is from genome assembly GCA_008921705.1 of Burhinus oedicnemus. Lineage (NCBI taxonomy): Eukaryota > Metazoa > Chordata > Aves > Charadriiformes > Burhinidae > Burhinus > Burhinus oedicnemus. Next base: position 1,734,663 of record VFFE01007698.1, read on the forward strand.
ACCCTTTGTAGGAATACGTGAGCTAGCTCTCAAGTGTGAGAAGCAGTACTGCCCCATTCTTCTGGAAGTCTCTCTAGACTAACAGGCAGGCTAACAAAGCTGGGAAGAAAGCCCTGCTGAAGTGATTAAACTGCATTCAATACCAAAATGAATTGCTCAGGGATAGCTCTATATCTGCACACCACCACCATTGGAAGAAAAATTAACAGTGGAGGAACATCAACTTGGAGAAGGCGGTAGAAGGTCCTCCTGTTCACTTGCAGCATGCATGACAGCTGCTCTGGAAATGATTCTCCACGACCAGTGTTACAAGCTCCTAGTCCTTGCAAGTTATTATTCAGCGTCCAATACAGGAACCAGTAGGTGGAGCAGAGGAGAATGAGAAGCCTGGGACTGGGATGTGTGTGAGGAGGAAGAGCCTGGAAAAGGTCTGGCAAGGAGATCAGTGTGAGTGATAACAAGAAAGGGAAAACAGAGGTTTGACCAGGATTTCAGGCATGCATTGGCTGACTGATGGCCTCAACACAAGAAACTGCTGGAAAGGGATGAAACTGTACAAGGAGTTTGAAGTCTGGGCCTGGGAAACATCGTTGGGGAAGGGGGCAGCAGCAGGCTGGAAGAGGAGGGAGAGCAACTGCATGAGGAGATAAGAGGGAAAGGCTAAGCCAGACCCTGGTTATAGAAACCGAGAACATGAGTTACAATCACACACGTTGCTGTTCTTCCGGTATTTCCTGATGTGGGACCTAACAGTTTTGTAATTTATGCATCCTTTTAACCCCCTTGGAGGTCTTGTGAAAAAGAACTTCTGCACAAATGAGGTCACTTTTCCTCTCCTTCCAGGGCTCAGACTGTTACTAGTTTGTTCTTTCCCCCATGCTGTGGATGACCCAGAAGAAATGACACCTATCCAAGAGTTGAGAGCAGTGTCTAAGCCTTTGTGTTGGGCTTGGTCAGCTTGCAAAGATACTAATGATAAATTCAGAGATTCTAAGAGAGATCAGACACAGGAGTACATTTATTCAGAAGCAGTATTTCTCACTTAAAAATCAGGCACAGGTGATAAGGAGACTCTGTGTGGAGGATTTTTGTTTGTATTCTTTTCTTTCGTTTTTATGTTTCTATTCTTGAAGAAATCTTTGGAAAATAGCAATTTATTCAGAGCCTGTCACATAGCTGACTGTCTGCTGCTGCTATCAGGACATACATCTTATTTCTGTTGAGCTGGTTTGACAGACACTTGGAAGGTTTCTCTGCTTTATATCTCAGCTCCAGGAGACATCCTTACAGAAACAGAGCATTCTATCTATTACACTTGTGGCTAACAGATTATTATTATTATTTGTTTCTTATCGCAAACCATCAATACTTGGCAGTCTGTCCTGAGCCACACTGCTTATATTTCTTTCTCCTGTTTGCTAGATGAGCTTTGCCCTGTTCTTAACTTCATTTTCCTGCACATGAAGCTGACTGGTGAGGCTCTTTGGGACATTGCTTTCAAAATGATTTTTCAATAAAAAACACTGTTTCTGCGAAATTGAAATTTTTGGCTGGGAAAATGGAATGAGGGCCTAGCACTCGCCTGCCTCAGGGTCCAGGGTAGCTCATAGGATATGTCACTCCAGAGATGTATATCCGCATCCTAGCTCAAGGGTCAGCCATCACTATGTGGTGTCCTATGATCGGAGGTGTTGGGTGGGAGATAGCAAGGAGGCAAACACAGGAAAACAAGAAGGATCAAGGCATGTACAGATTATATTTCTGTGGGACCCTGCTGCATCCTCTGAACATGCAGCTTGAGATGAAACCTTCATTAAGGTGAGATTTCAGCACTTTTTAACAGTTTTTTTGGGATGAAGAAAGGAATCTATGATCTAACTTCAAGTCATTTGACTATATTTAAATAGTGGTAATATTGTGCCACTAAGCCCCGATATATCCAAAGTGCAACAGCTCAAACTGTGTACTATGCAAGCATGGTCATATGGCTTTAAATCAAAGCATGTTTTTGTCTTGCTTACATATCCTTTGTGAAGTAAAATACATTCACTAGGTACATTTTTAACTTGTTTTATGATTAAACCAAATCCTCAAGTTTTTTCTGCAGGGCAGAAATTATGAGTTTGCGTGTCTGACTTGAGTCTAAAACATATTATGATCCTGGTGGTCTCACCCTCCAGGACCCTCTAAGAACTTGTCCTCTTATGTGCTTCAGAGAGTCAAACGGGGTCAAGGCAAAACCCAGCCAAAACCTTTCACTACAGCCTCACCTCTGTTGAATCCCCTCTGATGGCACTGACAGTCACACCAAGAAAGAGAATTACAGTTAACCTCCAGGAGGCCAGTGCTCTTTTGTAATGAAGTCCTTCATTTCCACTGGTTTAACAGTACCCAAGGAGCCTCAGTCTGTGCTCATGGAGACAGGCAGACAAGAGCCCGTCTACAAAGCCAGCCAAGACCCATGAGAATGGCATGTTATTTTGCCCACAGCAGATAAAGATAATCAAAGGAGATCATCCTACTTATTCCTCTCTCTTTATTTAGACTGAGAGCTTTTCATAGCAGGGAGGTATTTTGTTCATGTTGTATAAGCACAGGGTGTATTCAAGTCACTTTTCCTGTGTATTACACCAATCCTATCTTCCTCTAAGCTTTTGTCCCTGAAGGAGGTCCAGTCAAGCTCAGGGACAAAACGCCATGTCAAGGAAGTTTGAACAACTGCTTCACTTTTCTTTTCCTGGGCTGTCGCTGTGTTGACTCACAGGCACATTTTAAATAAATGATTAAAAAATTTTGCAGTTATGTTTCCAAAGAATTAAAGAAAGTAATAAGTAGCTTTGGGACTTTTGTTCAAACTTAGCTGATGGTGTCCTTGAGGGTATCTTCTAAGTCCAAGACCCCAAAATATTCTCCTGACACAGTCTGAGGAAGGGAAAAGAGACCAAAACCATGACTGGAGCTGCATGGCAGAACTGTAGATCAAAACAGCTCCCTCTGTGTTACAGTGTCCGCCTCTTGATTCTTCTCGTGGCTTGCCCTGCATTCCCAAGCAGTCGTGTACAACTTCTAGTTTTAGGAAGTACATGGCACTAGCAGTGCAACCATAGTTTCACCAGTCAGGTTTACTGAGGAGGTCGGCTGGCAGTGCAGCTGCCCTTACACCCTACCTCTACATGCACAGACACACACACACACACACACAAACACACACACACACACACACACTTTCTCATGCATTCCCAATGGGTCACACGAGGTAGTGACCACATGCACTATTGCACCCAGCCTAGGCTTATGTCACGGATGAGTGATGCGCTTCACTCGTAGAGAGACACAGCAATACATTTATGGATATAAAATAGGGATTTAACAAAGTTTGATGGTAAATGTGACAGTGTTTTAACAAGATTCGAGATGGCAGGGCACACTTGGTTATTTACTGCATGGAGGACAGGGTCAGACAGAGCTGTCAGGTAGACCCTCCTGTTGAGTCATGAGGTCCAGAGAGGACCCGCTTGCTTTCTAAACTCCTTCTCAGAGAGGAGTCTAGGTGCAGCTGGATCCAATCCTAGTCCCAGACTTAGTCAATGGTTTATGTCTAAAGGATTATATATGTGCAATCAATCCTTTATATCACTTAGCTAAGATTACAAAGTTTAGCACACTATTAGTTACTTACCGAGGATCTGTTGCAGCAAGGAATCTCTGAATCTCAAGAAGTAACCTTGAGGGTGTCCCTGCTCAAGGGGAGATCCTGGTGTGCAGCCCACTGCCGTTCAGGAGAGCTCAAAGGGCTCTTGAGCTGTTCACTATTTATGGGGGTAAGATGATCGACCTGTAGTCATATTTGCATGTTGACCACAGAACCAGCATTGCTCAAGTTAGCCCTTGGCTATTCTGGTGTTATCTGTCTCCCTGAAACAATGCTGAGCCAAGTGCAGCCATCACGACCAGATGCACCCATTATGACCACCATGGGTGGTTATCACTTGAGCAGGGTTACGGGAGATAAAGGTCAGGTTGGTGCCTGGGCCAGGGGGAAGCACACCGTCACAGCTTAACGTAACAGCTAACCTGACTGCCAGAAGAAACAGAATTAACACTAAGGAAAAAGTTACCTGAAGCCACAATACCCAGATTGTAAATGCTGCTGAATCTACATTTTCCCAAAATGTAGGGTTTGCAGCAGTAGAAAGGATGAGAAAGGCTGGTTAAAGTATTGTGGCACACCCATTGTTCCCCAGCTACTATGCCCATGCCAAACATTAGCCTTTTTTTGCTTTTTGAACCTCAATTCAGCATTTCTGTTGGTATTACTGTTGCCTTTCATGTAGTGGATTTTTTCCTACAAGACTGTATCTATTTCATTTATTTCTCAAAAATAAATTCTAGGCATGAATAAGATGTCTGTGGGGTGCAGTGTGTAAGAAACTTTGTCAAACTTGTGCCAGAAGCTGAAAGTGCTGTCAGGCAGGGAATGCTGGAAGAGATGTTATGTGATCTCCATGCTAAGGCTGTTGAAATCAAGCCTAGTCTGGCAGATTCCTTCTGTGCCCTGCCACAGATTTCCAGCCCCACCCTACAAGAGGGGACGAGGCCCACTGGCCAACAGCTGGTCACTTGCAGTAGTCTCACGTCCTGTCCCTGAAAAAAAACAGGCCTTGAGTTTCTTATCTCCCACACACATATTAGCAGGTACTTTGATTATAATTTCACAGTACTCCTCCTTCACTGTGAACCACTCCATCTGTGGAAAGGGGCTAACAATAAGCCTTCACATTAGAGAATTATTTAGAAATAAATTAATGATGATCTATGAAAAGTATGGTCAATCTAAAGATGAGCTGCATTTAAAAAAAAAAAAACATGAAAAATTAGTTATGCCATTGCTAGGGCAGGATTTGAAGGATTTTCAGGATTATGCAGAAAATGACACATAATGCTACAGGACAAACAAGAAGAAAATAAAATACCGAAAAGTACTCAACATCACTCCATGGACTGAATGAGTCAGAGTTCCCACAGGAAAAAAGATATACTTCCATACATTCAAAAAACATATTGTACTGCTAATACACACAAAGATGGTATCTGGAGTTTCCTGTTTCTAATGCATAGTTTTAAAACAGTAGGTGTATATGGGAACTTTCTATAGCTTGCCAAAATGCAAAAGAGGGAGAACTGTTTCTAAATATATTAAGAGTTTAAACATGGAAGAAAGAAAAACATCATTCATGGTACTGCAAAATGGAACAGGGCCTGGAGTTTGTGAAGAAGATGAGCTTAAGGAAAAGCTCACAAACAACTTCACGAGCAAATTAATCTTACTTCTTCTTGTAATGATAATCCTTCAGCAAATACCATACCTGAGACTTAGCCCATTATCAATAGGATACTTTGCATTGATTTCAGAAGACCAAGCAATGTAATAAACAGAAACTGGGCAAAGGGTATTTTAGGTGAAGAAAACTTCCTGCCAACAAAATCTACCAAGACAGAGATCTGTAGAATTGTAGTGCTCCTTCTCTGAGGTTCTTGCACAACAAGGGTTGCTCAATTCTTATTCCTGCAGATCCATCATTACTATATAATTTAAAAGCAAGCGAAAATCAGTATTAATCAGATCAGTATGTATTAGTCAGAAGACACGCACAGTAAGACAACAATACATTATAAATCCATTTGGTAGAGCACCCTTCAGGGTGAGCTTTCTGCTCACTTTCACAGAATACTGTTGACAAAAACCTTAACAATACAACTTACAGCTCAATTATATGACATGGATTTTCAAGTAATCAGCCATCAGAAATTTCAGTTAAATGTACTTTAAACTAGTTCATTATTGACATGATGCCCTGGTTACAATATTCCCTCAGATAGCCATTGTCATTAGTGGAACTGCTCTGACATACTTCGATGTAACTCTCAAGCATAGTTATCTGTCTGTCTGTCTGTCTATCTATCTATCTATCTATCTATCTATTCAGTAACTTCTATGAGAGAAGGGAAGGAAGAGGGAGAAAATTATTCTCTCCTGCTTCAGTCATTTCATCATCCAAAACTGCACGCAAAACTCGAGGTGGGGTCGCACCAGTGCAGTGTCAAGTGGGACAGTCACCTCCCTCAACCAGCTAGCTCTGCTGTGCTGGATGCACCCCACAGCACAGTTGGCCCTTTTGCCTACAACAAAATAGGCATTACAATTGATAACAGAATTAGGTCCCAAATCTTGAAGTCAGCTAATCAATACACATACCATGTCTTTAGGAATATCCAAATAGGTGGAAACAAAAAATTGATATTTCAGATTTATAACCCATACTGTCATAATCATATAAGTCAGATTTACTGGAGAAAAAAACAGTGAGAGGGATGGAGTGGCCTTATGCATATAATGCAGACATCAAATCTGTACCTGGCACTTGAACACATGCACAGATGCTTCCTATACTAAATAGGGGAAAAAATTAGAAGTTCTTATTTAAGTCTCTGAATGCCTAATGAGCAATCTCTTCTAGATTGAGCAGCATGTTGCATTTTTACAACTGGAAGATAAGAATTCTACACCAAGTATCACCAGGAGCTTCCAAACGTCCTCAGTGTCACATAATAACAGTGAGCTTCTAGTTGCTGCATTTATTTGTCAACCTGGTCCTCAAAGCCCAAGTTTATTCTGCCAGGAAATAAAGAAGAAAGAAGTGAAACAATTGGTAGGAGAGTTGTTTGTGCATCATACTCCAGAAGTAAAAAGCAGGGGGAAATATTTTCTTCTCCTTCCCAACTTGACACATATAATAGAGTGTTTTGATGCAGCTCTGTATGTGCAGCTGTGTTCAATAGAGTGGAGCTCAATCACTGAGATGGGAAGTGCTACAGATCACAACTAAAGTGGCTGGCATGTGAAGATCTTAAATGTCAGAGAGAAACCAGCAGTCAGACTTCAAAAATGAGCAAAAAATTCATAGCTTAAATTACATCTTACCCAGTAAGGCTTTGTATGAATCAGGTGGGATTTTTTGATTAAAAAATCTCCATCTTGCCAAAGCAATCTGAGAATCACCAGCTAAATTAGACTTGGATAGCGTGGTGGTATAAACACAGACACCCTCGGAACTGGGTCAACATTAGGTCAACTATCCTACCACAACTGTTATTACCTACAGGGAGACACAAGCATTAACCTTTAAAGGAAATGGTTTGTGTAGACAGACTTCAGCATCCAATTCACACTAAATTCACTGATTTGCCAATAGAAATCTGTTCTAGAAAGAAGGTTACATTTTAGTAAGACCTTCAACATTTTTTGACCCACCATGCTTGGTGCATTCATATATGCATATGCATAAGCTCTGGAACTAATTGTTTGTAGCCCTTTTAGCTCTGGGAGTCCAGAAAATGGAGACTAGGCTGGGTTGGCAGCAATGTGTGGTCAAAGCGAGTCCCCTGACACACATATAAATGTATTCCATGCATCAGTCAAGGTAACCACTGCTAACCCAAGAGGCCTTCTACCACTGGCTATATCAGTCATGACCCCATCAAATCATGCTGTTGTTAATAGAGCCTTTTCAACTGTGGTGCTGAAATAGCTTATCAAAGAATGCATCGGCATCTCCATTACTTGCTTGCTTTAAATCAAGATTGCCTGTATGAAAGGGAAGGAAAAAGCACACTCTAATTTAAGTGCGGGTATCAGTCTTAAGACAGAAATTACTGGCTAAAATTTGATGGCCTGCTATAGGTCAGATTAGATGATCATAATGATCCCTTCTGGCCTTAAAGATCTATTAATTTTTAACAAAAAATGAATTTAAATCAAACTCTGTCTTGTCTCTTTTATGCTGCTGCATTAAGATGAATTATCATGATCTGTTATGCAAAATATTTCAACAAAATCCTACAGAATAACTCATGAAGAGAATGATATGTCTGTGGACAGGCCTAGAAATGCCCTTCATTTTTTAAATTTTATTCACCTTATAAAATCTCTCTCTTTCCCAACTTAAGCCTCAATATTCATAAATCAGTACGCCTAATATTGCACTATATACATGAAAGAGTAAATGAAAAAATTAAATGAAAAAATAAGCTGCTGTGTGAAATTTCCCAGACCACAGCTCCTACCAGATATTTGCAGCTTTACTGGGCAATGTATATTATTTGTTCCTGCTTCATGATACCATAAGCAATGAAGGGGCACTTCCTTGACTCTGAAGCCGTGCAAATCTCGCAAACTGTGGATTTGCTAAATGAGACAAGGTTCCCAAAATGTCTTATCTGTGAAGGCAAACACCTGCATGTTTCTTAAACTAACACAAGGGCTACATTCTGTGTCAGAGTAGAATAATAAGGCCAAAGAATTTGCAAGAACAGTTTGTAGAGGATAGTGGAAATACCTTTTAGCATTTTGCCCTTTTCCCCACCTATCTTTCTTTATGCGCAGTTGTGTCATATTCAATTTTTTGCACTTCCTATTCTGTCATCGGTTTTCCATGCCATCTGTAACTCTGCTTTCCCCTCTGCTCTTTCTCATGACAGCCGACCTTGGTTGAGAATGGCAACCAATAAATTCTGCGGTTCTGTCAGACTTTCAAACCCACAGTACTTAAATGAATTCTAAATTGCTTGACCACAGAATGGACAACAATCCATTAATGTGTGCATAGTCCTTCTGGAAACAATGCTTCATCTAATCAGCTTTTTAGCAGCTCCAGTAGCAACTCCAATGACAGCCATGATGATAGCCACTGTGTAATTGTCCTGGTTTGAGGTAAAACAGGACCAATTTTTGTTCAGTAACTTTTCTTTTTAGCTAGGCCTCTTCTAACTGCTGAAATTAACAGCATGTTGTGCAGAAAATTGTTCGCTCTCAGAGTGATAAG
>VFFE01007698.1:1744679-1791004 GCA_008921705.1 Burhinus oedicnemus
GAGTTTGATATGGTTTTGTATATATTTTATTATTTTTCTTTTTATTATTTTATTATCAATATTTCATTAAAGTAGTTTAGATCCTTCTAAACTCTTAAGTCTCTTTTTCTCTCTCTCTCTTGCCTCCCGAGCGGAGCAGGAGAGAGAGAGCATCTGTCGTTCCACCGGATTAGGCCAATTTGGCCCAAACCACGACAGTAATGAAAGAGCATTAACAGCATTTTACATTTATATTTTCTGCTGCACCAGAGAATTTTTTAATTTAATTTCGATTCTTATTACACAAGGTCTCATCAAAAGTAACAAACCTAAAAGGAAAGTGATCTCATTTAATTGTAGTGCTTGGTTACACTTCATTTTTAAAGGTTGCTTTCACTTTGTTTTATATAACTGGCATTTTTTTATGACAAATAGTAAGGGGGTTTCATTAAAATCCTACTCAGCAACTTGGTATGCCTCACTACCAGAAAGTGCAAACAATGAAGGAATTATGGGCTTCATTTATCTTTCCCTTTTTATCAGCCATGTGTTACGTTAAGAAACTCACTTATTCTGAGTGGTGTTGGCTCAACTTCTTTTGGAGCTGGCGTATGTTACATTGCAATGATTGATCATTGTGTTCTGCTGCAGTGCTATGACAGGGGGATGAATAGCAAATGAAAAAGCGTCTCTGGAAAAGGAAGGCCAAAATATGCCCAGATTAAGACTAATTACAATAGTGCTTATCACTGAAGACTCATGAAATATAGACCAAGACCATAATGACAAGCAGCCTGGTTGTTACAGATCGCACAGTGCTGTTATTAACAAAAAAGACATAAACCTCAACATCCATATAAAGTGGGTAAAATTATCTTCATTTTGTAGATAATTTAAGACACAGAGATTAAATAGCGCAAATAAGATGATGTAGCAAGTCAATGGCAGAGTCAGAAATACAATGCTGGGGTCCTTACTCTACACCCACTGCTCTTGTCACTGAGACACTGGCCAGAGATGGTAACCAGACTCTAATCTGATAGGAATTAAGACATCCCATAGCTTCTGCTTCCAAACAGGGTTTGGAGGATCTTGACATGTGCATTCCAGTGCAAGACATGGTTCATATCAATCCCTGCTCCTGCTCCACAGCTAATGCAGACGTCACGTCTGTCTTCTTTTCATTCTTCAGCTTGATAGTTATCTCTTTATATTTCAAAAGACAGAAAGCTCGTGGCTTTTTTCCACTGGAAGGACATTGCACAGTCAAAAAACAAAGACAGGATTTCTGCATGTTACTTATTGAGCAAAACTCTACTGTTAAACAATCTCACTCAATGTTCCTATCTTGTAAGGCAGAATTATGTAAAAAGGAGAATTAGTACTAGTGATCTACTAGTGGAATGGGAGAAGAACAGGCAGCAAATAGATTAAAAAGCCTACATGCAACTGTTCGTGAGAATTGAGATGTAAAAATATGAGCAATACTGGAAAACTGAACAGATGGGTTATTATCTTCATTGAAACAAAGCATTTCCTCGGGTGAATGGCTTTACTGGTTGATCAAGTTTGGCACTTTGCTCTCAACAATGGCCATTACTGAGTGATCAATTTATTTTAAAGAAGAAGACATAATACACATACCCATTGAGAAATGATCACTGGTATGTGATGATAGTTCATATTTTTGGACCAAGGAAGGCACACTCTTGAAATTTTTCAGGTGCATTTTGGTTTGAAAACATCACCCTCCAACCACAGCTAATTTTAAACCCAGTCATCAACAAACTCAGAACTTGATCTAAACAGATTTTGATGGAAACAAAGCATCAAAATCTAAGCAGAGCCGACACAGGGAAAATCACGGCAGGTGTCAGTCCTAAGCTACTAATCCTGAAGGAAGAAACTTACCCATTGTCCCCATGTATCTGCAGCATGCGTCTTCCAGGAGGGTCCTCTGAAAGAAAAATATTTCCTGTCAGCTTCAGTTTTCCCTCTTGCCAGCATAGATGAGAGACACACAAAGTCAGACTGTGGGAAATGGAGGCCAGGAAACAAAAAATTGTTTTGATAAGAAAATACAATACCAGAACAGGGGAACTCTTCTGCAGGTTATCTCACTCCCAGAAACAGGCTGATCGAGCTGGATGTATTTACCCTGAGATTTTTCAAGAGTTTGGACATGCATTGACTTTTTTCCATTGTTCATTTTGATTTCCAACCTGACCAAGGAGTAATTTCAATCGTTTTGTATTTCTTCACATTGCAGAAACCTTCAGTACCAATGTTTGAACCAATTTTATTCCCTTAATGATGTTTACACTGTATCAGCATCCCAGGGCCAAACCTATCATTTCCCACTGACTTATTAAGGGTGGAGGGGAGTGTGGGTAATGTTTCATCAAGACATCTTGTGTAACGTAACTTTTTTTCTATTTGTGTACACAGAAAGAGTCAGGTTGTGGAGCTGTTAAATTGGATTTTAAATGGTTTGACAGATGTTACATTTTAAATGGGATTAACCTCTCTCTTCAACCTCCAAAGTCTGAACAAATTATTAAATATATCCTACAATGATACCGACAACAAACAGTTAGAATCCACCAGGTGAAAACTTCAGTGCCATAGCCTTAAGCAATGCACAGCTAGGCAGGGAGCAGAGAAGAAAAATGGCATGGATAATTATGAAATATATTAATAGACTCAGCCAGGAACAGAATTACCATGCTCCATTAAGAAGATGCAAAGGCATGTGACAGCAAGCTGCGATGCACCAGGTGTAGTATGGGAAAATCAGAAGAGTGGTATTTCTTCAAGAGCAGAAGCCCCAGGGAAGAAATCATCCTCTTCTCCCATAAGCTCCTGTCAGACTCCCAGACAGTCTGCTAGGAAATTTATCTTTCCTACCTATCTAATTTTTCTCTCTTGCGACAGCAGAAGGAAACTCTGTGGAGGCAGCTTGTATTTAAGATTGATCAGAAAACAATACTTCTTTTCTGTCAAACAACCAAGGTTTTGAAAGGAGTATTCATTGCACATTGAGAGAAGCTGTGGATTTTCAATTATTTTAGATGGCGAGGGAGGGGGTGGGTATGTGTTTACGGTGTTCTTGATGTTTTAAACATTGCACTTCCCCAGAACTTCCAACTACTCATGCATTAGTTTAGTCACATGGCTTTGTGAGAACTTCAAGTTTTAGGCGTGTCCTAAGCACCAAGCTACTGGCTGCACTGACAAGGGTTGGTGGTTCATTGTTCTACTTTGTTCTCACCCAACTTCCATGTCAGAAATTTTCTTGAAGAGAATTTATGCAAAACTCATGTATTTCTATGAAGTAGTTCAGTTTCCTACTGAGTTCTCTAAAAAAAGACACTTTGATGAAAATGTCCTGCTTGGTCTTCTCATGGACCAAAAATGTCTTCATTTTCAATAGCCACAAAACAAATCTCTGCCCTCACCTACATCCATGTGTCTGTCGTAGCCATTTCCAGACAAATTAGGACAAAGCAGGGCAAAGGCTATCACTGCCTTGAAAATCCCACTCCATGCCTTCCTTCCTTTCTTCCTGCTGCTGCTAGAGACAAGTTATTTCAAGAGCTGTATTTGTTCACAGCAGGTTGAAAATCTCTTCTTAAAAACAACGAAACAGAATAACCTTTAAGGGAAATAAACCCAGAACATAACCTCTGCATCACTGCTGTTAGCATCCTCTGTTTTCTTTCTTTGAGCTTCTCAAGCTTTGTCCTCTCTTGCCTCCTTCTGCTTGAAAAAGGTGCTGCGCTTTTCACACCCTTACTCATTTAATCTTACCAGAAGGCGTCCATGTTTATCTCAGTTTTAAAAATGGCAGGCAAGCAGGAACAAAAAACATAAAGCCAGCATTTCTGAAATATCCAGGCAATACAACACAGGGCCTTTCATAGCTAGCTTCATTAGCAACAAGTTGTCCTCCTTCCCAGAAGGGCGTAGGGTAAGCTCTACAAACAAACGTCCACAGGCACAAAACCGCACGCACTTCCTGGCCTTGCAACTGGCTGTCTGTGAAGATCAAGAAATGTCTGAGCCCTGCAGACTTGACTGCCACCTCTACCAGGAGTGCCATTAGGTAGAAAGCAGAAAAGGAGGGAGGACCATATGTATCTGTGCAGAGATGCAAATTGCTGGAGAAGATACAGGGTTACGCTGGGTCCAACAGGTTGCAGGAATGGCAGGAGCCCCACAAGCATGGGTGCATTTGTCACAGCTACCTGCCTGCCTGCCATTGCCAAGGTTAAAATCTGCTCACAAAATGTTACATATCCATAAACAAGTTATTCTCCAGCAGCAGTGGCTATCGGCTTAAAGGACAGCCTTCATGGGTGGATGTAAATCAGGTGAGAGGCATCAGTATACTGTAACTGAAGATCTAGGTCTCTGCAAACTACATTTCCACTCAAGAATGTGTTTCATATCTTTTTCTAGCACTCAGAAATAAAAAAAACTTGTTACCAGTGAGATGTAGTTACTCCAGTAGCTCAGAGTGGTGGGAATTAAGACATGTCTATGATCTACAGTGAGACAGCTACACAGGTTTTGTACAAACAAGGCCATATCAATTATTAACTGATCAACAAAGGTAATAAAAATGAAAACAACTATTTCATACTGTTTCAGGAACTTCTCATCAGAAATTCATCTGATGGTGTTCATATTCCTGTTGGCAGGCTGCCACCTGATTGGTGTTATGCGGGGTATATTCATATGAGTGTCTGAAAAAAACCAAATTCTTGACTTCAAAATTCATTTAATTGCAAAACTGAATTTTGTTTCATGTTCAGGCTTTGCAGTAGTGTCTTCTGTGAAGAATGTAGCATGCTAGGCTTTAAAAATATCTACAGTTGATATAGTTAAGGATGAAAGAATATTTTCTGATTAAAAAAAAAGTTCGGGTCATCTAATTTAAAAAAAAAAAAAAAGAAGAAGAAACAGTATCATAATGTAGACAACTAACTATCCAATTTTAAGATTCAGTTCCAGTATGGGAATAAAAATTCCTAGTGAAAAGTCATAAGACATGTATGGGTAGACATTTGATTCTACAAAAGATTTAACAAACCCTAATAGTCAAATTCCTTTAAAGCAGCAGTCCCCTAGAAGAAATTTTGCAACAGGAAAAACGTCTTCATTTGTAAAATAAATTGTTCATTGTGAATTGTTTCTCCAGATGAAATTTCAATTTTGAACAACTAATTTCATTCTTTCTCACTCTCCCATATTCTTTTCTTCTCCCTCTGCAAAGAAGAAAAAAGTTTTCTTCCTTTTCACACAGGAAAATATATAAAGTCAAGACTGTTTATTACTTGACATGTACCAATTTGAAAATAAAACAAGGAATGTATTTTTAAAACAATAAATTTCCAGTATGTTTACCCCTTGCATAAACAAACAGAGCTGGAGTTTGCAAAAAATATTAAAGTTAATTTAAATTGCAAATCTGACCTTATTAAAATGGGTTTTCAGAGAGCTATAAACAAACAGTGTGTGAGCTGGTAATGTAGCCAAAATAACAGAACACATTCTCAACTAGCATTATAATTAAAGTGAAAAAATATTGTTTTCACAGTTCTGAAAATCTCAGAAGGGGAGGAGGAGTGGGGATGATGTTTTAAGGAAATCTCAAGGTTGGGGGGAAAAAAGTGTTCCAGTTCAATGTCTCCTTTAAGAATTCTTGGGACATTTACTCTTTCAAACTCAAAATAAATTCTGATGAACAGCTTGAAAATGTTATTAAGCACTTACTAATTTAATGTGTTTTGAATACTTTTCTCCTACAGCTACTACATTGCCTCTTAATGTTTGAAGCCCAACCATTAAGATTTACAGCGTTTTCTGTGAGAATAAAAATGGAGCAATTAAGACTGTGCTTGTATATTCAATGGATGTGGAAAGCTAATAAATTTAAGAATTAAAAGCCAACAGATAAGCTGGGCTGGTTTCTTGGTTTATGGAAAATCTATACCTGAAGGTCTATTTAAACCAGTGTATTGTTAGCAAGCAAATTGTTTCCTTTTACTTAGAAAAATAATACAGGCTGCAGAAGATCAGGCAAATTAGATAGAGCAGAGGTGAAACTCAACAGGATACTTCTACCCCCCTCAAAGTCTTACATGGTTATGGCTCTTTGGTACAGCACACATAACTCTCAGTGAGTGTAAAGGAATACCAGCTCTCTGTTTGTAGGTGTTCTCTGATCAAAAACATATTTTTACTCATGCCCACGTTGGAACAGTTTGCTTGTACATTTATTTGATTGAAGTTGCTTTAAAATAAATTTATTGCCTTTAGTTTATAATGTAATTAAGTTATTTGTTTAACTGTATTGTCAAGAGTTCATTCTCATTTGGACTCAGTGCATCCAAACAGAAAATGGCCAAGAACTATTCTACTGATAGAGGAGGAAACCAAATACTAAAATGGACAGTGATCCTGTAAGGCTCCTTTAGGCAGGGTTGCAAAGAAGTAAAGCATCTCTTTTTTTGAGTATCTATGTGGGCATTGTTAGTATTTTGTAAGGCTGGATTTGATTGTCAGCTGCTTTCCCATTTAATCGGAGCATGCAGGGAGGGAACAGCAGTGTATAGTCAAGGGGCTGTTTCTCCCGGCTTCACAAGCACAAAACCTCCTAAAACTCTCCAACAAGCAAAGACACACATTTCTTCCGTATCTAGAGCTGTGCCTGAAAAGAACCACCTAGCCTCTGAGGAAAACATCTTCAGTCCTTCTCACTGTAGCAAAAGCAGCACAGCAATTCTTTGGAGGGCCTTCTTGCATGTCAAGGTGGTGTCTACTGCAAGTACGTCCAGCTACTCATGCCCATCTCTGGGCTTTGAGGCAGTTTCTGGATCTCCAGGGAGGAGGACTCATACAAGACTTCTCCCTTTCACTGCCTCTGCTCAGGATGAAAATGGCAGAATCCCCTCTGTTTGCAGCAGATTGGCGCTTTCCACATCAGCATGAACTAAGTGCAAATGCAAAACAGGAAACGGTGAAACAGAGAAAGAAAACCAAACTATTATAAATCTTGAAAAAAGTTATCAGGCCTGGCGCATATTCTGGATCAGGTTTGGGGCAGGCCTCTCTGTTTGCAAAGGTATTCCCGAAATTACTTTATGTGCTGCAGGAGTCTGAATAACTGTAACAAAAGTTGTTTGTGTGGATCATTCTTTTTACTGGGTACTTATTTTGGGGTAAAAACATCCCAGCTTCAGTCAGCAGCTCTACTTGCCACTGAACTAAAAAATGAGCCATTTCCCTCCAAAACAAAGAGGCAGGATAGAGCGGGAAGCTAGAAGCTATAGGGTTGCAAAGATATTATTTTGTGTAACTAACTAAGGTATTTCTTTTCCTAGGATCCTTCTGGTTTAAGCTTCAAATCTGCCATCGGCCACGTTCAAAACCTCGAAACCTGGGTTTATATATGATTATATGGATATGATGAATGCGTATTTGCTTTCTCTACTTCCCGTATACAGAACTTGGATCTACTTCAACTGAGACTGGAGCCTGACCTCTCCACATGAGGCTCCAGTTAAATCGCGTGCTGCAGAGCGCAGGCCTGTTATCAACACTAACCTGCAGGTCCTCTGGTCTGCTTTTCAGGCCCCTTCATCTACTCTGTCTTCTACCTCACCCATAACTGTGCTATGAAGTGTTGGCCTAAAGACTGTGGGCTATCAAGCTGCACCAAGCTTTTGGTTACTTGTGGAGTAAAAACAACAGGGATCATAGTTTGGCGAGATGCATCATCTGTATAACATTATAAAAAGATCAAACAAAGTTACTGAGTGCTAACAGTGAATTCAAAAATTTGAGTACCTACCACGTGACAAAGGAGCTACGACTCCTGCCAAACTCCTTATGCTATAAAGTCTGCCTGCATATTTCTCCCCGTCTGGAAAAGAGTCTTCAGTTCCTGTTGGCATCTGAACAAATACAGCCTCCTTTTTAGATCAGGGATACAGCAAAAGAAATGGTAATTTAGAACAGACACCCCCCTCCCCCAACTCTTTGGCTGAGAAAGGAGAGAGCAGCAGATGCACACCAGTGCCAGACATGCAGGAATGTGAGCCGTGTGGGGATAGATCCAGGGACTGGGATGGAGAGGAAATGTAATGGGAGCCAAAGCCTCAGCCAAAGAAGCAATACCTGGCATCGGTATTACTATGAGGGAAATGCAGCATAAGAGAGTATTTTCCATACTATAGCAGATGGAATGATTGTTATGGAAGATACTGTATTTTAGGGGATGACATTACTAGGAGAAGCCATTATACATCTTTAGCTCCCTTTCCTTCAAAACTTTTTTTCTGCCACGTGTTACCGGATGAATGTGAAGTAGCCCAAGCAGGAGCATTAAATACATACCCAATATTAATTCCACCTAGCGATTACTAGAGAGAAGAGAAAAAAAAAAAGGTTCAAAATTAGGACTGCAGGTATGGCAGATGTGACTACATGAATCAACATATACTCTTCACTCTGTCACACCAAGAAGGTTCTCAGAGAGTTAAACTGATACCAGTTTTATCCAGATAGCTCTGATTACAAGCCTTGGAAGCTGTACGAAGTAGAGAAGTGCCTTAGTGACAGCAATATTCAGCTTTTGCATTCATAACACACACTCAAAGTGATGAGGTCTGAAGGGAAAGACCACCTTATTAGTGCAAACATCTGAATTCTAGTTCAGCTTCCCGACAAAGTTGATCTCACTCTAGGCCAGGGAATTTTTCACACGGGAAAAAGTGAAGATCGACATTCCTGGGCTTGTAACTTCCATTGATTGTTTCCATTTGTCAGTGTGAAAAATCAGTCAAACAGCAACAAAAGATTTCCTTTTCATGGTTTTCCTGCAGCTGAAAAATTACTCCTCCTTCCAAGCAGGATGTCCAACAGATTCAAAAACAGTATAAAGTTTCCCTTGGTCACAGATAACATTTGTATTACTAACTATCAGAGCAGATAACCCAACTGTTTTCTGACTCGTTACAGACCATGGAACAGTGGTACCAACGTCATGATTTGGGTCAGGCAAGTTAGGCCATATGATGGTTATCAGTGAGGTCATGAAGAAGGAAAGAGAAAGATGCTGAAGTCAGGCTCTCAGAGCTAAGAGACTTCTGAATGATGATTTCATTTGCCAGGCTCATATTTGACCCTCTCCTGTACCAGTCTCTTGCCTGATTCCCAGCTCCAAGGTCTTTCCCTAGCTCTTCTGCTGGGCTCCCTGCCCAATCTACACCAGATTTTTGCCCCACCTGCATTTAGATCAGAGGGCTGCCCCACAGCACCGCTGTCTGGAGAGTCACAGGGAGTTCACAGGTGAAATCATGCTGCATAGCTCTGGCTGGAGCATGTTTTATGAGAATAGCAAATAGGTGACTAATCAGTCACTTGAAAGAAATACAAGGCAATGGAGAATGCTCAGAGAAATGCAGAATTGTAGCTTAAAACCATGACTACTTGTGCCCTGGGCATGGAAAATGAGTTATTGCCTTCCTCTTTGCAGCAGTCTTTTATATATATTCGAAGATCAAACAGCCACACATTCTTTTTTTTCCTCACAACCCATGTTTCTCTAGGCTGTTGGTTATTCCCATTGCTCTCCTCTTCGATCACATCCACATATTTCTTTGCAAACATAAAATTTACACTAATGATAGTCAGTAGATGGGATGACCAAACCCTCCAAACTGAAGAAAGAGAACAGCTCTCAAAAAAGACTATTGGCTACTTGGACTTCAAGTTTTAAGGGAGGGAATTGTTTCTACCATCAATAGGTATAACAATATGTAACAAACCTCTCTGGACTTGTTTCTAGAACTATTTTATAAAATGATTAATCTGAAGCAGAGAGATGTGACAACTTTAGAATAGAATAGAATAGAATAGAATAGAATAGAATAGAATAGAATAGAATAGAATAGAATAGAATAGAATAGAATAGAATAGAATAGAATAGAATAGAATGGAATGGAATGGAATGGAATGGAATGTTTCGGTTGGAAGAGACCTACAACAGTCATCTAGCCCTGACCACTTCAGGGCTGACCAAAAGTTAAAGCAAATTATCAAGGACATCGTCCAAATGCTTCTTAAACACTGACAGGTGTGGGGCATTGACCACCTGAATTACGGGATCAACAGTACCCATAGTTTAGATGGATGATACAAGATCTGTCTGCAAGAAAAAACGACCCCCTAAAACGCATGATATCTGCACAGCCCAGTGTGTGGGCTCATGGCTCTGGAAATAAGAGAGCCCGTTGTCTCAACCCAAAGTGGCACAAGCCTGACATACCGATGTCCCTGAAGATACATTTAAATCCTGCTTTCAATTTAAAAGGCTGTTACCATCTCCTCTTTTCAAAACCTTTCCCCAGAAGGCACTGACTGGCTCAGAGGCAAGACGAGTGAAACCAGCTATATGGTTTGCCCTGCATACTAACAATGCTTCTGAGAGGAAAACACTGCAAGCACTGTCACTATCAAAACAGACATCTCTGGGCACCTCTGATGGCATGTGCTGTCTGTTCTACAAGCTTGTTTGCATTTGCAGAGATCCAGAGGAGTCAGGGAAAGGCTATGTTTCCTACCTAGTGCTTCCCTCCCCTACTTAGATTTAATAATAATAGTAATTCACTATGAGCATGTACAAGCACACAGGTTAGAAAAGCTCTGCATGTTAATCCCTGCAGAGAAATTATTTTTTGGTTGATATTATGAACTGAATTTTATTCTTATTAAGTTACAAATCATCTACCAACATAATTCTTTCCTGCTCTCCCGCCTCCTCCATGCTGCCCCTACACCAGACTGACTGATAGCAGAAGAGAAGGGGAAGACCAAAATCAAACTTCCAAAATAAACTCAGAAAGTACATTGCATTGCTACAAAGCACATTTTGCAAAGAACACTGAAAGCAATTTCAAACACAGGCAAAAAAAAAAGAAATCCTAAATCATGGGACTGAAATGCAAATATCTATTGCCAGGAGATTATATATATGATATGCCAAAAATGAGCTGAAAAATTACATTCACAAGCAGCCACATGCAGCAGCTCTGACCATTTCTCTGTTACTGCATTAGATAGTGATCAGACCAGGAAAAGCATCAGGTGACGCATGAAGGAGGCATTGCAACACTTACATCTCTTTGTTTCTTACTTCATGGTGTTGTCTGAATTCAGTCAGTTATTATCCAAGCAAATAGAGGGCAACAGTTAAAGGCTAAAGGATAGAATTCAGCTAGTTTATAGCCCACAGAAGGTGAAAATACCAGCAGGAAGAAAACGCACCTTGACTATGAAACCGACTATCCATTTTTAATAGAACTAGAAATATATTGAAGGCGCAGTACACGTATGCTGTATAGCAGGTAATGTCACACAGGTTGTTATGGAAACACATTGTCATTTGGGTGGAAACTCTTACGAAATTGAAGGAACTGCTTGCAGAAAGAAACAACAGTTATATCCTTACATCTCAGGAGCTGAATCAAGTATTAACCCCCTAGGACAACCTTTTGACACCAAAGAAAGGACACTTACATGTAAAAGGGGGAGACGCACAGACCCATAATGAGGATTCTCCTTGTTTGAGTTCCTCAAGTACCAGGACGAGAAGTCCTGATACCCTGCGACTAGCAAACCAGAATGTGCAAGATGGTTTGGGGTACAAAAAGTGCTGGAAGACTGATGGAGATTGACTTAGACAAGTACTAAATATAAGGCAAGTAGAGTTACTGTTTGATTAATAAAGCAATAGCTCAGGCCCTGAAATAAAGCCAGGCTGCCACATGCTTATTTTGTGAAGAAAAACTGACTCAGATAATAGCCTCAGGTGTCTGGAGAGTTCAGTGAGGAGTAAGACGCTAGGACACATGGACCTGGAGGGCTACCTAGAAATGAACCTACAGAGTCAGCTCAGCTTTGATGGTCAGCAGGAGGGTGAGTAGGACATGATGTTTCTCTTCTCAAGGACTAGGCAAAAAAGATTAGTACTAAGCACTGTTTTATTAGAGGGAGAGCTAACAGGTGAGGGTTTGACATTTCTGAGTATAGAGCCAGGCAGAGAAGCTTCCTTTGGTAGAACCAGTGGGAATTTCAGGCAGCAAGAGCTAAACATCTCACAAGCCCATCAGGCAAATATTTGAAAGAATAATGACACAATAAATGTGGCATTTTATAGCCTCAGCTAATGAGCAGGCTGCAGCACCTACAGCTCTAAAATAATTGAAAAGCAGAGCATTACTTAACCTATTTCTCATCAGTGTAGATATTTCATCCTCGAGGCTCAGTTCAATCTCCTTCACTCACTTATTCCACCAGTGATCTGCCAAGAGTATTTCCCCCTTTGCTAGGCTGTTGAATTCTGCCTTCTGTAAAAAGCAGGACTATTAATTGGAATAACTCTCTCTAGGATTTGCTTCTGTTCTTTGTTTTGATGGGTAAACACCAGGTCTCACTGCCTTTTTCTTCCCTCTTCTGTGGTGATATTAAACATGTGCGCTGCTTTTACAAGACCTATCAAAAGTAAAAAATTATTTTAATGCAGGTTGTGCAATAGTCCTCTTTAGGATAAAAACAGATAAATAGGTAGAATAGGCAGGTTAAAAAAGAAGGCAAAAGAGCAAGGCATCAATCTGATGCAGTATAGTTGCTACAGCTTTATATGGACTGATTCTGAGCTGCTGTTCACCCCAAAACTCTTCCTCAAATCTGCTTGAGTTGTGGATGCTCAACCTATCCTTTTGTTTAATCCCACAAATAGCTCATGAATCAAATTTGGCCTAATTTTCCAAAGCACTCAAGATTTCCCTACGATTCTGATATCACAGAGCAGAACACCAACTGCTGGCTGCTCTGTTCATGTAAAATGGGGGTCAACAACACTCATGAAAAAATGTCCGGGAAGTCAAAATCCTGAAAATGAAGAACTCTTCATTAGAGAACCAGACCTTACCTCTTCAATTAGGACTGTTCTAGGACTGCTTGAGCCCTGTTCATCCGTTCCTTAGCCCTCCAAGGAAATTTCCAGCCAAACCAGAAAACCTGATCTTAACATTCCCAGCATTGACAGAGATGGAAAAGAAATGTAGAGAAGAACCCCACTGCCCTTCTTTTTTTCATGATAAAAACCTTTTGGGTTGTTTCTGCCCGCAGATAAAAGTATGAAAAAGAGGAGAAATCTGATTCTGCAGGTCACCCTTACAGTCCTGACACAAGAGTGTCAGTGACCCAGCCCAAACCATGACACCCTCTTACAAGATGGTTATTTGCTGACCTGCTTAGAGCAAGTTGAGCCTGCGTAGAACTGGTCCCAGTGACATGTTTACGGCTCTAAGCCCATTATAAAGGCTGAAAGGGTTTAGATGAAGCAAGAAAAGAATACAAGTTTTCTGGGATTTATGTCTACAGGGGGGCGGTGGTTTAAAGAATCCTGTGGTAAACAGAAGTCAACACTAATCCTCTTTTATTTCTTGTTTCTGTAGCAGGAGTGCAAGGCTCCACAGGCATGAGAAGTGCTTACTTGGGAGAGACAAGCTATGAGGCCGAGAGCCCTCGGCTCTATTTGTGCATCCCAGGCAGGGAGCTGGGGCACTCACGCAGGAGAGTCAAGGCGGTGACTAACAGATCTACTGCTCTGGGCTGGAAAGACCTAGTCCTCTTCTGCAGAAACCTTGCTTGCAGCTGCTATGGCAACAGGATAAGAAGGATGCAAAAGAGGACATTATTTTTTTTTAACTCTGTGCTGAGTCACCTGCTCTGCCATGAAGAGCAAGTGAGATCGTTTCATCCTGAAGTGGGTGCTTTGTTTCTGTAGTTCAGAACGAAGCATCACAAAGCAGTTAGTGCATATCACAGCTGTAATCCCAGTACTCTGTATGAAATAGGTCCTGCTCACTACACCCACCGCTGAAAGAGCCACACCACAGAGGGACAGCGATGCAGAAGACGGTGTACCAGTAATCAAGAACCAGTGCAGGTAGGCAGAGCACAGTGCACATTATGACAGGTTACAGGGCTCACAGCATTAGTGTTGCAAAGCCTGACACTGCCTAATTAAGTCCTACAAATAATCAGGCCTTATCTCATACCACATCTAAAAGGCACCATGCATCCTAACATCATTGTATACCTTTGGCCAGTGAGAGAAATCTTCAGCTCAGTGGCTTATGTCATCCTTGTGGCAAGCAGGTCGTGGGAGGTTATCGTCCCCCTCTACTCTGCCCTGGTGAGGCCACATCTGGAGTACTGTGTCCAGTTCTGGGCTCCCCAGTTCAAGAAGGACAGGGAACTGCTGGAGAAGGCACAACAGAGGACTACGAAGATGATTAGGGGGCTGGAACATCTTTATTATGAGGAAAGGCTGAGGAACTTGGGTCTTTTTAGTCTGGAGAAGAGATGACTCAGAGGAGATCTCATCAATGCTTATAAATAAAAGGGAGGGTGCTGGGAGGATGGCACCAGTCTTTTTGCAGTGGTGTCCAGTGGTAGGACAAGAGGTAACGGGCACAAACTTGAACATAGGAAGTTCCATCTGAACATGAGGAGGAACTTCTTTCCTTTGCGGGTGGCAGAGCACTGGAACAGGCTGCCCAGAGAGGTGGTGGAGTCCCTGACTCTGAAGACATTCAAAACCCACCTGGACACTGTCCTGTGCAACCTGCTCTAGGCGACCCTGCTCTGGCAGGGGGGTTGGACTAGATGATCTCCAGAGGTCCCTTCCAATGCCTGTGATTCTGTGATCCTGGGTTTCCGTTGAAGGTTTCCTGTCCAAGTTGGGGCCATCTTATGAAGACTGATGAGCTCAGGGTCCCCAGGTGGTGGTGCTCTGGGCATATGCTGAGATAATTAAAGACACTTGGTTCCACCTCAGCTGACTCCATCAGCAGTTGCAGGAGGAACTGTGCTTGTGCTGTACTATACAGGAAGAGCTTTACTATCACTGTCTGGGGGAAAATGACACTCCTGTAAATATACATTGTCATTTTAAGAGGGGGTTTTTGGTAATTAACATACTGGTCCAAAGAATCCAGCCACCTTCATTGAGCAAAGCACGCTCCAGACACCATATTGCCCCGAAGAACTGGTTCCTGCAAAAGCCAAGACAAAGCCTAGGAGCAGGAAATACAGCCACATCTGCAGAACTGAGGCAAAAGAGATTTACTAAGTGTCATGCAGGAAGTCTGTGGCCAAGACTAGCTGCCTTGAGACCTGTCAGTCTAACAGCTGAAACACAAGATGTTCCTCCCTTTGTAAGCCCAGCCCTGACAAACTTTCAGCTTTACTTTGAGCCTTTCGTTTCACTTCACTTTAACTGCTAAAAGTAATACTGATTACCCCAAGAGGAGGAGAATATTTCTTTGCCTCTCTGAGGTGCCATGGCAATTAACATGGGTATAACTTTTTAGGAAGCTACAGAAATGGAAGGCACTGTAGAAGTTCAAAGCAATATTATTATATGGCTCAGAAAATGATACAATATGCTGACAGAAATTACGCAGTATAGTGCTTAATAAACTTACAGCCAGCATAATAAAAATTCTGTCAGTAATAAACTCCTTTCCCAGTTGACTGCAGACCTGTGTTGCCAAAAATTATCACCCCCTTGTAGATCCTATAGAACTCCACCTTCATACTCAGTAAAATGGTACCCCAATGACGTTGGCAGCCATTTTATTTATTGTCTACAGTAATAAAAAATACAAATAATCGACCTTAGAATTTTTGGGCTTAGTCCTAAATTAATGCATTAAAAAATAGTAAGATTTTATACACACCTAGGTGAATGTGTTTGCATCCAAGTGAGTAAGCCGTCAAGCTGCGGACTTACCTGAATCTAATATCTTAGAGGTAACCTTTGTTCCCCTTTACAGTTCTCTTCCTTGCTGCCCCAGATGTTATTTATACTATTTCTTACGGCAGAACCATCTGGGCAATCTGTTCTTACGTCCCTGTCTGACCTGCAAAGCAACCAACACATGTGCAGAATCCTTAAAAATAATACAGAACAATAAAGCATTAGTAGATATTTTTTCATTTCTAGCATGATGTCAGCTTTTCCTATTATTTTAATAAGTAGCCACGAATTATGTATTTGTGCACATGAGTAATTGTGGAGAACATGCCACCACAAATGCCAATGGCCAGTAATGTCCATAGGACCATTTTGAAAGGTCTTTGATTTACTTCTTGTTAGGCATAAATGATCTGGTCATCGATTATCTGATCAAAACCAACATCTTGTCCACTCAGCTGTCAGCACTTTCCAAAAGGAGAACAACACAGTCAGAAAATAATTTGTAAATAACAAAGTGAAAGCTGTTCACATAAACAGATCAATGGACAAATGCATAGAGAAAACAGGGCCTATTGACAGATTAGTCATAAAGAGAAGTGATTAGAATTCATTAAATGAGTATTACCAGTTTACCAGCTTTAACTATCACACCACAACAGACACCAGATTTCAGAGGACATGCCTCAGTAGTCTGAGCACAACGTGTTTGAAGTATTTGAATACCCATGAACTACTGGTTTGAATTTACAACCTTTTGTTCCTTTATGGATGACAGGCCACATATCGTGATGTTTACTGAATGCAGATAAAACTTAGAAAGCAGTCTCCCCTGCCAGGATAATAACAATCACTTATTAGCTTTTCATTAAAGGAGGAGAATTAGCCAACAGTGTCCTTGGCCAATCTTCTCAAGTCCAGCACGAGCATGCTATGCATGACATATCTTTCTGTTCGTTGCAAAGCTGTGGACGGTGGCTTTTTATGTTATACATACCACATATTTCAGTTTCTGCACAGTCCCTTGCCTTGTCACACTGAACTGAAAATTTAGTGCAGAACATGAAAGCTACAGGTTCTGCCTTTCCATTTCATTTACCAGACTGGACTATAACTAACATCACTAATAGAGAAAGCGTTAGTTTGTCTTTCCCATGCAAATTGAAAGACAACTCATAAGCCAAATTCAGCTGAACTCTAAAATACAGCCCATGGTCTAAACAAGAGGCACACAGAAGTTGTGGGGATGGGGGCATGGGAGGAGGAGAGGGGAGGTCCTAGGACCCCCTGACACCAGGGTTATGTTCTCTAGCATCTACAAACGATTTCTGTTTTAAAGGCTGTTGAAGCTCTGTGACTTCCAGAGAGATCACGGCGGGGCATGACATTAGAGTGCTTGTCACATCCATGGGTGGGACATCCAGGTTTAAGAGAAAGCTGCTCTCTGCACCATTTGATTCAAGTGCAATGGGGTGGGGTAGATGGTGCTAATGCTACCTGTAAGTAGGCAAAGCTGAGTGACAGAGTATGCCTCGTCAAACAGCGTCAGTGGGGAGTGCAATTCATTACAGGGTACCAACTGTGCAGCTAGAAAGACGTTATCACCAATGCTACAGCCATAAATCTTTACCCAAATCCTGCTGAAGGGCTTAAGCATCATCCTGGTGAGATTCTTCTCTTTGCATATGTTATGAAAGAGCACTCACAACTTGGAACTGATTCAGAGAAAAGTATTGTGTGAAATACACAAAGTCTAAGACCAGCCTGGTTCATTCTTGCACTAGACATTTGCTTACGGATCCTTAAAAAAGCACCAAAAAAAAAAGGAGAGAGCTGAGCAAGTCATTTGGCAAAGGAACTTATGAAGAGGGAAGTGCTTTTTCAACACAATAATGTCTTGAGAACGATATTTATTGTACTGTGGGAAATGTCGAAATTCTTTTGATATATTTACAGTGCTGTTACCCTGTGTTATGTCTTCGAAGGATGTGATGACCAAATGCCACAAGGCCTTCTCAGAAACGTAGCACAGACATAATAAATACATAAATAATCCAACATTTCTTTGACATTTATTGACTTCCCAGAGGCTCATGGAATATGAAAGACAGGCCTCTGGAATTTTAAGCAGTGTTGCCTTGTGTAATTGAAAGGCAAGAAATGGAAGGACTTTGTGTACCCATAGTCTGAGATGCAAAGAGAATACAAGAAGCTGAAGGTGGGAGGAGAGGAAGTATGTTCTGAAGCCAGAGATAATACGGGTATGAATCTCTCACCCAGAGAGCCCATCAGTTAAATCTCATCTGTCTGAGTGAACAGACAGTTTGGTGTTTAAAATTCATATTCCATAAAGGAAACTAGAATTTAGGGTTGAGCACAGTTTAAGATGCCTTCTTATGTCACGATGCCTTTGCTGAGTTTCTCCCTCGTCCACTGTATTGGGATGTGGGTACTGCTAGAATCATTCAGTGCACAACCAGGAAAAAGAATTTTTCCCCCCTAATACTTTCCCCCCCCCATCAGACAGTGGTAAATGGGAAACAGATTTTGTCATTGTTCATGTATTTAGTCTTTCTACAAGATGCTTGAAAATGTAGTTTATGAAGATATTCAGTTTGGACAAGAAGGAACACACTGAGGAGGATTTCATGAAGCAAAACTAGCATTATTGGTGATAGCTGATCCAATGTTGTGAAGATCTCAAAATTTGTATTGCTTTCTTAAAATGCATTGTGGCTGTAAGCAACAAACTGAATTGCAAAACTATAAATGCAAATAGTTTATGTGTCTCTGTGTGTACATATCAGGAAGGAAGCAGAATGTAAAAACAATGGAATAGCTCAAACTCCAATTCAGCTATCATGCTCACAGAGCTTGATTTACTGTTTTTAATAGGGTGTCTTCTCTATGCTGGAGCTGTCTTAAGCATGATTAAATTACTAAAATTTGTTGCAAGCTAAGAACATACATATGTTTTTACAACGGCTCAGCTCAAATACCATAACTCATCTGACAGCAATTGTAAACCACCATAAGATGAGGCTGAGACTAGAGTGAACCCTCGTGTACCCACCCCCAAAAATAGCAAACAACTTCAACATAAGGGAAAAACAGACTGCCAGTTTAATTTCGAGGACTGAGTCGGAGAGAACGGGGGGCTGAATCTTTTTATTCCAAATTCAGACCCACCAACCTGGCTGCCAGGTTGTGTGTTGCTCTGAATTATGAACTCTTCTTTCCTCTATCTGAAAAATCCTGATTTGCTCTGAAATGGAAGTCAAACTTGAAGTCACTTGTTTTGGTGCTTTTGGCTGAATCCAAGAAAAGGAGACATGCCAGACGCACCAAGTGGATTCAAGAAAGGACCATACTGAAAAAGACTCTTCTTTTGAAGTTCTTATGCTCTTCAAACAACAAATCCAGGAAAGTTACTAGACCTATTATCTCACTTTTGCACATTTTTTGTGAACATAATGGATCTAGTGTGGCTTCTGAATCTGAATTCCCCTAGAGTTAAAATCCTGATCTGTAAGCAATCAATGGAAGCTCAAAGAAAGAGGTCACTGAAACTAGAATTTCACTGCAAATGATAAATTCCTTTTTCTTATAACCATGACAAAAAATGTCACTGCCTTGAAATCCTTTCCTGTCCCATTCCAACCCCAGGTGACAGGTACCCTGCATTATGCTCAAGAGGATGCTACAGCAATGAGATGGCTTTGAAAGTTGCTCATTGGTGGGTCTTTCTCTGCTCTTGCGGAAGTAATTTTGAAAACGTCACAAGGAACACATTGCTATCCCTTCGCTACCCCATCAGGTACTTGTTAAACACCATTTGTGAGAAGCCGATTCTGGTTTCCTCACCCTCTTCATTTTTTCCAGAGATCTGGCTGCCTTGACAGAAGCTAGGAAAAATCAGAACCATGTTGTCATGGCTCTCTCCAAGTGGAATTTTTCCCCAGAATTTTCCAAGATCAATTTTTTCCCATACCAAAGATATCTTTTGCCACAAGATGGAAATTCCATTTTTCCATGACAGTTATAAAAAGGTGAATAAAAAAAATATGAAAAAGAATCCTTATCATTGCATTCATCCAAATGAAGTTAAATATTTGGGTGTACTTTACACAACAGACAAATGCCTCTTAGGTTTTGGCCACAATTTTCTGCCTGAAGCAGGTCCCAGCACCCAGAACTCAGCTTAAACCTTTTTTGTGTGCATAGCAACTGAGCTTTCATTTTTCAGTTGTTGCATTGCCATCATCTAACTACAATCCAAGTTTTAGTATTCCAGTTCTCCAGGGTAAATTCCATTACATGATGCTGACTTCCTATAATGCAAGCTATTATTTCCAGGGGGGTGGGGGGGTGAGGATTCTTAAAAGGCAAGAACTGTAATTGTTGTATGTGTTGTCTGATTTATAGTCATACTTTTTCATTTGTGATAGCATTTTTATGAATAGATTTCAAGGCTGGAAAAATGGAATAATGTCACTGGCACACCATTTTACAGACAGGGAATCTCATATACAAGAAACTCACATCAGTGGGAAAAGACTCTACAAAATCTTGACTCCAGGAGCGGTGTCAAGACTGCGTAATTCTTCAGTAATTCACAAACAACCCAATTTCAGGTACACAAGGGTTTATTTTCTTCAGTATTAGAACTCTACCGATGGGTTGACAACACTTCTGTGTTTGGCCTATCACTCTACAGGAGTATTAGCGGTACTAAAAGCCAATAGCAGATTAAGATGGTGGCATTCTGTCCCCTTGGTCTGAAGGTGAAGTCCTACCTCCTAAACTTCCCTAATCATCTGAGTAGCCTTTGTGTCTTTTCACCAAGTGAGTTGTCAGGACAGACTGCACAAATGACATCTAACCAGAAACCTTCATGGATCTCATCTGCAGAAGGGCTAACTACCCACAGCTCCAGCTGACGGACACCAAGTTCCGTATCTTCACTTCCTCTGGGGAGTTAGGTCCATTCCCTCACTTAAAACATCTTATAACTAACAGATGGTTGCTCCTCAGCCAGCTATTCCCAGGTACCCTGCCTTACTCCGTGGTCTAGAGACTGGTGCGAGCCCTCTATTTGATGTGGCATTTTCCACATTACAGCTCTCGGGAGAAGACTCTGCTCTGCAGAGCGTTATGTATGGCTCTCTGAGGCATCGGCATGTAGCTCAGCTCTGTTACTAGAATTCCTTCTTATTAACTTTACTGCTCTGTGCTATGTATTACAGCACGAAGCAGCCCAAGCGCCCACCAGCGCTGCAGCTCTGGGGCCAAACAGGTGGTTTGTCATCACAGACGGGGAAGCCGGAAAGAGGAGCTCTTGCCAGCAACTGGCAAGTGCAGATTTACAACAGCGGCTCATCCAGGCTCTTCCTTCTCTCTCAGGAGCTAAAGGCTCTGTCTTAAGTAAATTTACTTCACTAAATAATCCACAAGGAACTTTTCAAGAGGACTCGAAACATTGCTAACAGGCTGCCAAGCTGCACCCCTGCGCTGACTGCACAAAACACAGTCGTCCTGGTCTTATCTTGCTGGCCAAGACAGTGTCATATAACTCACCTGCTCGAAAGATACTTGTAAATAACCACTGTCCTCTGTAGTCCATATGATATCTTGGGATATCCCTTCCGCTTTCCTTTATCTTCACTTATCCAAGCACATTTTTTGGTAAGCAATTTGCCTTCAACGTACTGTGGGTGAAAGGGAAAGCATATCAAGGTGCAATGGTCACATTTTGGTCCCTTAGCACCTGATGGAAAGGTTTCTTTCTCATTTTTGCACAAGAAGCTAAAGTTACAGCAAGGAAAGGCAAAATGAAAACCTGAGGTGTTCCTGAAGGTCACATTCTGTCATAGCAAACTACAGGGAAAAGAGCCATGACCCAGACAGCACAGAGCACATAAGGCCCTGTAAAGATAACCAACAACACTCAGAGGAATTTCATCAAGAAAATGGACCCAAAAAAAAAAAAATACAAAGACAGTATTAAGGTTATAAACCAATAAGCAAAATTTCTGTAGTCCTTCAAAGAAGATTTTCCCTCTCATTAGACAGAGGGGCACGACACTCCCACAGAAAACATTATCTTCCTCCTCCGCAGAAACTCATATCAAATGCTGGTCGTAAGAGCCACTTAAAACAAATAAGCACCAAGTTCCCTGCCTTGTGCCTTCTCCCCACCACACAAATGACGTATCCACCCTTCAGAGAAGCAATCCTCGTGGATGCCTTACATAAAAGCAGGACTAAAGAAGAACAGTCCGCACTTCAGTTTCACACGTCCTCTGAGTGTTGCTATAATCTCCTTCAAAATCAGAAACATTTCTCACTTTGCTTTCCAGGAGGCAAGGCATAGCGATACATTTTCACATCAGGATCTTGTATCTTTGTTTTAAATTCCACAAAGTCCTCGTCCCTACACACATCTGAGTAGGCCCTTTCTGGGGCAATGCAAAGGGCACAGAAAAAAAAGAAAGAAAAAACAACAAAACTGTGAACCCATAACTGAGGATTTCCTTGAGCAAGTTGTTACCAGAGAGGCTGAGCCGAGATGGCCCATGCTTATGCCCAGCGTTGAGCTGCCTGACATTGGCGGCTTGTGAAGGACAGGGAAGGACATCACCTCAGGAAGTCTGGGGCTCAATCCAGAGTGAAAGCAAATAGCTGGCTATTAACCTACGGCACATAAAGCTTTTGAAAACCTGGCATGAGGGAGTGAATTGCTTTCCCGGTAATCACTGCTCATTTACCTCTCCCATATTTCTGATTATGTTGCTCTGAGACACTTGATAATGGCCAAACCCATCCTCCCTTTCTGCTTTCACACTGTCGAACCCTTTGTTTTTATGAGTTTCTCAATCACCCCAAAGTCAGCCAGTTCCAGTTTCCAATGCGCTCTTTGTGTCCTCCCTTCACGGGTGTTTACAGGCCTGCTGCCTTCCTTGTCTCCAGACCTCTGAGCAAAGAACTGCCTTGTTTGAGGGTAAGCTGGATGACAATTCCTCTACCAGTGCAAACATGCTGCTTCTTTCTCACGAGATGTCACTGTCCCTTGCAGCTGCCCAAGCTATCGATTTGATGTTTTGAAATTAAAGCAGGAAATATGAGACCCACACCTCAGAAAACCTCCGAGTGACGGGAACTAACAATCTTGCCACTGTATGCTGTAAAAAGCTTCAATCGCCTTTCTCATTCGCTGTCACATCTGGTCTGGGGTTTCGTCCTGTGATCACGTCTGTGCACGCACACAGCTCTCCTGTTCAGTCTCGGTAGAGCAGGTATGGCCGCGTGCAGCAGTACACAAGGGCCTCCTCATAGAGAGACCTTCCCATATCAGGGCTGTGGTGTGTAAAGAGGCTTTTAGGATACAGGCAGCACAATTATCAGTGAAGAGCAAACATATTGTGCACTAAAAAATAATCATTGCACATCCTTTCATAGCTTGAACACACGAGTTAAAGATTACTGAGACTCACACAAAAGTTATGCCACTGGCAGCGATTGGACATTTGGGGCTTTTTCTTGTTTTAATGACTTTGATCCAGACAAACCACTGTAGGTAACAGATGCTTTACAAAGCATGCAGGTTTTTATAGGTTAATCTGCTTAAAGCAGATGCAAAATTATTAAAAGACGAATTAGCATTCCTTGTGAGGGAAGCCTTGGGTTTGTGCACAGAAGGCCGTCCATAGTCTCAGCCTTATCTTCCTTCTCAAGTAAAGCTGCCTTCATTCCTTGTTTCCATGGCTCGGGGAGGCTGGCCCCCAACCCAGCAAGGCAGCTGGTTTCTTCGTCATACTTCCACTGCCATCTAGTGCCTCCGGCGCAGACTGCACGGCCCTCCTCCTTACGAACTTGTCACAAAAGATAAAAAGTCCTAAGGTTCATGTCAAACTTCAATTTTTCATTCGGAAACCAATCTTTGTGATACCACTATAGATTTTTTTCTGAGTCCAGATCAGACTTGCTGTAATGAGGTTTTTTTTTTTGTGTGTAGCCTGAAGTATGAGCTACCGCCTCCTGACTGTCTGGGCTGAGTTCTGGTTTCAAATACCGTGTCAGTCACACTCAGTGAACTGGAATACATTGCTGTTTATCCGGTTTTGGTTAGGACCGAGAGACTTTTCACAGGGAATTAAGTCTCCGGAGGAAAAGTAGCAGCTATAGGTAAGCAATAATGTGAGCAGTGTTCATTAGCTTCAGGAGTACACCACTGAGAAAAGGTGACTGCAGATACAACAATGGGACTTGACCTTGTTTTCCTCTCATACCATTCTGCTCTTTCGCTAGGTATGACTTACATCATTTTTTTCAATGAAAAAAAAAGGAGAGAGACTGGAGACGAGCATTTCCGAGGGATTATTAGGGACTCAGGGTTTTTATAGATGCATTAACACAACTCCTCCTATCTTGTTAAGTCATGGTAAGTACGCAGGGACTGATACAACTCCAAGGAGACACTATCTAAACTTTACATCACTCGCCGATGCGTTACTATACCAAACAAGGCCATTTCCAACATAACCTACTCATCTTCATTCTACTGGTTCCGCTAGAAAGGCAGCTCCGTGAAGCACAGCACATGCCTTACCTTCTCCGGAATATTTCCTTGCAGGCAGTGGCAGCTGTTGGTGACGTGCCTGTGTTTCAGCTCACTGACTCGATCATTTTTGCCTGTATTTTCCCTACTGTGTGACTGTCGGACAGAGAAACCACAGGACACTAATGTACTACTGGTACACGGAATCAAGGGAGTCCTTTCCAAAACTGTGAGAAGACCCACACCCACAGCATGACTATCATTAGAGGCAGAGCATCATCGCTGTCCTGTGCACATGTCTTCTGACATGAAGAATAAAAAAGTCAGCACGTTCAGTGGCAGATGCAAACGGAAATAAAAAGTCACCGATCCCAGTCCCCCACCCTCACAACCGCAGAGGTGACAACTGCCGAGCAGAGGCACATCCCCAGTGGGCTGCGCTCAGAGCACTGTCGTTTTCCCACTTACGCTTTCAATAGGAGGTGGCAGCGAGCTTTTAATTAGTGCTTTTCCCTGCTAATGCTTTTAGTCTTTGTAGGAAGGAAGTTAAAGCAGCAGCTCTATTTCGGATCTATTAAGCAAGAGTGCTCAGTGCTCCTGTATCCCTGTGTTGCATCCATTTTCTAATGAGGAAACTGAGCCATGGATGGAACCCAGGACACCATGTTAGGAATAAATACCGTACTGTGATATCCAAGATTTCTTTAAATCTTCAAACTGCTCGTATCCATTCTGAGTTGCATAGGCACTTTGAACAACAGTTGCAGTTTTCTGTCCTTTGACTGGTGCACTCCAAATCTCCACCCACCACTCACTCAAAGCTCTGGTAAGTGTAGTGAACTTAAATGTTATAAAAAAAATCCAGGACTATCCAGGACTGCACACAGTGCTCCATAATCACTTAAAAACAGAACAGTACATTTTGAAAAGTCAATACAGCTTCATAGGTAAATTCATTGTATTCTGCTTTCAGAGCGATGATCCCAACAGAGATAAACCTAAATAGAGAGTCTCCAGATCATCAGAAACGTACAGCATGCAACACACACTTCTCTTTTATATACAGTAGAGGGTACTGGTAATATTTACATGGTACTGAGCTCCTTGCAGGATTAAAGAAGTGGGGTGTGGTCCACAATCTTTTGAAACAAGCAGGCATAGGGAGAAAAAAGACATTTCAGTTAGACAATGCAAGACTGAAAACTCACAGGGCAGAAAATAATCATCACCACACCTATCATCAGCACTTTACTGGAAGCTAGCAACTTTTTCAGAGAAACTGCCTTCTGAAATGACCTAGTATGGATAACTACCCCTAGCAGAGGTCTTCAAAGGCATCTGAGGATGCAGTATATGCTCATCAGGGAGGTTGCTAAACACAGAATTGCTGTAATCAGGTTTTGATGTAATAAAAGCAAGCCAGCACCCTTTCTGCATCAGGCCTCTTGGGGCGGGGCGGGGGAATGTAAACATTTTGATGGTAAAAGGAGAAATGATAAATAGAAACCTGGTCCAAAAGGAAAGAAAGAAAATCCTTCAGACTGTTAACACTCCAATGCCTGATTGTATAAGAAAAGTGATCAAAAACCTGCCTGTCTTCTAGGAGGTTGAGTTCGACAAAGAAGGTACAGAAGATTGGCATCTATCATTCCGAAGTCACCATGTAACACACATGAAAAACACCTTCAGTCCTTAATAGCACCATTGAGGATGTTACCCTGGTAGCCACCCTATACGGCACTGGGGAGCATGTGGGGTGATAAAGGTAGGGAAGAAAAAATAAAGGTAAGATGACTTGTGGTTTGGCAGCTAAAACACCAGAAGAAAGTTTAGTTGCCTACAGGGTCTTGCTGATGCCTCCTTGCAGAACCTGGCTTATATTAATTCTATTTATTACAAAAATCAGGTTCCAGTGAAAACTTATTCAGTTTCATTAACTGTAGACTATGTGGGAAAAAACCAGTGAAGTGACAATAACAATACTCAGATTCAGCACAAGAAAAAAACCTAATTAGCTGTAATTAATTGAACTGTACAAAAGATGAAGATTATTGCATTTTCACCTGGCTAAGTATTTAAGTGGAAAGGGTGAGAGACGTCTGTGAGTATTCAACATTTATAAAGTGGAAATAGGGAAGGAAAATGAAACCAAGGGATGTATAGAATATATTTACATTTGGGAAGGGTGGAATTTTTGTTGCAGGGATCTACTGGAACTACAATTAAGAAAAAAATTATTTACATCTTTCTCATTATGGCATTTGAAAGGAGTCTCCCACACGGGTTCAGCAACACTGTAACAGAAACTCCCATTGGCTTGGGAGGCTGGTGTTCACAGTCAATGTATCTGTGTGAAAGCATTCATCTCATCAAAGCGTTTTGTCTCCCAAGGTAGAATCACAGGTGTTTCATGAAGGGCTCGAGCCGCCCCACAAGTAAGTACTAGAGCTCAATAATTATTAGGCACATTCTGCAGTATCATCAACCTTGCTTTTGTCATAAACTGGGAAAAAAAGCTCAACTATCTCCCTCCACCCCTTACACAGATCATAAATGAAGGTAATGATGCTGTTCTTTTAAAAATCAGTAGCAGAATAGCCACCTGCAAAAGAGAAGTGGAAGCTCTCCTACCCTTTTGTCTCAGCACTGAACTAAGGCAGGCCCCAGAAACATAAAACAGGAATAAATTCTTATTTGGCAAGGAGATGGGCTGAATGATCAACAGGGTATTCTCAGCCTCCTCCTTCTGGTACAGACCTGCCCTGCTGTGTTGAGCGAATTTCCTATAATGCTGGCAAAACATTTTTTTAGGATAGAGTATCAGCTGAGCAGCGAGGGGAAAAAAAAAAAAAGCCGTTGAACCATTAAGCAGCAATCTTAGACTGAATAGGAAACAGGCAGCTTATGCCAGAGACATTGTGCATCCCAATGCAGCTTTATAGATCTCTGCACCGAGACATTAGTGTGCACCTCAACTCAGCACAAAACCTGTCTGATCTCTTGCCAGTGAACACTACTGTTTATTGCTCCCACTACAAAAACAATCATATCAGAAGGGAATATGGACATCCTTAATAGGATTTGCTGTTCATCATTTCAAATGACTTGGTTAACTCTGTATAATCAAGCTAAGAGGCTACAGAGCCGCTCCTGTGCAATCTCAGATCAGCAGATGTACGTGAAGCTTCCCCAAACCTTGGAAGGACGGTGGCAGTAACAGAGAAACATTTTCCTTTTTCTTACAGCTCTGCTGCTGTGCCAGCAGAGAAGAAACCTCCTGCAACCAGGAGCAGGACTGATTCACACATCACAGGCTTGCCTTTCAGCCACATAACCTGTTGTCATGTTTTCTAACCTTTTCTAATCCTAATGTTCTTGGAAAATGGCAGTGTCTATAATTAGCTAAACAACATTTGCTTTTTAGTAACAATGAAGTCTTGTATTCTCTATAGGCATTTTCATTAAATTAACGTTCATGGAAAACACCAAGGAAGATGACTGCATTTCATAGCAGGAGCTGAACAAAGGAAGTCAAGCTAAACCTGGACTGTTCTTTGGTTTTCCCCATATTATTTGGGTACACATGTGCAGAGGTTGATGTAGGTTTGTTTCTTTTTGTTGGTGGTGGTTTTGGCATTTTTTTTAAAAGTCATTTTGGTGTTATCTTCTCTGTCTTAAACCATCAAGGGTTCCCAGACCACTGCGGTGCAACATTAGCCTAGTGTACTAGGTTCTGGTTTCTCTTGCAAACCCTTGTAAGAGTTGACTTGTAAATTCCCCAAAACAAATGGTGAGAGACGAAAGGGAGGGGGAGGAGGCTGCTCTCTGAGCTTCACTGAGGAATGTCTCAAGCACTCGCAAGTACCTTGAAATGTAGCTATAGTCATGGGACAAATAATGTGGGTCTTATGCTCAAAGAACTGATAAGGTTAAAACCTGCTTACTCAGGTGGGAAACTCGCCTGGATCTGGAGGAGGGAGACAGGACAGCTCTGCTTTTCCTCAGCAAGGACAAGATAACAAGAATCTGTGTAGTTCTTTGTTTCTTTGGAGGGCTACTATGCTCAATGATGACCTTTGCCTTATTATCCATGAAATGCATATTAAAGTTGACACCCCTGCATATGCTAATGAAGATTATTGAGATCATGCTAAACATATATGACTATAGCACTCATCCCTCCACCCAAATCATGCTACATGTCACCTGGGGAGGTGAGAAACCTGAGACAGAACTGTCACCGTAATAGTGGGGTGGGTCGTACTGATACAGCGAACATAAAAGGGGAGAATAAGTGCCCCTGGGGGACAGGCTGACTTATACACTCTCTTTTTAGAACTATTTTTTTTCCCTAGGGAGATCTTACACAGAGGAACACTTCTACAAACCAGAGACACACACACACACCCCCCATTGGCTGGATCAACACTGGAACCAGGACTGGTGACCTCTTTATCTCTCTCTCTTTTTATCCCTCTGTTTCTCTTTCTCTTCTCTTTTAAAGTTGTTAAGTAAGTAATGCAAGACATACTTTACCACTCGCCATAATTCATTGTGTATCTGTTAAGTACCACTTGCCATAAGTCGTAGTGTGTCTGTTGTAAGTAACACAAGGCATACCTTACCACTTGCCATAATTTGTTGTATACCTAACCAATTATTGTGGACCTAGTAAAGATATATATTAATCACCGTGGGAATCTAATAAATGTTCATATATGGACCTTGAGAGTTGTCTCACCTTAGTCCACACTGGTAGGGATTTGCGAGTCTGAGTCATAGCCCCTCCCCCCGGCCTCTTCCGAGCAGGTCTGAGAGGGGGGTGACAGCCCTCCAGTTAGCACTGTACTGAACCATCCGCTACTACAGTTCTGCGTTTTGAAATGCATCCATGAGCACAGTAAAACCAAAATGACTGTTTTCCTAATCTAAGTGAAATTTTAACTCACGGTCAGGCACACTTGATACCAACAGAAAAGGCATTTAAAAACAAACAAACAAACAAAAACCAAAAAAACCAAAACCCAAAAAAAAGTCAATACTCTAACAAATACTTTTAGGTTACTTTTCGTCTCCAGTTTCCAGAGATATGCTGAGGTTTAGCCTGGGGTGTACAAAAGTAAAGGAAAGGTTGAACGCACTAGTTGCAAAGTTACTTGGAGCCCCCCGACAAAACTGATGTTTGGGTTCTGCATCTGTTTCTAACCTTATCCAGATCCAGTTCCCTGAGGGCAAAAATACTGTTTTATAGTTGTTTGTCTTAGCAACTATAAAAACCACACAGAAGTATCTTGGCACACAGTGAAAGTTTGGCAATACTGCAACACACATTTTCCTCTGCTCAGTTGTTGGTAGGTGTTTTGGTTTGTTTGGGGGTTTTTTTGTTTTGGTTTAGGGTTTGGGGTTGTTTGTTTGTTTTTTTAACCACAAGTTCTAGAAACAACACATTTATTGTTTCAGTGACACATGAGCGTAAATCAAAGGAACATATCTAATAGCAAGAGGAACTTGATCATGCTAACTTTTCATGCATTATCAATATGGACAGGATGATTACTAAAGTTTCAGCCACACACAAAAATCATTTAAACTTTACCTAAGATGTATTTGTTAAGAAAATGAATAATTGTTTGTATTTTATTTCTCTGTTTCAGCAAGCCCTGACATTAATTGGTACATGATATTTCTTGTCATCAGGTATCAAAGTATAATATGCTCAAAACCTTAAAATAGCTACCTGATGATTCCGTTACAAGCCTAGCAGTCTTTTAAAATTAGGGTTTGGTTGGGTTTTTTTTGTTTGGGGTTGGTTTTTTTTTGTTGTTGTTTTTTTTTCCAACCTTCCACCTGCACACTCCCAGCACGTGCTAGACTTGTACGAATGCAGTACTTACAAGGGGCTTTAAAAAAAAAACAAAAAACAACAACAAAAAAAAAACCCCACAAACCAAGCAACAATAAACCCCAAAACATCAAAGTGAGGATAATAAGGTCTCCAAGCACTGTGCCTCTTTGGCCATGCTGCTGAAATCAAAGATAGCAATAATTATGGTGGCTATTTTCGTAATATGCACACCCATCCAGAATATGGACTCTGGATACAAACCTGAGGTAAGCCAATGAAAAATTATTAACTGAAAACAACTAACATGCTGCTACCATGAAATAAAACCAATTCCATAAGGAAAGAGCAAACTACTACCACTCCAAATCAAATCCTGAACTGGAAATTTACTTTTGATACAGCAAGACCAGGAGGTGGCTGCAAAAGGAACCATCATCAGTAGCCTTAAGTAAGAGACTCCTGTAATTTTAAAGCAAAGGAGTCCTGGTGTTCTGCAGGAATTTGAAAATCCCAAGAACTGCTCATCATGCCTAACCTCAAAGCTGGGATGGCAGAGAAAGGACAGAATTGATTTTGACCCAGTGTTTGCGTAGGTGGTAGCACATACGTGGCTACTGGAAGATAGTATTTCCAGAGTAATTCATATCTACTGGCATCGTGACCTGGAAAATATGACTAGCTCTATGGAATTACTCTCCCCCTTTTCAAGTTTAGCCCTTAAGTTTAGGGGGGGGGAAAAAACAGCAAAAAAAAAGCACACATTTGAAGCTAGATTCAAAAGGATATTCAAAGTGAAGAAGTCTCATTTTGAACTTTAAAAGTACATCTGTACAGCACTGTCTGTTTCCATACCTAGAAAGAGACTTTCAGCTAAATCTCGTAAGACTTTAGTACTCAGCAGTTTTGCATGACTGGCCCCCAAACACAATTTAATTCCCTTAATTAAATGAAAAAGAAAAAACCCACACAGAAGTAAAATGTATATTGAGCACTGTAAAAAAAAAAAAATCATTTTATCAACAGCACAAGTCCTAATGCATATGGATTTTGAGATATTTGTTAATGTGGACTGTTTGGCTGTTCAGAGTGTCAGAAAAACTCTTCCAACCCAATTAAGCTAATGCCAAGCACATTTATCAGGAATCACAATGGACAAACCGTCTGCTTTCTTACTGGAGAAAACCAGGACCCATTTACAGAAGCCCTCTGCACAAATAAAGGGGTTTTAAATGTTTTATTTGTCTTTTTGGAATGATTAGTATTTATAATCAACAACATAAATCCACCCCTCAGTGAAAGACCTGACTGCTTGTTATTGCCAAACATATTACAGCCTGCTGAAGGGTGAAGAATTACAGACATTTAAAGATGAATAACATTATATCACTATTAAATCACTTACTCTGTTCATAACAGTTTAATCCTCTAACATTATAAATTAAGATTAGAAAAAAATCAACACTTCCAGTGATAAAATACATTGTGTTTAGTACACAGCATAACAGTACAGTTTATTACACTAGTGCATTAAAAGGTAAAAAAACTGGACAGCTCTTTTGGATTAACTGCATCATTGCTGATCTCTCTCTTACACAAACACTGCTTGCAGCCACAGAAGCTACCAGGAAGTCTCCAAGAAGTATCCTACTAGGAAAATCCATCACAGCTAAAATAAGTTTATTCTGAGAACTACTTCTCCTATACTCATATTACTTGAATATGAGGACCTAAAATTAGATTCCTTCACATCTGGAGTTACCAGTGACATCCATTCTGAAATCAAGCAAGTAATGAACAGATTTGCATCCATACTTCAACCACCAAATGAAACTGAAGTGGAAAAATGGCTTTCATTTTTCACTCAGTTAAGTAAATAGTTACTTAATATCTGGAAGCCTTCTACAAGAGTTTTAAAGTTTAGTGGTTTGGACCATTTTTCAAGGTTACTAGCATGTATGAAACTTCCACATATGAATGATTCCTAACCAGTCAATAGCAGTATCAGTATAGTTGCTAAAAGATAAAACATTTTTACTTAT
Organism: Burhinus oedicnemus; assembly: GCA_008921705.1. Taxonomy (NCBI): domain Eukaryota; kingdom Metazoa; phylum Chordata; class Aves; order Charadriiformes; family Burhinidae; genus Burhinus; species Burhinus oedicnemus. Next base: position 1,776,938 of record VFFE01007698.1, read on the forward strand.
TAAAGATAGAATTTTGAGATCTCTTCTCCAAAAGCTGATTTGGAAGATAACCTTTACAAAAATTTTCCAGTAATGATTCGTATTACATTAACTCTGTATTAGATGGCAACTTTGAAGACTGAAGTTAACACTTACTGGAATCAGCCTTCAAAATAAAGTGGATCAGAATAATAATCTGTATATATCAAAGTATACTGCAAATCTGTTTCTCAAAGATAAAATATTGCCTGCTACAGATAGCCTCATACAGCTATTAGTGCCCTATCAAGACTGTGGAACTACTTGCTTGTCAATTAGGACATGAATGTGAAAAGTAGATGGACACAGGAGACATGTTTTGTTATGGCAATAGACATTGTCTTCAAACTGACTAATAGCAAACAAGAAAAATTCAGAAGCCAACTAAATTTGGAATGTGTGTGATGAAAATCCTATTTGGTGTTGCATTGTATTCCCAATGAAATTTTTTTAATGTAGCACAATAACTTGGAAAAAAACCCAAATAATGAAGCAACAGCAAAATAATCCCTCCTTTCCCAAGGATCTGAAATTCCCTCTGAACTTTACTTTGTGATGCCTAGGAAAAGTTTGAGAATAGATGCTATTTTGTCAATACCACTGCCTGGCACACTAAGCAATTCTGTCTGTGTCCACCTGCTGTCACTGACCTTATGAATAGATTGCAAGCTCTTAAAGGCAAAGACTATTTTTTTTAATTTTCTTTTATACCAGGATGTGATAGTATCCATATCTCCTCTGTGCTACAGTAATACAACAAGCTAAACAAAATCGTTATGCTTTAATTATTTTCTTCTCTAAGCTTTAGATCCATCAGAAGTGAGAGATGATTGCCCAGGTTTCTGGGAACAAAAGGCCAGTTTTTCCACACGTGAGCCAAAACAAAAGTAAGCACTCTGCTTGCCAACATCCATGATGCAAAGTTTTTATTCTTTGCACCATGCAAAAAAAAAAAAAAACCAAACTCACAAGGCTACCATTAACGAACTGTAATTTATAGTATCTCTTCATCCATTTCAACCCTTTCATTGGAAAGAGGAGGTAGTTTAGAAGTAAGGCACATCCTGCACTGCCTGATCAGCCATGAGGCACATTTCCATTCCACTGAAAATATGATCTATTTTAAGGCTTGCAATAAAAGTTGGAAGAAGTAATCAAATGCACTTGGAGTGCTGTAATGTCTAGCCTCAGACTGTAGCAGAACAACAGACAAAAACCTTTTTATTTTATTTTTTTTACTATAGAAAAACTAAGTACTTCATCCAGATGAAATTTGAGAGTGACAGACGTACAAAAGTGTGGGACCACTGGCTCATAAGGCTTACTGGCATTTAATTCTTTCATTCAGAGTGAAAGGAAGGGACACAATCAAGTAAGTGTTAGAAGTTCAGCATGAGATGCTTCTGTTAACTTCTAAAGTTATCTTAAAAGTGAGCTGGGACATTAAGATGTTGTTATTAAAAGAGATTTAAATCCATGATTTTGTTTTCATCGTTACCTTGAACTAAAATTTACCCCCAAAAATCAAAGGGCAAAAATCCCATAGCAACCAGCAGATAAAGTTACAGTCATGTTGACACCTATTCAAGTAAACATTTAACAAATAATAAGGACAGAAATCAGATTCCTCGCCAACAGATCAATCTCAACATAGCATTAAGTTGTCCTAAAAGTTTGGACTGGCTCTTATTCAAAGTAATATGAGAACTGGGTTCTCCAAATGCAAAAGCCATCTCAGCTAGCTTCAACATGAAAGTTGTCAAACTGTGCAAACTCAAATGAGCGAGTTCCAATGGCAGCCCAGCCATTACTTGGTTTAGAAATGGTGACATTCTCCCAGAGTGGATAACCATTTAACAGTCCCGAGGCAGAAGTGCCCTGTCAAAAAAAGGAAAAAGTTAGCTTTGTAAAACCCAGTGATTAAGTGTGTTGACACTGAGCCTACTCACATGGGAAACAAGACAAAGCAGAAAGATGTCAAGTCAAATTTCAAATACATTTCACACATTTTCCACACAGAGGCACTTCTAAATATTGCATAGAATCCTCCAGTGCCTATCAGCTCTGTGAAACAGATCTAATGCCTTTACAGTGAATATATAAAGGGCTCATCTTCCCCTAATTCACAGCTTTGCAAACTCAGTGTAGAATCTGAAAGGTAAACTGGTTTTCCTCTTCCACTTGTGTCAGGCTCCCTCAAACAGCCCAACTGTCTTAAGGGATATGATACACCTGGCAGTTATTCTGCAGAATCAGGTAAAAGTCAAAAGGAAAGAGAAATGTATTTCAGACATTAAGCTGAGAGGAAGAGGGGACAGCAGAACTTTTAACTATCACATTGCCCTTAAAATTAAAAACAGTTTCAGGAAAAGTTACAATTTATCTTGTCACTGTTCCACTAAACAGTATTTAGAAAAAAGTACTTCTGTTTACATGTATTTCTTCATCTGAAAGACAATTACAGACACAGGTAAAAGCAAAGAATGCCCTTCAAGAAGCAGTCAGCAGGAGAATTTTTTTAAAGAGTGGTCTGCACTTCTGTCATTACATCAAAGGCATATTTGGTACAAAATACTTTGACAGCACAGATGGACGTTTGTAGCATCATTGTTTTAAAATTATCACCACTATTTTGTATTTTGAATTATTTATGTTCACCTTCAGCACCCCATTCAGGTTAGCAAATGTCTTGGCCCATTTTACAGGTAAGTGTAGTATACAAAAGCCAAAACTAAACTACATCCATTCCAGAAAATACCTCCAGCATAAGCATCCCTTTGTCTCCCAGTGTGAAAGCACAAAAGACAAAAAACAGCTTCTAATACTCATGACATTTTAGGATGAAGGAATGACTCAGTGCATAATTTTAAAAGAGAGTTTACTTCAGTAGATCTCCCCAGCTAGGATTCAAGCTTCCTCACATTTCAGGCCACATTGCAGTTGCAAAGGTTAAATTAGGCAAATGGATTAGGCATTCAGCAGAGGAACTTAAAGCCTTTTAGTTACTTGCACTAGTGTGACACCCTGCTAAGTGCACAGGTATATTTAAAGTAGAGCTTGGGACTACTTTCCTCACCAAGTGACTATGGCCAAAAGCTGGGGGCGGGAAAGGAAAATCTGTGGACAGGCTTCTCATTAACTTTGGCCCATTTTTACAGCAACACTATGCCCATGCTTTTTCCGTATAAGAAAGAAGGATGGCAGCTCATTCAAGTTCTCCAGTCCTTAACTAGCTCCACATACAAGGCCTAGGCATGCAAAGGGAATTGGCGGGAGCCAGGTTTGTAGAACAGGCTAGTTTAGCAGTTTACTGACAGTCTTCAGAACAGGAAGTCAAGTCATGATCTTTTCATTAAATTAAAAAGATTTGCCTCTCTAGCCCTTCTATCTCCAGCTTTCAACTCACCTTTCCAGTTATTTTCTATATCCTCTCCGGTTTCTCAAGATCTCTTTGAAAATACAGGCAGCACAACTTGGTATGGTATTTTAATATTGGTTTAAAATAATAGAGATTACATTTCTGTTTTAGATAGGGCAAACTAATGCAAGTAGACAGTCAATAGTATAGCACAGCTTTGTCAATACCATGTAGGGCTGGAAGTTTCATAACTGGTTTTCTACTTTTTTGCCTGTGTCCTTACCTGAATGTTGAGAGTAAGTGTGTGCCACACATTATCCCGGACACCAGAAAGTCCTTTCATTAATATTTCTTCTCCGGCTGCAAAACACGCTTAAGGTTACCAAAGTGTCACTTCACCCCTTCGCTGAGACTGATAGATAAATACCAAGGAAGCAAAAAGAAAATAATACCTATTTTTCAGAAGTGTTCAGGACTGGCATCTTACCAATTTCAATTGCAGCATGGAAGGCCTAACACACAAACCTGGACTCTGCATTATCAGTGCACTCTCCTGTTTTGCCAGGACTGTTTTTCCACTGAAATCTCCAACGATCTTGGTAATTTGGCCTGAGATAAGGCTTCCCCTCTATTGAGAGTATGGGTTCATGAAGTATGACACTAGCTATTGCTCTGCTTGTTTTATAGACCTGCTTGTTTATGTATTGGAACTTTTTTTAAATCAGAGGGTTTGAGTTGCCACATCATCACGTTGCTTAGTTATAGTCAAAATTTAACCTAGGCAAAAATTGGGTGTGACTGACACCTGGATGGAAGACCTGAAAAAAAATTAAGTGCTACATGTAGAATCTTCAATTATTCAGCAGACAGTTTTAGCTGCAAGTTAATTTAACATTCAGGCTCCCTTCTAGAAAACTATAAAGATCACTGAAAATAGCTGTACAGAAAAAAATAATCATATTGTGTAAAAAGTGTCTCAGTCTGAAATAATGAGATGGTTAATCAAAATCCTCTCATTTCATCTAGGAAAAATTATTTTTGACAGCCTGAGAAACTAATTGGGTAATGTTGTTATGTCTTATTAAAAGTAAATACTGGAGTTGAACCTAAACATGAGTATGTTTTACATACAGCTGGAACTTAAGTTGTTAGTGAGATAGTGCAAAGTTTCCCTAAGGAGCACCGGTATGTTAAGAGAAGCTAATGTAAAGCCTTCTTTATGCTACCCATCCATGGTAAGAAAGGAAAGGAAAAAAAACAAAAAAACCACATAAACCTATGAAAAAACAAAATGAGGAGAAATGAGAAACTACAGCTATCAAATACAAGACAAGACTATCTTTAAGGTCTAGTACAGTGAAAAACAGGTCATTATAGGCTGTCTTCATATTAGATATACTGTAGATATAGATGTTGCATTTTACTCATCAGAAACTATTGAAAATTTTAATTTATGATCATGAAGTGATAGGAAATGCATTTAAACAACAAAACCTACCACTATTTCAAAGCAAATTAAAAAGAACTTTTAGCTATTGATGAAGTATTATGACTTACACTCTTTCATGTGCCTGTCAAGTGCTCTATAGATGAACACATATGAATGCTAGCATCACAATTAAAATATGCTCTCACTCCACTGAGCTAGACTAACAGCAGAATGTGTAATTTGTGGAAACAGTAGGCCACTCATCATCACCTGAGCCAGAGTGTACATTGACAATGCAAAATAATTTACATTTGCTAGTGTAACATAGGTTTTGTCAGCAGGGGTGGGGGGAACAGAAAGCCGAGACTGACAAGTGGACCAGCCTTCAGATGCTCTCTTCACATACAAAATGCAGCCATCATTAGAGCACAATGGGTTAAATTCATAGTGAAAATTGAATTACAAAATCTGAATGTTAGTCATTTTTATCAAGGCTATCAAAATGACATGTCCGTATGTCAGTATCCACTTTAGCAAAGAGCTGCTCACCTAGGTCACCAGTGACTCTGTACGTGCCATCTGCAAAAACCCAGAAGAAAACTCCTTTGGTACGTCGAACATATATCCCACCATTGTCCACTCTTCCTGCGATAAACACACCCCCATCACGTTGTTTTTCTATGTAGATGTCACAAGTGACTGTTATGTTTACCCTGTAAGAGAAGTTTAGTGTTTTAACAAGTAATGAATCTATTTTTCTGAGCAGGCAGTAGGGAGAAGAGTACTCCCTATTTAGTACAGTAACCTTTTTAAGACTTAGCAACCCTAATTGTGACCTGCCGGTGCGAGATGCACAGGACTTGTATAGACTAGTTGCTTCCCCTGTTAATCCATAGATTTTCTTAGGAAGAGCAATTCTTCTCAGAAACCACCAACAAAATGAAGTGTATTGTCAGCAACTGTCAATTCATTATTTAAAAAACAAACAAACAAAAACCAAGAAAAAAGCACACAGAAGGTTTGCATCTCCACAGAAAAACTCTCAGGTCTGCAAAATGAAAAGCTGCATTTAGATAACTAAATCAAATCCAAGATTCAAGGTCATAGTACCACATGTGCTAAAATTTGATCTTCATTTCTCTAGGATTTTTAATACAGGTTAAGTCTTAAGTAATCCAGACCTCTTGCCCGAAAGCCAAAACAAACTTTTTTAAACAAAATGTTTAAATAGGTTGAAATTATTTGATTTTCCTGAGGTGACACTTCAGCTCAACAGTAAAGCACCAGTTATACATATGACAGCTGTAAAGGAGAATAACGTGAAGGAATACCAGAACAATCAAATGGCACCTAAAAAATTTATACAACTTCCCCCACCCCTAAGTTGCCTCTTAACAACAAAAATTAAAGGCATTCTTTACCTCTATTAATGTACATTCAAATTAGAAATCTACACCTCATGTCTGAAAGGACTTGCAATATGGGTAAAGCCACAAGGTCACATATTTAGAAAGCTTCTAATTATCTATAATTATTTATGGAATGTGAGAAGACTATGACATCAGCTCAGCTGATAGTGAAATCATATTTATTTTAGCAACTCTTCTCCCCACCTCTCACATAACAGTAAGAACGACCTCAGATTTAATTCTAATGTAATGCTATTAGAAGTATCAGATTCTTGGATACATACTCATTACACAAACAAGATTTCTTTCTTGCCCTCCTATGTACTAAACAAGAGATCCCCACATCTTGTTTAAGCCATTATAAAGACTGGAAGCAATGTAGAATGAGTTAAATCGTAGTATTTTCAGGATACAGCTAGGTTCAATAAAACCATCAGAGCAAAACATCAACAAATTCAGGAGTAGAAACAAAAACCTTTCATGAGCACAAGATTAAAATTCAAACTAAAAACAACTAAATAATCCTGAAATTTAATCATAATAAAATTGCCATTGATGACTGCAGTCAAATATCATTCCACAGAGAAATTCAGTGCAAGACTGGTTCAGTATTTCAACAGCATGCACTAATGGTTGAAAGCATCTACCTAGGCCAAGATGAGCCTTAAACTGAGGACAAAGCAAACAAAACAGAGGGCTTGAAATTGAAGACTATCATTATGAAAAGTTACAGATCAGTAAAACTTAAATAATCAACTGAATATTCAGGAAGCAAGCTTTGTTCTGAAAACAAGATGAAAATTGAGAAAGAAATAGAATGAAAATTAAATAATAGGAAGGTTTTAGGAATCTCACTACAGTAATTTACCAATACCTCCTGCGTAGCTGTTATAGGGATCACTGAATATGATCTACTCAATGAGGGAAAGTTGATTCTAGGGGGAATACAAGACTTTGCTTAACAGAGGACTGCCGAAGAAAACATGAGGTAACTGAAGAACAGCCTCCAGCTACAAGATGGTGTTATTCTTCCAGGCTTCTTAGCAAAGGGATTCAATCACTTGTCCAGGCCAGAAATTAGAAGCTTGAAGCATGTTCTGAAAAAGCATTTGGGGTATCAACGATCCAGTCAAAGTGGAAAAAAACCTGACAGAATGGCCATTTTAAAGAACATATCAAAGAATTTAAGCTAGACTTCCAAATAGAAGAAAAAGTATTAAGCTTAAGTTTTATTACACCTTAACTATCACTAAACCAATTAGTTAACAGGCTCCTTCCCAAATGCTTTTTAATTTTAAACAAACATTATGCTAAAATATGCTGCTTGATTCCAAATTACCATCATTATAGCTCCTAGAAAGAATTGCAATCATAACCATATTCTTATCAAACCAGTAAATCTCAGTTACGTTTACCCAGAAATAAAACTGTTTTGAGTAGCAGTTGAATCAAATGCATGCAATTCTAGGAACTGCTCAGAAGATGGCAGTCTGCAACAAATATACTCAACTCCCAGACTCACTGATTTGAGATTGACGAAAATCACTAAAATCAAGCAAGACAACTCAAAACTACATAATTTAAACTGAATAATTTTTTTTGTTCCATTCAGAAGTGTATTGAAACTCAGTGAACACTTTGAATTAAGATTTTGACTCGGTATTTCTAGTATGCCAACCCAGATCCAGTATTCTGAAAAACTAGCTGGAACAAATATGCCCAAGAGGACATTAGGAAAAAAAAATAAATTCTAAGACAGCAGCAGTGGGCCAAGCTACCAAGAGATGTGGTGGACTCTCCATCCTTGGATGTTTTTAAGGCTCATTTAGACAAAGACACAGCTGATCTCTTAGAGTTGGCAAGAGCCCTGAGCAGGGCTCAATGACTTCTGGAAGTCCCTTTAAGTCATCATTTCTACATGTCTACTGAGCATCTGAATGCAAAAGTCCTCTGTCCAAGAGAAATGAGGCCTGAGACAGATTAACTGATCATAACTCAGACTATTAAGGAGGACATTTCCCCAGCTGTTACGAGAAAATAGTATTTACATACCACTGAAAATTTCCTATGAGACTGATGGTCTGGTCTGCATCAGAAGCCCAAGTGATGGGTCGCTGAACCACCACCTGGCGGAGTGTGAACACATGATCTCCTGGGTCAGAACCATTTATGAAGTATTCAAATACACCTGTCTGATCCGCAAAATTCGGGGCTTCACTGAAAGGTGGATTACCTGTTCAGAAAATAAAATACATACCAACACCAAAACATTATTTTTCTTCTGTGTACTCGTTTTCAGAAATTTCATCTGAAAATATCCTCCAGAATTTTGACTTACTCTATCAAAGCACAGTCTCCAAAGCTGAAGTCTGGGGAGTTGCAAGGCGATTTTAGTTTTGGTTTTGTTTTTAAGCAGACCCCAGTCTTTGCAAACACATGAACAAGGTAAATTACCTTCTCCCTTATCTTCCTTCCAAAAACTAGTTCAGTATAGTTATGAGCTATATCATTTGCATAAAGAATTTTAAAACTGTTAGTGACCACTCAGTTAAGACAGAATTAAATACATCTCATTGCAAGTGAAGTAAGTTGTTGGAGAAGCAGGTATAAATAAACAAAAATAAAGCAAACATTCCGACTACTTCATGTCACTTACATTAGAGGACTCAAATAACATCATTGTTATTGCCTTTCTACATTAAGACAATACCTGTGTGTGAATTAAGTTTTTGGATAAGAGAATTCTGACTTACGAATATTGAAATCATCTTTGTAATTTGAAGGAAAGGGATGAGGTGGTGGAGGCTCTGGGCAACCACATTTCTGCCCTGTCTTGAGTGTGGTTAAAGTGTAGACTTCATCCGTGTTTAGATCTAAAGAAAAACTTCCCTTCCACACCTGGAATTAAAGAAAGCTAAAAAGCTGCAAAAATCAAACAGCTAAATAACAAAATATTCAAGTTCCTGAATTAAAGGAGATCCTCTAAGGTCCTGATCTAAGGCAAAAATCTTGTGTTCTTGCCTCAGCATTTAATATCTCCGAGCTATTTTGAAAACCCCTTTCCCCCAAATTCTTTACTACCTCCAGGTAAGCTTGTATATAGCTAATAAAATTGTAGTCAAACGGAGCTAATAAAACATTCCCTAATTAGGCAGTTTAGGCATGAAAGTCCAGGGGTTCCAATAAAGGGGGAAGAAACAGACTGTAGTTAACTGATCAACTTACCTTTACAGGGTGGAGTTGCTGGAAAAGACTAGAGTTTCCAGATTCAAAACCAAGTCTAGAATGCCACACTTGAAGGGTTTCCACCATATACTACAATGAAACACAATATAAAATTAAAAAAAAAAAAAAACAACAAAACAAAAAAAACCACCAAAAAACCCACTTGAATATTCACCTTGAGAAATATCTGTCCTCTAAGGGTGTCTAATTTTTGTTACTTTAGAGCCATTGATCACATTACAGGTCACCACTCTATTCAGCTAGCCATTACATATGGCTTATCTTTTTATAGATTATACATCAATAAGGCATTGTCTTAACATGCAGTAATGCTGCTTATAAAGACAGAAAACATTGCAATCACACATGCAATCTTCAGCTTCTCTATTACCAACAATGGCATCCTTTCGATACAAACTCTCTGCCTAGGAGCAACCGGGCTGAAATAGTCTCCTGCTAATCTTCCTTTAATGAGACCTTTAGTTTACTAACTGGTTCTTTGATACTCATTTTTGAGCAAAGTACTTCACTTACAGATCTCCAAACTTCTGCAATACTATGGCACATCAACTATGTTAGTTACAGATTTTAATCATATCTAACTCCTACAATTTTTTTTTTTAGCTACCCAGATGAACAACAAAGCAAGAAACCTAGAGTTTGGTTTGGATAAGCTGTCTGACGCTTCCCCTGAAAGGTGCTGTATATAGGAAGTGACACTCAACCACATTTCCTAAGCAAACCAGTTTATTGCCAAAAGTACTGTCCAAACGGTCCCTTCCTAAATGAAAGGAAACTAAAGCCACCAAAAATCAAATTCCAAATAAGTAAACAGTTTCAGCTTCTGAGGAGCAATCATCCAAATCAACTAAGATTCACTCCAGTTTACACTGTGAAAGTATTGTTCACATTTCAGAGGGAAATTCAGTTTAGCAAGATTGAAAAAAAAACCCAAAAAAACAAAAAAACAAAACCACACACAACTGGGAGATTCTCATAATATATCTCTTCATAAGATGGAACAACATAACCTACAGTATACAATCAACTGCAGTTACTCCCCTGGAAAGGAGCTGGTAACAACTAGAAAGGTCACGGCTATGGTGGCTGGTCAAACTATGTCCACGTGTCAGAGCACCCAGCCTTGGAATAAGCCCTAAAGAAAAATCTAATTGTATTTCTGTTCTGGGGAACTTGTTCTACAACATACAGATCATTAGACTGGGAGGCAGTAACTACAAATTCAGTTATGACATTACATCTCATGGTAAAAGCAGAACTAGAATGCTTAAAACTTTGCCAGGTATGTAACAGCCTGTAGTATTAGAGGTAAAGAACTCCAATTTCTTGCTAAACTGTGATATTGTCTTGCATGTATTTGGTTATGGATAGCAATTCATTTTACAAGATTTATCAAATGTATTCAAGATCTACTTACAAATGACCCTTTGAGGTAGAAAGTTGCTCTCTGAGGTGTAACACTGAAATGAGGCAGTGGAGGCCTGATACATTGAGAGTGATTATGAGTCTGAAGAAAAAAATAAATGTAACAGAAGGAACATAAATTACTGGGATGCATCACATGGCAACGTTCACAAAAAACATATAGCATAAATTTAAGTTTAAAAAGCAACACAGGATCAATTTTCAACTATTTCGCTGTTATCTTAATAAGTGCAATTATACCAGCTTAATAATTTTATTTTGAATACTGCTTAAAAAAGCGTATGATTTAAATTCCTCCCAGAGTGTGTTATCAAATTAAAGCCAATTTGTGATACAAAGATGACTTATACATAGTTCTCCAGGAAGATTCAACTAGCTACTCAAAGTTTAGATAGAAAAAAGGACCACTAGCAGTCTCACTAACAAAGCTACAAGCATCAAAGAACATATCCACAGACACTGAGCTACATAAATCAAAACAGGTTCTTCATAACAAAACATTTCCTTTATCTTTTCCAGTTCATTGGAATTGTTGATGCACATACCATAGTTTCAATGATGATGGTAAGGTTTCCTAGGCCATCTGTCAGAGCTACAAAACTGCCACCTCCTTCTAAGTGTCCATCCACTTGCAAGTATGACCAGCCTGGCTGAGTAAATTGTGTTGTGTGTGCTGAGACAAAACAGAACAAAAATTACAGGAGAATAATTAAGTCTTAATAAAAAAATAATACCATTTGTAGTCTGAATTCAATTTCTCTCTCATACATTCTTACACAACAAAAACTTGATTTGGAGAAGCAAGTAATGGAACTTCCAAAACAAATTCTACCTATACAAGAAGAACAATTAAAGAATTATACTAAGGCAGACTTCAAAACATCAGCTCTGTGGCAGACCAAACAGTTAAGACAATAGCAATTATTTAGATAGGAAGAAAAAACTATTACACCACTATATAAGTCAATCACGTACATTCAATATGAATATTCATCCCAGGTTAGATTTTCCCAAATCTCTCTTTTTTTTTTTTAATAAAGTAAAGAGTTGAGTCAGAGAAAGCATAGATGGGCATCTCCATGAAGAACAACTAAATAAGTAAGGTTTTCAGCACGTAAGGGAGAATACCAAAGAAGAATATGACCTAGATCATGAAAATCCTGAGCAACATGGAAACAGTGGATTGAAAACTGGCTGGCAGATAGAGCGCAGAGGGTTGTGATTAGTGGCACAGAGTCTAGTTGGAGGTCTGTGACAAGTGGTGCTCCCCAGGGGGTCAGTCCTGGGTCCAGTCCCGTTCAACATATTCAACAATGACCTGGATGAAGGGGTAGACAGTACCATCAGCAAGTTTGCTGATGACACAAAACTGGGAGGGGTGGCTGACACACCACAAGGCTGTGCTGCCATTCAGCGTGACCTGGACAGGCAGAGAGAAACCTCATGAAGTTCAACAAGGGCAAATGTAAGGTACTGCATCTGGAGAGGAATAACCCCATGCACCAGTCCAGGTTAGGGGTTGACCTGCTGGAAAGCAGCTCTGTGGAAAGGGACCTGGGAGTCCGGGTGGACAACAGGGTGACCATGAGCCAGCAATGTGCCCTTGTGGCCAAGAAGCCAAATGTCATCCTGGGGTGCATCAAGAGGACTGTGGCAAGCAGGTCACAGGAGGTTATCCTCCCCCTCTACTCTGCCCTGGTGAGGCCACATCTGGAGTACTGTGTCCAGTTCTGGGCTCCCCAGTTCAAGGAGGACAGGGAACTGCTGGAGAGGGTACAGCAGAGGGCTACAAAAATGATTAGGGGGCTGGAACATCTTTCTTATGAGGAAAGGCTGAGGGACTTGGGTCTTTTTAGTCTGGAGAAGAGACGACTCAGAGGGGATCTCATCAATGCTTATAAATACTTCAAGAGAGGGTGCCAGGAGGATGGGACCAGTCTTTTAGTAGTGGTGCCCAGTGATAGAACAAGAGGTAATGGGCTCAAACTTGAACATTGGAAGTTCCATCTCAACATGAGGAGGAACTTCTTTCCTTTGAGGCTGGCAGAGCACTGGAACAGGCTGCCCAGAGAGGTGGTGGAGTCTCCGACTCTGGAGACATTCCAAACCTATCTGGACGTCGTCCTGTGCAACCTGCTCTAGGTGACCCTCCTGTGGCAGGGGGGTTGGACTAGATGATCTCCAGAAGTCCCTTCCAACCCCTGTGATTCTATGAACAGCTGCTCAGTTTTCTGAACTGTTCTTATGACAGTACGAGCATTCTTTTTTAATGTTTTTACATATACAGGTAACTAGCAAAAGAATAAAAATGAAAGCATTTGCCTTGTTACTCCTCCGTGTTACTCCTCCGTGGTTGCATATGCTACCTGCTCTACTAAAGTGTGGCAAAGAGAGTGAAATATAAGAGGACTACAGAGTAGTCAGTGAATCCATGTGTCCATAGACACTATGTGAACATACTCCCCTTTTCCCAAGCACAAGGAAATGCTGACTTACACAAGCCAAGAATCTCAAGCAGGACAAGAATACAGAAGTTCTTTGTTCCATTTTCTTAAATTGAGAGGTATCAAATGTCTACTTAAGGATTAAAAAACAAAAAAGATGGAAAGGAACTAGGAAAGTACACTAATGTTTATGGGCAGTTCAGATCAAAATACTTTAATAGTAACAGCTATAACATGCTTAAGTAGTTTATTCATTTCCACTGTATCTAATGGTCAAGTATTAACAGTTCCCTTGCTACTAGATCTTTCTGTCTTCTATTGAAAGGAGCTTTTTTTCTTCCTGTTCTTTAAAGTAGTCACAAAACTTTCCACAAAAATAATTTAATTTGGTACAAAAAATAATACACATAAAAACACTAAATAAATAAAGGCCTTGGAAAATACAGTTATGCTCTGTGTTAGATCACCACACTTCTACCTACAAATTTTTTACCTGTAATCCAGATAGGAGCTTCTACTTTGTAGTGGCCACTCCACGGCTCTTGTGCTGTCATTAATCCACATCGACCAAAGGGCAACTCTTCATAATAACTAGCCACCAAGTTCCATGCAATGGTTCTGGAAGAAAAACAGGCTTGTTTGCTCCGTTGATACAGATAGTATTAGATGAACTCAGTACAAGAATTTATTCCTCTTTTCTCCAGCATACCAAAAAAAAAAAAAAAAATCTTTCCAGCT